>VDFB02271358.1:145415944-145493331 GCA_007258455.2 Sequoia sempervirens | reverse complement strand
TGTCATGGTTGAGTAAGAAGCAAGATTCAATTTCCTTATCCACTGCAGAGGTTGAGTATATTGCAGTAGCATCATGCTATACACAAGTTTTGTGGATGAGAAAGACATTGAAGGATATTAGAATAGTGTATGATGAGCCTATATCTATCTTTTGTGACATTACAATTGCAATTAACATTTCAAAGATTCCAGTGGTGCATTCGAGGACAAATAATATATCAATTAGGTATCACTCTCTGAGAGAGAAGACTATAGAGAATGAGGTGAAACTTGAGTATGTTCCTACAAAGGATCAGATTGTTGACATGTTTACCAAGACTCTTCCTAAGGATACTTTTGAGTATCTTCAAGAGAAGTTTGGGGTTATTGCCCTTCCTTCTTTGAACTAAATGCATATGGAGGTGCATCAATCTAGTGGATCTATGTATCTATCTCTTTTTTGGATTGATGTTGGTGACTACCTCTTGGGGGAGTAGGTAGTGTCATGAATTGTCATTAAATTTTTTATTTTGGGTGTACTCCTAAGGGGGAACATTTAGAGTAGGTATTTTGGTTCAGTGTCAAAGGGGAAAAATTGCAAAATATTTTATCCTTTTCCATTAATGTCAAAGGGGGAGAAAGTATCATGTGAAAATATGCAAGGTATCAAGGGGATAAATTTGTGTATATTGTCAAATCATTTAGGGGGAGAAAAGAAAGTGTGTTTAGAACTGTTATATTCTCTTTGATGGTTTTTCACATCTTTTGTTACAATCAATGACAAAGGGGGAGATTGTTGCAAGTATGAAGGTGTTTTCATTGATGTTAACAAGAATTCTACTGGTTGTTATTTTTATTTATGTCAAGGAGGTTTGTTGCATGTCAAGGATATTGAGAAAATTGCAAAAAAAGAGGAAAAGAGGGTGTTGTAGGTTGTGCATGTGTAGTTGAGATATTGAGGATGTGTTGTGAGTACATGGAGCTATCTTTTTGTTGCAATGTCTAGAGATGACTTGGAATGAAGTAATGAGCTAAGATGATGTCTCTGTACCTACTTGGTTCCCAAGTGCTTTTGAAAAAATATGATATATAGAGTAAATAGTGTTGTGCAAGTGCTTAGAGTGTGCTTTGGTATTGTACTCCACATTTCTTTTGTGTTGATGTTGCGCTTGTGTGGATATGATATGTTCATGGTTTTCAAAGTTTTATGTATTTAGAATTTTGGTTTTCGGGTTGTTGTAAAGTGCGAGATATTTTCACCAATATGTGAACTAGTCTTTCAGTGATGTTTTCTGTGGCCAGGGAGAAATGTATTTTCTTTGTGTTTCTCCATTATTTGGCTTTAGGTTGTGTAGATTTCAGAAGTTTCTTATAATGCTTGTATCTTTTAGATTTCAAGGTTTCACTTGAATCGGTGCATTACAAAGTGAGTTTCATTTGTTAGTGTACAAATAAGGTTTACCAATTGTTCTAAGTTGAAGTATTTGTATGATGTGAGTTTGGATGAAGTGTTTTATGAATCTTAAGTAGCTCGTAGATTATTCTAGATCATGTTCAAGTGAACTTTTTTGTTCAGAAGTTTCAAATTGATTTAAGGAAGCTTGTCCTTAATGATTATGGTGTTTAGCACGGGTGTTGGTTGACCTTGTGTTATCACTAAATATAGGGCTTGTAAAAGTGTGTTAAGGTGTGTTGGAATCTATTTGGGTCCTAACTAAGGATTTATGTAGGTCATCTTCATTCCTATCCACCATGGGAATGTTTAGGTGCTGACCTAATTTGAATTTGTAAGTGTAACAAATAGTTTCCAACATTGGAGAAGAATTTTGAGATTGAGACTGATATAAATAAATGTGGTATTGTTGTGAGGTGTAATGAAGAATAAAGAGAGAAAAAAGATAGATGTGATATTGATGCAAGTGGTGTGATACAAATTTGAACAGAGCAGTGCAAATTTCAAGTGTTTGGATTCCTAAAGGAAGTGAGTTGAAGGTGTCTGAAATCATTCAAGCAAGGCTGTGAGATTGTTGGAGCATTGTGGTGGATTCCTTGTTGCATTGAGAAAGTGCTATCTATGTAACATTTATCTTCTACCTTCTTGTATTTCTTTCAATGGTACTCAGCCCTGGTTGTGAGCCTTTTTGGTAGTGTGTCTTATTCTGGCAGTGAGCCCTTTTGTACCAATTTTTCTATTACTTCTATTGTGAGCTAATTCTCACCATGGTTTTTTCCTCATTGGGTTTTCCATGTAAATCTGGTGTTCTCTTGTGTATGGTGTTATTTTATTTTATGTTATATGCATTTCATGTTTAATCACATTAAAAAAATAAGGTTTTAGTGAATGCATGTGGATATGATTACTGTTGAGGGTTTTGAAGGTTTAATTTTCTACAACTGATTCACCCCCCCTCTTAGTTGTCTTATTCATTCAACATTGACTACATAAGAGATATTGGCATTCATATCTCTGGATTGTGTTTCCCTCTTTCTCTTGCTAACACTACCTATGGAAATTAACCTTAAACCCACCCAAATCATAGCACGTGTGCCAATATCTAAATATTTGCATAATAATCAGCTACTCCCTAACTTGCAGTGAAGGGGGAGTGTTGTGTGAATAAATGTCTTGTACCTAGTTAATTCACTTACTAGGGACTTAGGGGACATATTCACGTATTAAGTTTACTTAGGTCCTAAGATTCTTTCTAGAAGACTTAGTTGTCATGTCTAGATCTTATCATTTTTATTTTTATGTCAAGCTAGTTGTCTCATGTCATAAGATTAGGAAACTTGTCATAATATTATAGCATCTTATGTCTCACCTTGGCTATACAACCAAGTGGTTCTCATATATTGTATATTGAACTCTTTGGGATAATCAATTATGTTGCAATCTTGAGCATTGCATATTGATCTCTTTTGTGCTTTCCATTTGGCCTCTGGATCTTAGGTATTTACATAGCCAACTCTAACATGTGGAGATATAAGGATTGATATATATGTGTGTTATAAGTAGATGAATGTTTCTTTTTTATGATAAGTAAATAAGGAATACATGCTAGTATAGTTTTCCTTTCATAATTGCTCTTTTCTCTCACTATATGATTTTGGGTATAAATTGACTATTACAAGTATGAAGGTGTTTCCATGGATGTCAACAGGAAGTCTATAGGTTGATGTTGTCATTGATGTCAAGGAGGTTTGTTGCATGTCGAGGATATTGAGAAAATTGAGAAAAAGAGGAAAAAAGGGTGTTGCAAGTTGTGTATGTGTAGCTGAGATATTGAGGAAGTGTTGTGAGTACATGGAGCTATCTTTTTGTTGCAGTGTCTAGAGATGAGTTGGAATGAAATAATGAGTTGAGATGATGTATCTGGTACTTGGTTTCCAAGTGCTTTTAAGAAAATTTGATAAACAAAGTAAATAGTGTTGTGCAAGTGTTGAGTGTGCTTCGGTATTGTGCTCTGTGTTTCTTCTATGTTGAGTCTATGCCTATGTGGATCTGATATGTTTTTTCATGGTTTTCAGAGATTTTTGTATTCAGAATGTGGATTTTTGGATCATTGTACAATGTGAGATATTTTCACCAGTATATGAACCAGTCTTTCAATGATGTTTTCTATGGCCTAGGAGAAATGTATTTGCTTCGCATTTCTCCACTATTTAGCTTTATGTTGCGTGGATTTTGGAAGTTTCTTATAATTCTTGTATTTTTTAGATTTCAAGGTTTCACTTGATTTGGTGTAGTATAGAGTAAGTTTCATTTGTCAGTATGTGAATAAGATTTACCAGTTGTTTTGAGTTGAAGTATTTGTATGATGTGAGTTTGGATGAAGTGTTTAATGAATCTTAAGTAGCTCATGGATTATTGTAGATCATGTTCAAGTGAATTTTGTTGTCTGAAAGTTTCAAATTGATTTAAGGAAGCTTGCAGTTAATGATTATGGAGTTTAGCATGGGTGTTGGTTGACCTTGTGTTAGCACTACATGCGAGGGTTGTAAAAGCATGTTGAGGTGTGTTGGGATCTATTTGGGTCCTAATTAAGGATTTATGTTGGTTGCTTTCATTCCTATCCACTACGGGAATGTTTAGGTACTGACCTATTGTAACGCCCAAAAAATTTCAACACAAAACTCGACTAAGGACATGACACAAATACCAAAATTTCAACCTCAAACTTAAAACTAACACACACAGATTTGTTTTCAAACAAGTGTGGGGGGGAACCTAAGGGGCTAGACCTAATTCCTCAGGGGCTCATCTATGATGGCATTGCCTACATACGCGCAGCGCAGAGGAATCGTAGTTCAACAACATGGATTTAAACCAATATTTATTTGATTGGACGATAATAGTGTATCTTATCTAAGCCTAACTCTCACAATAATCTGACAACAAATTAACCATATACTCAGTATCACTAGTCGACACTGTAATAATGGGAAACGATAGTTCAAGGTCAAAAATTTATGACTAAGAACACATTAAGGATCTTCTAAAAAATATATTTTTAAATAACAAGATGGTGCACACAACTCTCATGTACAACTAGGTTGACTTCCACAATCTAACTTAGTTATGTGCATGCATGATACAAACAGAACAGCCCAACACATTTTATAGTGGATCGTGACTTAATGGAAATAACTATCAATGGATACTCCTATAACCTATTATTATATAATAATAAAACAAAAATAAAATAAAATGAGTAATTAGATCATATAAATCAATTCATAACATTTATCTATAGATTGCAGCCAAATAGGACTGTGTTGAAACAGTCATAACTTTTACATTTCTTAACAAAAATTAAAAGTTCAATATGTTTCGGAAAAGGGAAAGAATGAGGATTAAAACCCAGAAAACATTTGGCAAATTTCTGAAACACATGTGAATAGTTTTTTCTGCAACCTAGTTCACTAGTTTCTTCCAGAATTTCAAGACAACAAAAAGATGTATCTCAAGATTCAATGCTAGATAACTCTAGACATGATATCCATTATTAATAGGATGAATATAAAGATATATTATTTTTATTATAGCTCTTATATAACCCTCTAGGTGGATCCATTGGGATGATTTAAATCTATAACGGGTGATCATTACCTAAATCTTTTGTAAACAAACACTTAACAAGTAAATTGCAAGATTCTCTCAATCTGATTGTGTGTATGTCTAGATTAGAGGATTGATTGACACTCATAGATATCTACAAATAATTTAGGAATTGTTTTAACTGGCAGAACACATAGGCCATTTGAATCCTCACATTATAAAGGCAATATTTAGTAAGATAACAAAATTTCTGAATAAACGTATCCTTGCAATGAATGAGCGGCAAGGATATATAGGGAAGGGATCTAATTCCAACCAATAAATCAGTAGCTATTGCACTATATGTATTATTGATTTTCATGTAGAAAATACAACTGTGTGATATTATGAATTTGCAACTTCTATTCTTCATTTATGAATATTATTTGCTAATATCTTCCTTAATGAAGCTTATTCCTACTTATAAAATGGCATGCAATTTGCTTTGTAACCGGTTCCACTGAATGTTAAGCCTCAAAATCGCTTTGAGGACAAATATGATTCTCTCAAGGAAAAAAAATGTGGATGCGACATCAACTAATAATCTAACATTCTAGAAATTATATGTATTTGTTGAAAAATTAATGGTTTATCTAAAATATGTATTATGTCAAGATTGAACAATGATAGACTTGTATCAACAGAAAATTATTTATGATCTATAATTTCATTATACAGTAAGGTAAGAAGATAAACCAAAGATAAAAGATCAACAAGAAAGGTTCGTTTCTCTCCATTCTTCTGCATCAATATAGAGTAGTGATATAATTTATTGGGAGAAGCCATAAGATTATTTCCTTCTAAATCTTTTACAAACTCAATATCTTCCAGATCTTTTACAGACCCAATATCTTCTCTATTTATGAAAGAGCAGAAATGTTTGAATGTTCTATGTTCCATGTTTTTCAGATTTTCCTTGGCTACAAAATAAAAATAAGAATTGGATACAGGCTGTGTTTTTCAACTTTAAGGGAAGAATGTTTTTTTTTTTAAAAGCAACAGTTTGAAAGATAAATTTGAAACAATGACTTTCATTTTACTATCTACAAAAATAAATATGTTTTAAACTCATATTCAGGATAAATTTAAAATAGTGGCTGTCATTTTACTGTCTCTATATTATATATATTATATTCAAGATATGGTTTTCAAACCAAAAAATCATTTATTTTTGATCTAGAAAATAAATAGTAGTAATGTAGTTGGGATGTATTTGTTTTCTTTTCTTGGGTAACAATTTTTTTTTACATTCGTATCCAATAAAAATACTAAATACAAAAGTTTCCATAAATTACTTATGTTATCTAATCAACAGATTTCATGGTTCGAATTCTTTCTTAGCTCCTCATTCCTCCTAATCTTCCTATGCATCGATTTAATTTACTATTTTCATAGATGGTTCATGTACTTACATGAAATTCCAGCTAGTTGAGTAATGGATAAAGTTATCAGTCATAACTCCTTCACTCAGCTTACACCAATCTCATTTCTCTCAACAATCATCTCTTGATTTTAATTTCTTCTTGGTTACACCAATTGCTTGGTAGAGAGCTGAGCTATCAAATTGAGATCCAGCCGTAGATCACCATGCCCACTCCTTTTTCTCCTCCTCTCCATCTCTAAATTTTCCAAAATCCTCTCCAATTCTTGGTGCCTCCAATGAAGGTCCATTCTTTTAAACACTCCTATTTTGTGCATAGAGCAATGCTGGTTGAATATTCCTGAAATCACTCATTCCATGCAATGAGATCTTTGTTTAAATTACTTCCACGCTATGTTTCTCCTTCCTCATTTTTTTTTGGCTTTTTTTGTTTAGTTCTAGTGTACCCTCCCTTCACTTCTTTTCTTTCTTTTTTTTTTCTTCCCCTTCTAAATTTATTAGATTCGACTATCTACCATTTTCCATTGATTGCTCCGGAAACTTGTTTTTCTTCTTTTCTTAAAAAAACACTATCGTATCTTCACTTCCATCTCAAGCTGCTTTTGCTAAACTTACTATTAAGGAAATTGGCCAACCTTGAGATTTTTTTTGCTTGATCTATGGTGCATATCGATAAGAATAGATGTGCAGATTTTGTAGGCATGCCAGCCATGACTGTTCAATTTTATTTTGCCATGATTTTCATCCAAAACTCCGACAATGGCTACATGTATGCATCTGATTTTTCTTGCCACAACTTGGAGTATGGTTAGGCAAGTGTTATATAACTTGAGCAATATGCAGTACGACTATAAGAGGTAGAAAGGATCGCAATTTTGACTCTTAGTTTATTCATCACTTAAGATGAAGAGAAAGATTTAAAAACAATTTACAACTCATTCTCTTTTCTTTATTAAATATTTTTCAGAAGAGATAAACTAAAATAATTTTAATTATCAATTTCCAACAAAGTTTTAGATAAAGAATAATACAACTTAAAAATTTATTAATGGTGGAATACAATTTGTATTGAATTTGCACATGCAGTAATATATAGTTAAATTATGGCACATCTATCACAATTCAATCCTCGGTATAGTCTTGGCCATAATCACAAATGAAAAGACATTATTTTTACATAATATATAGTTAAATTATGGCACATCTATCACAATTCAATCCTTGGTATAGTCTTGGCCATAATCACAAATGAAAAGACATTATTTTTACATAATCAACGTACACTTGACAAGTTTATGAAGAGTTTATGTTAGCTGTGCAATCATGACTTTACTAAGTTATGCCATCCTATAGATAAAAATAAAAAATATATTTCCTAGATCCCAAAATGCTATAGATAGTGGCTAGGTGGTGTTACATCCTTCTCCCCATATCTATAGACTTCCTCCTTAAGGACTGAAAGCTTAACCTCATTTTAGCAATACACATGCATATGAATAACATTTTAATGATTGTTTAGAACTAAAATGATACCTTAACAATTGGTCATATCTTATATAATAAACCTCAATGTGATAACTATCCAAACAATAACACAAGGGAGTTATAATAGTGGTAAGCATGGAGGGGCCTTACACCTGTAATGGATAGTTATAGACATTGGAGAAGGATTTTGAGATTGAGACTGATATAAATAAGTGTGGTATTGTTGTGAGATGTAAGGAAGAATAAAGAGAGAAGCAAGATTGATGCAAGATTGATGCAAGTGGTGTGTGTGATGTGAATTTGAGCTGAGCAGTGTGAATTTCAAGTGTTTGGATTCTTGAAGGTAGTGAGTAGAAGGTGTTCGAAATCATTCAAGCAAGGTTGCAAGATTGTTGGAGCATTGTGGTGGATTCCTTGTTGCATTGAGAAAGTGTTCTTTGTGTAACATTTCTCTTCTATCTTCTTATATTTCCTTCTGTGGAACTGACCCATGACTTTAAGCCTTTTTGGACAGTGTGTCCTATTTTGGCAGTGAGCTCTTTTATATCGGTTTTGCTATTACTTATATTGTGAGCTAATCCTCATCATGGTTTTTCCCTCATTGAGTTTTCCATGTAAATCTAGTGTTCTCTTGTGTATGGTTTTGTTATTTCAGTTTATGTTATCTACATTTCATGTTTAATCACATTAACAGAATAAGGGTTTAATGAATGCATGTGGATCTAATTACTGTTGAGGGTTTTGAAGGTTTAATTTGCTACAACTGATTCATGCCCCCCTCTTAGTTGTCTTGTTCATTCAACATTGAATACATAAGAGATATTGGCATTCATATCTCTGGATTGTGTTTCCTACTTTCTCTTGCTAACACTACCTATGGAAATTTACCTTAAACCCACCCAAATCATAGCACATGTGGTGCCAATATCCAAACATTTTCATATCCCTCTTGAAAGTTTGTAGATGTATGAGTTTCAACTTATATTTGTCAAATTTGTGTATGAAGATTCTATCATCATGTAATTCCTCAATCTATGTTTAAACCTTTATGTACAAATACAAACTTGACCATGGGCTACTTTATTAAAAAACCAAAGAGGTACCATGCCAACATAATGTTCTAATATATGAGGAACATGCTAACTATGTAATCCATAAACACAAGCTTAATCAAGATAATCTTTGTGGTCTAAATCTTAGAGTTCCTAATCTCCCTTTGAGTATACCTCATCAAGTTATGCCCCACCCCATCCTTTAAGCAAACTTTGTAACATTTATCCATTTTGAAATCCTCCTCCTTCACCCCAAATTCATCTAATCCTCAAAGTGGTCCACCACCATCTCTTTGTAGGTTCCTACCCAATTCCACAACTTGTCAAAATTCTCCCTCGATTCATCAAACCATACAAATGAACAAATATTTACCTTCCTACATTTGGGGTGGGAGGTATGTAGGAGGGTAAGATAAAAGATTTAAATCACAATGTATATCCAAACCTTAAGTAAAAGATAGAAGCATATAATGATCAAAGCCAAAAATGATATAAAAAAATTGATAAATATTGAATTTGAAAATGTTACTTAGAAACCTTAGAGGATGATTAGGTCATGTAGGATTGGACAAGTTCACTAAAATGTAAAGGAAAATAAACTCTCCCAAAGTGTAGTCTAGCTAATCCAATAATGTGCATACACATAGGTATAAGTAACCTATATTGATTAATAATGAGATTGGAAGTTGGTGAATCTATGAGCATATATATTTTTATTATATGGAACAATTAATATGGGTTCAGTAAATGAAACATAAATATAATTGGCTCTAGAGTTGTAGAGAATTTAATTTGGTATGCTACAAAATATTAAAGTATAGAGCTCATGAATAGAATATTTTAGTCTATAATTGAAGTCAAAATCAAAATATATAGTTTTCTTTATGCTTGATTTACTTTGGGAATTAGGATCAAATCTATGACTACAAAATTTATTGTGTCTATAGACTTGATCTAGTATTTTGTATAACTCCACTCTCTATGTTGCTTGTTTTGACTTCATTTTTCCCTCTAATATCTAGAGATTGGAAATATTCAGAATGACTTGGGACAATTTTCATTAATGTTGCAAATGTATTTGTTCTCTGAGGTCAAGCCTTTAAACACTAAACACTTGAGTGAACGATATGATACAACACTCTTTATACATGCATATGCTCCTTGAATGTTTGCGTAGATCCAAATTCATTTTAATGAATCAAATCCAAGTGTTCAACTCCTTAGGATGAGAGAGCACACTTGAGAGAAGAAATGTATAAAATGAATGCATTATAAGTGCCTTTAAATACAAAAAAAAATCATGTAACTTTTTATTTAGTTGGCTTTTGGTAGGAAATTTATAGATAGGAGTAAGCCAAAATTTGAATTTGAAAGGTTTGAATCCATAACTATGAGGTAAAATGACCTCAGACATAAAAATGGGGCAAACTAATGTGGATGATAGGCACATGGAAATATATACATACCTATGGGTAATAAATATATAAATATGAAAGAATATGTTAGATAGTGTGAACATACAAATGGCGTAGAAGATTGTAATAAATATATAAATATGAAAGAATATTTTAGATAGTGTGAACATACAAATGGGATAAAAGATTAGCATATAGAAATATGTACATTGGATAAATAGATGGCATAAGGGAAGGAACTTGACTTTATACAAACTTTTGTCATTTATCGATATATATTAAGACACTCTCTTCAAATGATTGAATATAAAAATTTCAATATTACAAATAGACAAATTTCCTTCCCCTAACAACTCAACAATCACTTAATTTTCAACAATCACTTAATTTACAAAATAGATAAATATTAAATGTATTTTTAAAAAAAAATCCAAAAGTTGACAATTGATTAAATCACCATGCGTACAGGCTTAGCATTCCATTTATTTTGCCATATAATTGACAATTCTACTATCTTCACAGGCCAAAAAAAAATTGTTTACTATCCACGTCTTTATATGAACAGGAATTCCACATTTCTTTATATCAACAGGAATTCTATAGATGTAAATTGTACTACAAGCTAGCAATTAATAATTTTTATCAAAGAAAATCTGTGTTTAAAGGCACCCAAGAGGGGGAAGCTACCATAAGGCTTCTCTGAAGTATTTAACAAGGCACCTGTTCTTACCATTGAATACTACTATCTTAATAAGAAGTCGTTTGATCATTCAACATCCATGAATGATATAAAACTTGCACACAGCATCTCTGCTTCGAAACAACTGTAGTACGAACTGGATAACATTCTTGTTATCTATTTTTTTTATAAAGTTGACTAGTCTCTTGAGCTTACAAGAGCAGAAGCATTAACTCCTACAAATCCAGTACTATCTTAATAAGAAGTCATTCGGTCAATGAACATCCATGCATGATATACAACGTGGACACCTCATCTCTGCTTGGAAACAATTGTGGTAACCTTTTTATCTATTGTCTTATAAAGTTGACTGGTATCTTGAGATCTCAATAGCAGAAGCATGGATTCCTGCAACTTATTTCCATTAGTATATAGACCACTGCAGGGATTTCTTCAAATGGGTAGAACTTCCTTTTCTTGGGTTTAAGAAATCTTCATATAGAAGAGCACTCGTTGGAAAGAGAGGAGAGAGTTTGTGGGTCGTTAGTATTGTGTCCCTAAGGACTATAAGTTATAAGTTGCCTTAGATAGATGTGCTGGTTTGTTATGCTGAAACAATTTTGAGATCTCAGTTAGTAAGCCTAGAAAACAAGCACCTGGATAACAACCTCCAAGCTTTAAGACCGCCTGAGCTAGAACCCAAGCCTTTTTGGTCAATTGTGGACATTAACTATGGGTGGAAAGTTGAGCCTGATCTTGTTGGTACTGTTGGGAGTGTGCATTTGTAAAGGATCAGCTCAATCAACACAGCTTAGTACGAATTTTTATGAATATTCATGTCCCAATGTAGAGGCCATTGTAAAAAATATTGTTAGTCTGAAATTCAGCCAGACATTTGTGACTGTTCCTGCCACCCTGAGGCTTTTCTTTCATGATTGCTTCGTCGAGGTAAACTCCTAACAAACCCAATTTTTCTTTTTTTTTTTATGACATGAAAAAAATTCTTGCAGCTTGTAACAGCCTTAAGTCCGTGAAATGGGAAGCATTTCTTGTATTCATTGGTTCTGGATTAATGTGACAAGTAGCATTAATATGTTGTGTCATGGTATGAATGCCAGCAATTTAGTAATTTGAAATGGGTTTGTGTTTTTTGTGTGTGACAGGGATGTGACGCCTCTGTGATCATCCAATCTACTGCAGACAATCAGGCAGAGAAGGACTTTGAAGACAACTTGTCCCTGGCTGGTGATGGGTTTGATACTGTAATCAAAGCAAAGGAAGCTGTAGAGAACATCTGTCCCAACACTGTGTCTTGTGCTGATATCCTAACCATGGCTACCAGAGATGTTATAAAACTGGTGAGTAGTCCTCCTAAATATGTAAAAACATAATCTGAAAGAGTTTTGAGGGCTGGGGCCATGAACAGGGATTAGCTATCAACACACTAATATGGCCAAGGATGTGGACTAAAGCATCATCTCTTGGCAATGCCCTTGTCTAAACTTTTGGTTCATGTTATGAGCAGGCTGGAGGACCAGAGTATAGTGTGGAGTTGGGGAGAAGAGATGGTACCATATCTCAAGCAGACAGAGTTGATGGAAACCTGCCTAAGCCTTCATTCAATCTGGACCAATTGGTTTCTCTCTTCAACAGCAAAGGCTTATCTCAGACAGATATGATTGCTCTATCCGGTAACAAATCATACCAGCTTCAAAATAATCAGACCTCATTTTGAACATTGTTTAATAATATCATGTTTTTTCTATTTTTCAGGGGCTCACACACTGGGGTTTTCTCGCTGTAACAAATTTTCGGACAGAATATACAGCAACCCAGTTGATCCCGCTCTGGACAGCAGCTATGCTAGCCAATTACAGGACATGTGTCCCATCAATGTGGATCCCACCATTGTTATCGATATGGACCCTACAACACCTCGTACATTTGATAATGTCTACTACGAAAATCTCAAGAATGGCAAGGGCCTTTTCACTTCTGATCAGGTGTTATTCACAGACAGTCGCTCACAAAACACTGTCAAAGTCTATGCAAGGTATCCCTCTAGATTTAATGCAGGATTCATACAAGCAATCACAAATCTAGGTCGGATTGGTGTTAAGGTGGGCGATGAAGGAGAAATCAGAAAAGATTGTGGCCGATTCAATTAGTAAAGTTGATGCTTGGATTTCTCAACCAATTTAGTAGTTGAAATTGAGATGTCTTAAATTATAAGCTTTGACAAAACATTAGAAATACAGATTTTAGGGATCACACATGTTTATAATATATATCCTTTGAAAGGGAATGGTAGACCATGCGTGGTAAAAGGAGAACAAGTCAATGCATGGGAAGAAGTGGAAGCTTGTGCTTCTCCTTTCATTAGTATTCATTTTTAGTCAAAATAAAAGCAGGGAGATTTGTAATAGCAATAAATAGGGATGTATATATGTATTCAATCATAGAACTGCACGGAATTCTATTGCAGTTTATCTAATAAAATCCATTTCAGACTGATTTATCAGTTTGTAAGTAATATAGTAGACTGATACCAAAATAGTGGGTTTTTCCCTCAGCTTTCTTACATGAAAGGAAGCTTTAAACCTATTAATTTGATGGTTAGTATTTGATAATTAATTACTCTAATTTAAATTATTTTAATATTGCTAAGTCATCTCTCTCAAAGCCAGGCTGTTTTTTTTAGAGTGTTATCCATCCAGACTTTTATTTTCACTTCCTATGATGGGCTTTGATTAGTGTTTTTTTATTTATTATATATGTATAAAGTATTAGTGGAATTATTTGAAATTATATTTATTTTTATTTATTTATTTTTCTAAAAGAGTAATATACATGAAAAGCAAAAACACACTCTCTATGGTTATGGATTTGAATAATTAGAGAATTCCAAATTTTAGCAATTTGTTCTAAATAGAAATAAATGAAGAGGATGGATCATTTAGCTTTATAAGTGAAGAATGAGTATTAGAAGGACATAAATTTTAAATATATATTTTAAAATCATAAAATTGACAATTGAATTTACAAATCAAATTTATAATACTCCTCTACTATGCTCTAGGTCAAGTTCATTGATCTAGATCTAATCCACAATCATGAACTTAGTTTTTAGTTGTAAACTTGACCTCTAATAATTTTTGGGTTCTACCATCTATACAATCTAAAGATTTGATCAAGTCTAATGTCTCATAATAAAAATGGGTTAGTATAGTTGTTAGTTTGCACTTGATGAGATCTCACTATTGATTTGCTCTTTTAAATGCTTTAGAATGAGTGAGAGATATCTTGATTCTAGAATGATGGAATGAATACAAAAGAATTTACTTCTACACAAGCACATGAGAATAGATAAGGAAAATATGTGCATAGTCAAATGTAGATTGAAAGGACCAAGATGGTTAGTTGGTCAATTTTGAATTTTTACATTTGAATTTAGATAGGTCAATTTCACATTCATGCGAGTGATCCCATGACTAGAGACTTGACCAACAAGTAGACTAACAAAATGGATCATGATAGACAAACAATAAATTGGAATTAGTGTATAGATTAGCATGGATAATAGATAATTAAGCCAAATATATAGTATGTGCATGAGTAGAAATATGAAACATTAATAAGCATAAGACTGTGTGCAAATAAGGATCATGTGAAAACTAGGTAAATAGGTCTAATGTTGTACAAAGTTGTGTTCTTTCTCATCATGTTGAGTATGAAGACATTATTTCAAAATAGGTACAAACTAAATGTGAGAAGGCATCAATTTGTATTTTTCACCATTTCAGTTTAGCCCCAATTTAAGTTGCATGTGAATCCTAAGTGAATCATGCAATGTTATCATGTTGGTTTCAAAATACAAGTCATAAGACACATGGATTTAAAATTATAAACTATTTCCTATTTATATAAGAGAAAGTGAATAGTAAAATGTTGCTTTCATTTACACTCAAGCCCTTAAGAAATTAGTCCATTCAAGTCACTTGGTGTGATATACATATTGACATGATGCTAGTTTGAAATAGTGTAAGAATGAGGGGTGATAATGTTTAGGTTTAGATTGAGCATGGTAAGATTGTTTGTAACACCCTGTCGTGCGAACCCCAAAGGACAACTAAACAATATTAACCGCACAATTTTTATTTTTTTTAAAGTAAATCTAAACATACATGAGATGCACATTGAGTCAAAGTCAAAAAACTTAATTAAGAAAATTCACTAACACTTACGTCCCTTGGGGTACACGAGGAGTCATTATGAAACTTAAATCCATACAACGACGACAAAGAATGAAAACCAAAAATATAATCCATAACAAAGTAAACATTTACAAATGTAACACATACATGATCAATCATTAACAAGAAACCATCCACGTACGTAAAAACAACATATACATGATTAACTCAAACTCAAGGGACATGTCTCCATAGATACAATACATCGAGCAACAACTGTCATGGACCAATATCCACACAATTTTTATCATAATAAAATAATACATTACTTCGCATTACAATGTTCAAGAGGTATAATGATACAAAAGCGTTTCCCAACATGGGTGGAAACCATATGGCAAGATAGCATGAAACAATTGAAGAGATAAGTACAAGGTATCACATCTGGCTCCAAGACGGATACAATTCTGGAGACACCGCAAATGACACCAATCTGCACTCCTCAATCCTCGACTGGGGACCCAATGGGGTGCTTAGCATGTTCCACCTCACCACGTGGGTCCGAAGACCCACCCCCCGTGCTAAGGAGTTGACAAGAAAGAATCCTCGACCAAGATCATCCAACAAAGAACCACAAGACTCCACATCATACAAGAGTGACAAAAAACTCAAGGATAATCACAACATCAATAAACCATGACCAAAAACATGACATCCAAATATGACATCAATAAATCACTTCAAAACAGTGATAAACCACTTCCAAAACAAAGCAACAATAAATCGTAACATCAATAACTCGCATCCAAAACATTACAACAGTAAACCACTTTTGAACTTAACAACAATAAATCACTTTTTCAGAGGCTTGCAAAGGTAACAATCATAAGGGGTACTAGGGGAGAGTGTCATCGCATAGTCCTACATGGGTTATCCTGGCCCTTCCTCGAAGTGTCGGCTCAATCCTGACTACTTGAGGCACTGGCCCCCATCTATGGTTATCCTGGCCCTTCCTCCTACTTGAGGTGCCAGCCCCATAGGGTGACTCATGCGGAGCCGTTAACCTCTCTTGAGGACGAGGTAACGACCTTGCCAACCACAGCCTTCTTAGTCCACCATTAGTCTGCGGAAGCCCTAATGGATAGACGAGGCATCCATATTTATCTTATTAATCTTATTACTACCCATCCCCCTAAGTTCTATTATTAGGTTTTCACTTGTTACTCTAACTCTAACATGGGTTATCCTGTGCCCTTCCTCCTATTTGAAGCACCGGCCCCCATGAAGAGCCACTCTCCCTAGAGACCCAAAACACAAACCGAAGTCCATGGGTTGTATCAACAAAGAAACATGATATCCAATCTCAACTGAAATACATGCGAAGCATTACCCATGTCGCCAAAATCACAATACAAAATTTCCAATTACATGGTACAACCCAAGCATAAGTTCAAAATCACCATTATGATCAAAATCTTGGCAAAATCAGATCAATAAAGAATCAATATGAAACAAATATTCCCTTGCCTTTGGAAGACTCAAAATGTTAACACAAGGGTTCCCTATCAAGAACTAGCAATAGTAACAAGATCTCAAGAAACTATTTTCAATTCACAATTTATAAAACAACAAGTGATGACATCACAACGAGATCTTCAACCCAAGCAAAAAAAACCATTATAATCAACTCAAGAACTATCAAGGCTCAAGCAGGCTCTCTCCAAAAAGGGAAATAACTAGAATCAACTAAAGATCAAGATCCACCATAACACTAACATCATGCATAAAATTTCAAACATGGACTCAATACCCAATAAACGCCATAGTTTACAATGCAAACAACCCTTACAACACGACATAAATACTCCTTAGATCCGACCTCACTTCCACTTAGAAAATTAACCCAAATCAATACCAACATGGGATAATGTGATAAACCACATAACTCTATACCCAAAATCACCTTACTTGATTCACACATTAATAAATACAAACAACAAGTTAACAATGTGACTATGAATCACATAGTTTCCACACAATTCACCCAATGACCATATAACACAATAATCTACAACATTTATTTCAACAATTACTTGTGATGTCATTACACAACTTAACTTATCTAACTTTATTATTTAATTTCCAACTATCAATAATGATGTAAAACAATTCACTTTAATAAATTACTCAATTCAACTAAATAACCAATTTTTTTCCCCTGATATAAATTCTAAATTAGAGTTAAGTCTCCCTTAATAAATTTTCTAAGGGGGTGACCTATACGAATTTATCCAACGAAAATTACAACTTGTCTAATATCTCATTTCTATATCAAGTGGTATATACCTATTCCGTGATAAGATAAATGTCAATATTTTAAAAATTACACATATAATGTACAAATAATCATATCACTCAATTCCTAAATCTCTAATTCTAGTGATATTCTCCAATTTTATTATAACTTATTTCCTAATACATTTAATATAATCTAATCTATAGAATATATCCATTTAACCATTGTTCATTACCTCAAAAGATATCCCAAAGTCAAAATATATGAAAAACTATTCATTTTATTTAATGATGATATTTCATTTCCAAATCTTCTATTTGACTCCACCATGTATTTAAGTGGTGATCACTTGATTTTTATGTTATTCTACTTCCACCTAAAATTTATTACCATCGATTTATCAACATGATCCCTAACCATCAAATGTAGGTTTTTACTTCAGTGTCATCAGTCGAATTATAAAGAGGTACACATATTCTTATATATATGTTTATATAAATATAGATTCATTTGGAGGCAGCAAAGACACTTCGTTCTCTCAGCTCGAAGAACTAAACATTCTCTTGGGCTATTCCAGAGGAATCAAAATATCCATTTCCCACTCCTTAGTCTGAGCATATATGTCACAGACGTTCATTGTTAGTGTAAGCTTGCAGATGTTTCGTGAGGCACAATCAGTTTCTATTTAAACCTTTAAACTTCCTATTATGTTCAGGCGCCACAGCTGAGATAGGTTGACAATGAAATCAGAGAGATTATTTCAAACCTTTAAACTTCCTATTATGTTCAAGCGCGCGGCTGAGACAGGTGGACAATGAAATCAGAGAGATTATTTAAACCTTTAAACTTCCTATTATGTTCAAGTGCGCGGCTGTGACAGGCTGACAATGAAATCAGAGAGATTATTTAAACCTTTAAACTTCCTATTATGTTCAAGTGCGCGGCTGTGACAGGCTGCTAATGGAGTCGGGGGGCTTATTCAAACATCCACTCCCTTCTATGTTCGAGTGCAGCAGTTGAGACAGGTAGCCAAAATGAGAGTCTTGGAATGGTTTATTCGCACCCAAAAGGATGTAAAGACATGCATGCACAAGATTAAACTTCAGACAAACGTTCCCATTACTTGCCGGCGGGAATAGTTGAAAGATCTATCTCTACTTAATAACAATTAAAATGGTGCAATGCAGATTCGCTAGGACTCATGCAAGGGATACGAGGTAACAAGATCAAACGCTAAGGACACATCCTCCCAGTTTGCCGAGAAAGGAAGTTATATTCAAGATCGCAACCAAGACCGGAACAGGGTATCAAATCTAATAATCAACATCGATCTGGAAAGGAATTTTGATTTAAAGATGCAAGGACAGTATTTTACAAGAATTCCTAATGTTATAAAGCCATCCATATTGTCTATGACAACAACAAAGAAAGCAGTGATTAGATTCAAAGGATTTGTTCGCCTTTTCAAGCATTACTCAATACATAACAGGAAACATCTACGCACCTGTTATGGTCTCCTCCTAAATCTGGAATGATCCTCTCCTCCTTGGATTTGTCAATACGCTGATTGAACGTCTCCATCTTAGCATAGGCCCAAAGGATGATGGCAAAGATTGCAGTCTTTTTTGGCTGTGATCCAATGACATGATGTTTTGCACTCCAGTTTCTAATCTTCTCATTGATTCCCCTATGTGCAGGTATCGAGCCTCTTCCGAACAGAGCTGTTTCCCATCACTCAGTCTTCGGCGTAGTTGTTCATAGCTTCTTTCTACTTAACTTTGTGTACCTTGTTTGGTGTGACAGGAGGCCGATATTGCTCACAGGATGGGAATTCTGTCTGGGCGTTCTCCCTGAGTAGCCACTGGTGGCGGAATTCATGCCCCCCACTTATCCCTTAGTGAAGGGTGCCTTCCCACTAAAGCCAGTGCGATGCCTCTAATGTGATCCAGTTGCCATGTAATGAAATTCGACAACGTCATTTGCTGTCATCCACAGAAACACCGAAATAGCAATATCCGGGTTTTCTTTCCCCTGAGATGTAATTTCTATCCTTCTAAAAAAGATGTCAATCCTGTGTCCACAAGAGTCTCCAGAAAATCTCATAAAAACCTCCAATCGCATCCCCATTCCTCTTTCACGTTCTCAACCCCGTTATGCATGCGCTTGCATGCGATTCTTTCTATCCTTTTATTTTTAATTTTTTTTTAAAACAAAAATCAATTAAAATCAATAAAAGGCCTCACAAAAAAATAGCAAGTTTCCTTTTAACTTATAGTTCACAGTTACGCATGATCTTTCAATCTTATCTCTTTTATCATGCTAATTTCTAGTAACGATAATATTTATTTATTTATTTTTGTTTCTTTCTTTTTACAATAGTTCTAAATCTTATCTTCAAGATTTACATTGTTTTAACATATTTAAATTCTTATTCTCACATATTATTAAATTATTAATTACCCTTAAGATAAAATAATTTATTTATTTACTAATAAACTATTTACTTATGTCACCCAAAATTGATTTATTGGTTAAGTCCCACATTTATATAAATTATTTGGTACTCTATTTAATTCCATTAACTGGCTTAACAAAGCCATTAAAATATCACCTTAACCACATAATCTGACTAAATAAACAAGAAGATCACAAAATATATTTACGCAAATATCCAGAAGGACCACAATGGATGAGGTACTACATTGTTAGTGTTTTGAATCACCTTATGACCCTATATTTTTTTTGGCAATTTTTTTGGTTATTAAAGTGTGAGATAAGGGCCCAATACCATTTTGGAAAAAAACAAAGAGGAATTATTCAAACCCGGGAATTGAGAATCTCAAAATAGAGAAACTAACATAGAACATCTAAAAAAGATGGAAAGAATCTAGGGAGTAGCTAGAAGTGAACTAAGAGGAACCTAGAAGATAGTAGAGAACCAAGGGGTAGCATGAGGAACCTAGAAGCTTAATATAACCAATCATTCTATCATAAGGAAGGAATCATAACCCTCAAACATGTTTCAAAAAATTCTTGCTTCTAATTCTAGTGAGGAGGGCATCCAAGGTGCATTGGTTACAATCATCTACTAAGTCATGACCTTTTATGTGAAGCTTATCAACTTTATATTTTCATCCTTTCCACTTCCTAGAGGTGCAAAAGTTTGGTTTGGAAATAAGGTTTAAAAATAGGAAAATGGTTGAGATTTTCAAAAAGTGAACTAAAACATCTATTTCATCCACATAATCTAAAAGTACTTCGTATTCTTTAATGAGGGAATGATTATGAAAACCCAATGATTATGAAAACCCACTTCTTCCATGATTCATTTTAAGTAGTTATGAAATCCATCTACATCCTTTGAGAGCTAGTTCATACATCAAAAGTATTATCTAAGAGACCATTGAGAAGGGAAAAGGGTGTGGGTTCCTAAGTTCAAGTGGAGTTTGTATGGTCTTTAACTGGGATACAAGCCTAATCTCCTAAGGTTCCTCAAAAAATTTCCATGATTGCTCTGGAGGAAGGATTTATCTAGAAAATTCAATTTCTTTACCCATTTCTTAAAATTAATCAATTTCAAGATAGGAGTTATTTTAGAAGTACACCCTATGAGTCTATTCCCACTCTTATTGTAGCAAAAGCATCCAAGGGGAAAGCCTTCAAATTTTAAAAATTATCTAAGTACTTTGCCAAGAATAGATTCTTACAATAAATCTTTGGAAATGTCAATCATGGTAGATACGTAAACATATATATTTTTAGTTCCACCATCTTTGATTCCATTCTTGAAATAAAATATCCACTTGATAAATCAATTTTCTAATGAGGCCCTCATTTCTCATAAGTATTAATAGATCATATGATCATGTTGATGTGAATAGATGTCTTGTGCCTAGCTAATTCCTAATAGGGGACTTATTCACATCTTAAGTTTACTTAGGTCCTAGGTGTCCTTCTAGAATTCTTAGTTTTATACATAATATCTTATATATTTGACTTTATTCTAGTCACCTAGGTCATTTAATTGTTGAGGTAGTTGTCTCATTGTACAATATTAATCTACACATGTTAAGATCTTGTCTAATCCTATCTTACAAATTTTCTTTATAAGCAAGGCCTCTCATGTACATTTGTATCAATCTTCCATTCATTATCATAGCAAGCTATTCTTGCCATTTTCTCTCTTGTGGAAGATATTTCGTTCTAGTAGTTGTTCCTAGGGGTATTGGGAATTCACTAGATCAACTCCTACAAATCACATATATTGGAACATAAGTTATTACAATAGTTGTCGGATTAAATAAGGGAGACCACAAGGAAATGTGCAAGCCCAAGTTTTAATAAAAATAAAGGATGTTTGATAATATATAATTGCAAATATCCATGAAGTTAAAATCAAGAAGAAAAATGGTAGTCCATGATCTCTATTGAGGGAGCTATCAAATAATTCTAATTTATCTTTTCCCAAGATACAAAATAATCATACAAAAAATGCTTCATCATGTATTTGGTAACAAGAGAGTGACTTCCAATGTTCATTGATATTGCTTGACCACAATCCTTAGGGATCTAGGGAATTTATTCAACTCATCCACTACAACTACTTTGGAGTCACATAGTGAGAAAGAATGGATAGTCAATGGAAGATCAAGGTTAACATCCTTGCCCAAAATATATTCCATTACAACCAAAAAAAATCTGCAAGCATATTACATGTTGTCAACTTGGGGAGGAGATTTGGGTTGGCTAGTAAAATTTAAATCTATGCAAAATGTGTTGCATTCATGATAAGGGCAATATTTATTCTTTTGAATTTAATGTAGATTTGTTTTACTTGTGTAGATTTATATTTGGTAGATTTATTTTTCTATATCATGCTAATGGGGGAAGACCCTTTCACATCTAGACTATTTTTGGAGAAGTGACATTCTCCCTTAAGGATCAAATGTATTGCCTTTGGTGCCACCATTATATTTCCTTTATTATTTTTTCAGTTCTCACTCTTTTCAATCCACTCTCTTTCTTTCACACCTTCCATTGCTTTTACCGTCAAACATCATTACTGTGTAATTTTTTTTATTAGTGTCCTTATATATAAGTAGATTTATAACTATTGTTTGTGGTTTTTGGCCTTTGAAAAAATATATTATCATTTTTTTTTTTGAAATTAAAAATGATATATTTTTGGCTTCTTAGCACCCATGTACTTGACTCAAAGGGTCTTCTCTAGGTCATAAATTTTACAACACAAAAATAAACCCAACTAATATATATACAAAACATGTAATTTGTCATTTTTCATTTGATTTTGGCATTCAATATGTTATATTAATATTTTTGTGTGTTTATGTATAGTCAAAGTCAGGGAAAGCTTTAAGAAACCACCCCCAAGTGGCGAAGGTGTAAAATCCTAGTGAATCTTGTATACTTCCCGCTAAAAATATTAATTTTAGTGGCAATTTTTTTCATTTTTCATGAAAAAAAAAAGTCCATTGACAAATATTTCCTAATCGCTAGAAGTCTATGGAAAATCCTAGCGAAATGCAATTTTTTTAAAACCACTAGAATTTTTCCATTGGCAATTAAAATCTATTTTCAAACCAATAAAATATTTTGATTGGCGAATTAAACCTGTTTTCAAACCAAAAAATAATAATTTTGTTGGCGATTAATTTTTTTTTTCAAACTAAAAAATAAAATTCATTGGAAAATTAAACTTATTTTCAAATGATTAAGAAAAAAACATTGGTGAATTAAACATTGTTTAATAAGAAAAGGAGGCGCGGAAGTTTCCATAAGAAGTGAAGCATTGATGAAGGCTTTTTGCTGGTGCTGGACGTACATTCGAGAATCGGTAAATTAATTAAGATGGCTAGAAAATTGAGATGTATTAATAAAGACACACATCTCATGTAGCCAGTCAACAATGGGTGGTTGTCTGGAAGCTAGTGAACTAGAGAAACAATGGAGGCCAGTTTCACCTTGACATCGTGGAGGAAGCTAAACCCTTTCATTGGCAAAGCGTCTGTGAAGTAGCTATGGGGTTTATTTCTCTTCAAGGATGTGCAAGTGGCACAAGAAGTTCAATTTATTTTGGGTAATGGCTTTGAAAAATTAAAGCACAGATACATGACCAATATGGATATTTATTCGTTGGTCATGGCTTGGGGTCTGGACTTAGGAGAGTCGGTGGATATAGTGAGGAAAGTCATGAAAACTCTAGTTCACAAAGATTTTTTAGAGGATATAGAAGGAATTCTGCAGCGGGCGATACCACGAGTGGGGCTTGTTAAGGTTGAAGGCATGGATGGTGAAGGCCCAAAGCTCACGGATTTAAATCATCTCTTTATCAGGTGGCCAAAAGGATGCACCAAAGCTCTGTGGCAAGAAGGTGTAGAGCGCGAGTGGCAAGCACTCAAAATCTGCGTCGAGCTAATGGAGGTCAAGGAGGTCATAAAGAATCTCAAAGACATCACTAGAGCAGAGATGCGTGAAAAGAAGGGTCCGCGTCTGAGGAAGAAGATGAAGTCGTTAATGGAGATAGAGCCATTGGAGATGGGTAATTCATCAAAGGTATTTGAGTAGTACAAGTTTAAAAAAAAAATAGATTACTGTACTAAATCTTGTCTGTGATTTTGTTTTTTGGGGGTTATGCCTAGATTTGCATTGTAATTGTAAAACACCTTGGGGCACAAACAATGGTTGGAAGGGTAGATTTTAGGTGGGTATGATTAGGGATAATTTGACATGTTGGAAATGGAAACTATGTTGGTTAATCAACTTTTTTGGTAGTTGATGGATGAAGGTAAATCTGAAGTATATTTTTAGGGATAATTTGATATGTTGGAAATGGAAACTATGTTGGTTAATCAAATTTTTTGGTAGTTGATGAATGAAGATAAATCTGAAGTATATGTAACTTTTTCTTTATATTTAATAAAATAATCTATTATCACCAATCAAAAAAAAAAATGCAGTGGTGAAGTGTCAGTGCAAATCAATCTAACCACGACCATTTGATGAATTGTCAATCTAACTTCGCTAATCAAGGGTCGAGAGGTAATAATTTTCCCAACTCCACACATACCGATCTTAATTACCCATCGATCCTTGAATCATGTCCACTTTCTAAAATCTGCTCGCGATCTTCACTTCATAAATGCACCATCCTTGCCACCTTTCCTATCTTAATTCACCAAAGTCAAGGTTTTGGTGTTTTTCCTAACCTTAGTTGCAAGTCTTTCTTGGTCAAATATGTAGTTGGTGGGTTGGAAGTTTTGAAAACTTCAAAACTTCAGACTTTGGTTCTAAGGTTCCAAGTTTTAGCAACCACACGACATTATGGACCACTACTATTCGATGAATTTTCAATGGACAACTATAGTTGCATTCTAGAAGTATATGTCTCAAGCAATAGATTTGTGAATTGAAACATCTGGAATTACACTAGAACCGTTAGATATGGACACATGGGGAGATCAAGGCTCATCATCATGGTAATGAACCTGATGGGTTGGATTTTGGTGATAAGCGATAGAAGAACTTAAGTGACAGAAATATGCACGTGCAAAAAGTTTGTTTTAAAAGAGGGACTACCTATGAAGTATGTAGGACCAAGGCTTAAAAACTTAAGAACGTTTTACACAAAGGATGTAAAAAGTAGACCACAACCATTCGATGAATTTTTGATGGATAGTTGTAGTTGCATTCTGGAAGTAAATCTCTGGAGCAGAAGACTTGCGAATTGAAACCTCTAGAATAAGACTAGAACCGTTAAATGCGGACACATGACGAGATCAAGGCTCCTTTCTCTCTTTGCAATGCCTCGATGTATTACATTGCATTTAATTGAAATTCTTAATCTTTTGAACATCTGAAGCAATTGATTGGACAACTCATAGCTTTAATGAAAGAAATTTGTAATGATTTCATATCATTTGAGTGGCACTGGTAGTGTTGAATGGAGTTTGGTGATTTTGACAGCTTGTTAGATTGAGGTACAATTTGCATGTAGCCAGACGCCAATCAAATTAAACATTTTAAATTTTAATTGTACATGTAAGGCTTAAGATACACGAATCGACTAAGTTGGTTTTTTGGTTTGCGTGAATCAGGCTGGTAGCGGCACTAGTGGCCCATAAATTATTAAATAGGGTTAGTAATAGTGATAGTAATAATTTGACATTGTAATTCAATTGTAATAATATAGATGGTTATAAATTTACAATAAAGAGTTATTTTTAAGTTCAGTGTCTATGAATCTATTCAAATCATTTTTTTTTCCTTTGAGAAATTAAGTATTATCTATTTATGAAATAATTGCATGTAGATTTAAAAGTAAAACATAAAACAATACAAATGAAAAAAAAAAGTTGCCATCAAAGAGTTATTTTTTGAGTTCAGTGTCTATGAATCTATTCAAATCAATTTTTTTCTTCCTTTGAGAAATTAAGTATTATCTATTTATGAAATAATTGCATACAGATTTAAACGTAAAACAATAAGCAATACAAATGAAAAAAGAACGTTGCCATCAAATTGACAAAAAAACATTATAAACACTAAAAGTTGTCACTCTTGTTAGGGTTTACCAAAAATTAAAATGCTATTGATTTCTAATTTGTTGTTGACCTTCTCCCCTAATTACTGGTATCATTATTCATTTTATTAAGTCCTTTGCAACGTTAAGTTACCAGCCCCTTGGCCTTGATATCAATCATATCGCATTAAAGTTTAAAACAAATTTAAAACACATGTTTATTATTTATATCATAATTCATAAACTACTCAATCATTTGATGAACATATGATGTATAGTTGTAGTTGCATTCTAGAATGAAATGCATAGAGCCCTATTCTTGTGAACTTAAACCTTCAGAATCACCCTTTAACCGTTAGATTTACAATGATCAACAGTTTATAATTTGCTGCCAACGCAGGACTAAATGGCTAGTGAAACAAGATTTGTAATGATTTCATATCATTTGAAATTTGAGGGGCAATGGAAATTTTGACAATTGTCAACCTGGTAGAGTCCAGACGTCAATCAAATTAAACATTTAAATAAATGTAAAGCTTAAGTTACACAAATCAATTAAAATTTAAGTATCTTTTTTGGTTTGTGTGAATCACGATTATGATTCATGAATCATGATTATACCTAACCTCACACGTGACTCGTGTGAGGTGTACACAGGGACCAAGCTAGTAGTGGCACTATTGGTGGCACTATTGCCCATAAATAAGGATAGTGAGCACAACTAAAAATTGAAATCATTTGTTGAAGGCTAAAGGCTTTACTATTGAGAATTTGAGTGCAATGTTCGAATTATCATACGGGTTTTCATTTTGTAGGGTTAATAAGGAATAGGATTAAGGAAGAAGATGATGTGGCATTATTGGGGATACTCTAAATTCTCTTGCATACAGTTATGTAGTTACAGAGTAAAAGACCAATTTCCTTCAAGTTCATAATGGGTGGAATTGGAAAGAAGTTGATTTAGTTCACCTGACTTCTCAGACAGGTTTTGAGCTAGGATGAGGAGCTCTGATGAAGATAAGTGCTCTCCCACTGCATGGTTGATGCAAGTAGAAGATGGGAGCAATTTTACAACCCCTCATCTTCTGCATGACTCTGATTTTGAAAGGGGAGAAGTACATTTTGTATTTTCATAGCTCCCATTTCCCTGGTTTGATTAGCCTACCTTTCCCCATGCATTTATTTATAGACACCATGGCTAATTCTGGAAGTCCCGGGCGTTTATTTTCAGAGCGCATGGTTGACCCAACAAGTCCCATTTATTTTTAGACACACATGTATTACATTTATGTTTTCACCAGCGATCCAATAGAAGCTTGGCGCTTGCGCTTACATTTGTATTTGTACTATGTAATAATGTGACATTGTAATTTAGTTGTAATAAAATATATGGTTGTGCTATTAATTTGACATTGTAATTCCTTTTATTAATTCCTTTGCAACGTTAAGTGTTATTGTGCTATTAATGTGACATTGTAATTCCTTTTATTAAGTCCTTTGCAATTGCAACCTTAAGTGTTACTATGCTTAGTGATATTAATGGTTGTGCTATTAATGTGACATTGTGATTCATTTTATAAAGGCCTTGATGTCAATCCAAGCACATTAATGGTTAAAAATAAAAAAATTTAACACATGAGTTTATTATTTATATAATAAATTACTCAACCATTCAATGAACATTTGATGTATGATTATAGACTCAAAATAAGGGAGCAAAGCAAGCTTAGTCACTAGGCCTCCAAGTTTTATAACCATGTGACATGTCGTATTGTCGCAGAGTTCTAAATTTTCATAACTACCTGATTCCCTGACTTGGTTCACTTTGTTGAGTAACTTAAGTTCATGCATACGTAACCTTTGAGTTATGGTGTGTTGATTTAGTTAGTGGGTCGAAGGTTTCGAAATCTTTGAAACTTTAGACTTTGGTTTTGAGGTTCCAAGTTTCAGCGACCATGCAACATGATGGACTTATCTTTCCTTTCAAAGGTGTCATCATCTGACATCTCAATTAATCCTATGTACAAAATAAACCTGAGTTGTCTTTTCAAGAATTTCCAAAAGCATGCAGGTTTAAAGGCTATCTTTTCGAGGAATGAAATTGAATATTGCATTTAAAGCACATCCTATAAAAAATAACGGCATAAGTGGATGGAAAATTTTTACTTAGACATTTAGCCTGCATTCTTGTTCTTTGCCAAGGTCAGTACTTCTCAAGTGCAAACATTCTTTTTACTCATACTTGTAGGTAGCATTCTTGTTCTTTGCCAAGGCTAGTACTTCTCAAAATCTCATGTGAAAACATTCATTCTCTGCGAATTTGTGCTCATGTAGAGTGAACGTTGGGTCGGCGTAAGGGATACGATGCTCAGACCTTCTAAGTTAGACAAATTTTGGGCGCGCTTGGATAGGGACGACAAGTTTGAGCTAGATATAAAACTCTTAGAAAGTGGGCTAGCTCAGGATGGAGGGTTTCTAGAGCTATGTTGAGTGTGGACTTGATAAGTGCATGTGTGAGAAGGTACATTCTGTAGACACAGGAAATTAAAGCCACAGACAGAACTATAATTGCAAAAATTTCTCCTGAAGTTG
The DNA here is from genome assembly GCA_007258455.2 of Sequoia sempervirens. NCBI lineage: Eukaryota > Viridiplantae > Streptophyta > Pinopsida > Cupressales > Cupressaceae > Sequoia > Sequoia sempervirens. The sequence continues at coordinate 145,464,622 of VDFB02271358.1, read as the reverse complement.
TTTCCCACGCGTTGGGGATTCTAGAAAGGGAACCTGTAGAAGACATGTTTGTCATATTGGCAAGTGAATTTTTCAAAGCAAATAAGGACTAGTGTAAGAACTCCATGGCCAAAACCTAGTTGAATTCTGAAAAGAAAGGTAAGTCGCAACTGCCAAGTAAACTCAAAAGATTGCATTTTAAGGGAGAAATTGCAAATGCTATTGCTTTATTGCACCACATTGTTGGGAATGCACAAGTTGAGTTATTTGAGGATTGGATGTGTCGGTTTATCTTGATATTCTATGATGAGAACATTTTCATTGACTAGCTAAAGTTATTTGCTTCCATTTGAATGAGAAATTAATTAATTTCTATAAGACTACGACTTTTTGTATGTGTTCTTGCCTGATGTACATTGTAGGTAGTAAAAGATCCTTTTGGTCTGGGTTGGAGCCACAAGGAACCCTAAATTATAATATTCCTATGTATAAACATTTTCCTCATTTCACTAAACAATTTGGAATGGGTGATTTTTGTCATGTTAATGATGCATTTTTAATGGAGGTCATGAGGAAGCTAGATGGAAATCCAGAAATGTGCCTTTCCCCTAAATTGATTTCTCTTATATCAAAATTTGGGAGTTTTAATATCCAATTTGATAAGTTTTCCTATCTAAGAATAGGGTGTTTTGAGAAAACCCCATTTAAATTACCTCGGTATCCTGAAGATTTATTGATATTTTTGGAAGTTTGTCGACAAATGGCCATGGTTAATATTAAGTATACGAACATGAGGAAACAAGGGTATGTCTTCCCATTGGAGACTCCTTCTTTTTTGTGCAAATCAAACCATATGGTTAGGGGAGCTGAAGGAATTCTCAAGGAATATAACCTCCAAAATCTGTCTATGAGAGATAATTTTGATAGTAAGGGTTTTGTGAAGCATAATCTTTATGGAAGGAGCTTATATCAGCATCACCCATCTATCGAATATTTTTGGGAAGATTATGTTGATGAGAAGGAAGTTTTGAGAAGAGATTATATGAGGCTAATGCTAAAACAGATACAGGCTTTCGGTCTATCATTTCACATTACTGAAAATGTAGTTGAGGATTCAACAATCATAGATCTTGCATATGAAAAATTTCCTGATAAAGCCCACCCTAGGGTTGATTGAAGCCAAAGTGAAATTTTAGTTATGAGGGTGCGTGCTACCCCAGTGCTTCAAAGAACCCAGGACTAGTTGGATGGGAAATGACTACAAGTTAGTGGTCCTATTTAGGAGCCTAAGTAATCACAAAATAATGAACAGGGGTCTACACAAGCATCTGGTGCAAGTGTATCATCGGGGAAACCCTCTATGAGGTCCTGTAGTGCAAATTATTAGTCAGGAGGTGATGGTGATAGGCCAAAAGAAACAGTCAAGTTGAAGAGCATCTGTGAACAAGATAGTGTGCTTTCTCCTACCCCTAAGAAGAAGACCAATCAAGATAAACTTGTGGCTGTAGATTCTGAAGCTATCTTTAAATAGATTGTTGAAGATAATATCTTTCCTCCTTTGTCTGAATTTTTGTCTTCTCTTCCTTCAGTTGATAATCCACCTATCACTCCTAACGCTCCTAAAGAAATTATTAGTGGAAATGAAGATTCCATTATGACCAGTAGTAGCCTCCCCAGGATGGCTAAAAAAAGTAGTGGAGAAGAAGAGAAAGCATATTCCTACAATGATAGTTGGAGTGGATACAGTTTCAAAGTTACTTCAAAGCTCTTCAAAACCTAAGAAAGCTAGGAGGATGTCAATGATGGTGATTGATGCTACTTCTGGAAATCAAATGTTAGAAATTGTTGAGCCCATAAAGGATTTAAATGAAGATAAAATAACGGAGGTAGACTGCAAAGTCACACATTTTGATATGGGGCCTCCAACACTGGAAGGTGATGTGTACCATGCAAATTATTCAGTCAATACCTTGATTAAAAGAGTGAAAAAATAGAGGAAAGGAAATATAAAACTAGAATCTCAAGTCCTTTTATTGAGTAACTTTATTTCCTCCATGGCCACTCCTCCTAAATTTGATGAAGCCTCAAGTTCTTAGGGAGAGGGAATCGATGTGCTCACCATAGAGAAAATTAAAAAGAATTTGAGCTATTCCAGAGTTGTTTGTGAGGGGATTGATAAAATATTTCAAGAGGCTATCTTCTTTCTAAATAAATTTGTGCTCTTTTACACTCAAGTTTTTAACAAGAGGGAGGATTTAGTAATAGAACTTCAACAACTCAGAAAATATCAAACTAGTCTCTATGTGCTCTCTCAGGAAATGAAAGAATTGAACTCTATGGATCCGAGGATATTAATTCGTGAGAAAATTGTGAATAATCCTAAGGAGCTAGACCCTTCTTGGTCTGTTTCATTGGAATGGAAATTGAATATGTATGATAATCTGGTGAAGGAAATTAATAATACACTTGATCAATATTATGAAATGTTGGTGGAAGTTAAAGAATATTGTCGTATTCTGGGAGTGGAAATTATTTATGAGTTTGATGAAAACATTCTAGCTATAAAAGAGATCTCTCTAAATTTTAGAGAGATATTCAAGAAAGAAATAGATGATCCTACTACAGTGACATGGGAGTCCTCAAAACTCAATGGAATGGATATCCACCTGAGGACTTATAAATGTGGAGAAGAGAAAAAATCTCAGATGTTGGTTGAGTCTAAAAAGGATTTGGTCACATGGAGAACTAGGTTACAGATTACTACAACTACATGAAGCAAAAATATCACCACAATTGTCACCAAGTACCAAGAATATAGGCAAAGAGTAAAGGCACAAGAGGTGTTACTAAAGGAGGAGGTGAAAATAATTGAAAGCAAAAGAGTCGGTGTTGGGAGTGGGACCACTGTTTAGTTTTTAGTTTTTATGTTATTTTCTTTAATTTGGCTCTCTTGATACTTCAAAGAATTTTTATTTTATTTCTAAAATGGTTGTCTTCAAGAAACCGTTATCAAGACAAAAAAAACTCTATATTTTCTAGTGGATTGTCTATTATTGGAATGATAGATTTTTGGATAGTTTCATTGTTGTGGAATGTTTATCTATGAATAAAGATTTTATGGTGATGTATGTGTAAGGATTTCTCAATATAATTTAGGTGATTTGGTAGTTTAAGCTTTTATTGTTTAAGTTGGGTGGATTCCTTTATAAGTTATTTATGTTGAACTGTTAGCTTTTGTTAGCTTATAACTTATAAGTTATGGATGTTGAACTGTTAGCTTTTGTTCAAGGAATGGATTAATAATATTCCTTCAGTTATTTATCAAAGATTGTGTGAATGGAAATTCAATAGGAATTTATAAGTAGTGTGACAAGTGTTGTTCTTTAAAATGATGCAGAATCACATATCAAATTCAATACCATGGAATACAATATAAAAAATTTGGCTTTTCCTAACCTTAGTCACTAGTCCTGAGTTTTATAACCCCTTAGACTTCTAAATTTTCATAACTTCCGATTCCCGACTTGGATGATGGTTCACTTTGTTGATTTGCAAGTCTTTCCTTGTCATCTTTCTACTCGGGAGGTTTCAAAAACTTTGAAACTTTAGAGTTTGGTTTAAGGTTCACTTTTGAAGCAAGAATGGAAAAGAGATAAAGAAAACTTATTATTATAACTAATAACACTATGAAGAAATGATCACCTTTTAAGTCTACTTTTGTTTTGAATGGAGAAGTAGAACCTCAAAACCAACAAAATGTGTAAGAATAAATGACACTTTCAATTGTATTTATATCAATCCATGAATCCATATTTGGAAAATTCCATGATTTTTAAGTGGTATATTAAAATTTGGTGAATTTCGCATGCTTATACAATAACGTTGTAATTTTCAAGGCGAAATGTGTCCTCAAATGTAGTTTTTTTTAATGTTATTGGCAAAATAGGTCCTCATGAGAAACTATTTATAAATTTTAATTGGTGAAATGGGTCTTCACAAGCAACTATTTGTAAATTTTAATTGGCGAAATGGGTCCTGATACAATGTTGTTTTAATAGTATTGACGAATATGTAGGTGTTTGATTAAATGCTTTCAGGATTCTAGGTGAAAATATTAGTCAGTCCAATTGAAACGCGTAGTTTGACAATGGCAAATTTTTTGCTTAAATATGCCTCATAAAAAAACTCATTGGTGAATGGACATGCATTGGACCTATAGTTCGTAAAATACGAGTGATTTGGACACCCTGTTGGGTGTGAGAAATTTGCCAATTTTGACTTGGCCAATTCCTAGAATTCGCCAATTGGCGAAGATTCGTCACTAAATTTTTCCCTTGTAAACACAAGCATCCATAAAATCTACAAGTGGTGAATTTATGTACATTAGAGCTTGTTGATTAGGAGTGGGAATTATTGGAGACCATGATCCTAAGAGATCATGTGGTTGCACTTACAACACTTCATTTTGACATAAAGATGGTGACATCTCTTTCCAAAGGTGAGAATCCAACACCAATCTACTTCATTTATATATGGGTGAGATAACATTGATCATAGAGGATGTATGGAGCACCTTGTGTACATTTATTAGAGGTAGTTGATTGGAGGCTTGGAACACAAAAATATATTAGTATTATGATTTGTACCATTTATGTGCATAGGTCACATGGGCTATCATCATCATGGCATCAAACTCACAGATCATGTTAGGACAACACCTTAGGGATGCAAGTGGATTTATCTAATCATTGGCCTCTTTGTCTTACAAAATAATTATGGAACATCAACCACTTATGGTATGATACAATATGTAGAGAGGAAAATGAGTAGTAGATAGTGTTGCCTAGGGCTTCTATCTTTCAACCCAATTATATGGTGACTCTCATATTGCTAGTGGAAGAGGAAATTTAAACCAAATATCTAGTTATATACTCTTTAGTTTTGTAGTGTATACCCTAGTATACAAAGGTAAGAGAAGGATAAGAACTAGTGTAATGGACAAGGAGATGAAGTTGATGATTTTTCACTATTTAATAACATTTCGTTAAATGCTATGGGGTTTTACAACATATTGTTAATTGTGGACCTTAAGTTTAATAATTCAAATTCAAAATAGGTTTTCAAGTCAAAGTATCCCTACTTCCATGCAAGCATGACATATCCCAAGCCTTCCTTCTACTAACTTCCTAAATACATTGTATTCCTTGTTTTTTATCATTTCAATCAAATATTTAGTTGATTTATTGAGATGGGTGTTTAGTTTCTCATATCTATATTTATTATTGAGTGGTGCAACTATTATATATCCCTATATTTATAATGGAATATTAGGACTTTTCATATTCACAATATTCTAAAAAATACTTATAGTGAACTCCATATTTGCTAAATTCTCAACATCCTCATCAACAACCCTCCTAGCATACTCAATTGAATAACTAACTATTATTTTACTAGTCAATTCTTGAAACTCTTGACACTCTCTACACTATTAGTAGTATTCCTCCTGACATGCTCCACATTTCCTTTCTTTAAACCTTTCCTATTCTCTTGTGATATCTCTCTTGCCTCTCCTAAACATGTTTCAATCTCTTTTCCTCCATGTTCATTTCCATAGCTATGTTAATTTCTTTCACAATCTCTCTCAACTTATTACTATGTCATTTTACCATATGTGTTCTTTTAATTTAGAGTTTAATTAATCCATTTTATTCATTCTTAATGACTTAATCAAGAACTAACTTTAGTAGTTACATCTCTTCAATATCCTTTTGAGGAACCCCACTCTTTCCATTCATCATCCCCTAGGTGCCTAGAACCCCTCTCAGAACATAAGACCTAATGTATCATACCACAAACCTTCAAACATGTTGCATTTTTATCTATAATATTTGGTTATTAAAGGTATTCTTTCCACAATTATTTTTATTTATGTTCTATCCTTATTTTACCTCTTGATATTGTCTCAACAGTGAAATAAAAATGTTAGTAGAAGAGGAAGCATAGAAAAATGATTTAGGCATATGCTCTTCAAGTTTATAGTGTGCACATCAATGTAAAGGGGTAAGAAGAGGATTAGAACTAGTGTGGTGGATTATAGATAAGTGTGATAGAAAATAAAATAATTAAATTAACTCATACACATACATACAACCATTCTGGTTCCATATTTTATAATGAAAACCATCCTATATTCATTATAATATCTTACAATATACAGACATTAGTATGCCGACATATATTTGTCGATCATAGAATGATATTTATATAATTCTCATAAATTTATTATAATTCAAATATCACTACTCTATCTATCTCCAAATTATTCTATATTGTTCTAACTTACTTCCACTCTCTTCTTATGCTCTCATATCTCTCATATAAATTTCTCTTACACGAGGTGTATATTTAAATAATTTATTATATCTAGGATAGATTGATCTTCCTTGTAATGACTCTTTGGCATTGTTGTATGCCATTTTTATGTTATGCATTTGGGTTGTGGTGACTTTATCCTTGTCACTTATGTTTGGATGTGTTTCTAAACTTTGGCATCCTTGCAGGTTTTCATCATTGTCCTCTGTTGGACCACCTTTTGGGTTTTCAACCTAACAGGAGGAGTGTGATTCTATCCTATCAACACCATCCCCAAGCTAAACCCATTTCTTATCCTCAAGATATGCTAGCTTTGTCTACTATCCTTCACTATGCTAACCTATATCAAAATATCATTCAAAATTTCCATTTCAATTATTAAAATGGTGCAAAAAAATTGTTCGTCTCCTCATGGTAAATTATTATATAAGCCTCTTATCTAAGCATAATTATTTTATCATAATTGGATGATTGTATATTGTAATAGCTGGATCTACCCATTTATTTTTGTTAGTGTGACATAAAATTTAATAACGAAACCTATAATATTGATAAAGTCTGTCATTTTTATTGCTTCTACCTGGAGACTTGCTAGATGTAGCAACCATTGATTTACAACCTCCCTTAACCATTTGATTTGAGCCCTTGAATTATCTCTTGATCATGGAATTGTTGATATTGATTATGTAGGTTCTTTATTTATATCTAGAGGCTATAATCCAAGTCGTTCATTGTATCATAGGTTGTAGAAGCTTGAATGATATAGTTTTTAGTGATTTCTAGTTGAATCTTGAGTGCCTTTATAGATCCTATCCAATCTAAGAAAAACTAATGCAATGTATTTAAATTAATACAAGTTCATTGTATGTTATTCACTTATATATATAATTTAGTATATGGAATTACACCTCTTTAGTATCCTCTAGTTGTTTCTTTCCAAGTTAAATTATCAATTACTATTTAATGCTATCCTTTTATACTCCTTAATTTTAAATTCTATAATATTCTCACTTATTAACTCTTGTATTATTGATCCAATGGTAGTGTGGTGTCCCTACTTATTTATGGTATTTTTTTTGTATTATAGTTAGTGACTAAAAACTCAAGGTAAATCACCATGGACCTTCATCATAATACCATATCTCTTGACATTCTTGGTCACCCATTTCCACCAAACTTTAAAGTACCTTTCCTCCCACTAGATCACTTGAAGCACACAATATTGAGTGGTTCAACTCACTCTTGACCCATTATTCCATTCACACATTCAAGTTAATAACAAATTTATTTGCGAACTACTAATGTATCCATATTTCCTTTGATGTGAGATTCACTAACTAAATAAGGATCGCAAGAAAGATTTAGTAACTTTGTATTATGGTTTTAAACTATGTTAAAGCTAAAATAAATTAAATCTCAAAGATAGAAATATAGAGTACATTCATGGATAGTTTCTTACCCTCTATATTGGAAAAAATAATGTTTCAACATTATAACACTTTCATTATGTTGATGTTAAAAAATGTTTCTCCACTTCCTAGAGAAAAATCTTGCTCACAAGGCCAAGTTTGTCATCATGCAAGAAAAATTATCTCATCAAAAGATTATGGAGGGTTAATAGCCAACTCTACAAGAGTGGGCTAGATATCCTACACGTTGATCTCATCTTAAACTTAAGAGGGTGTTCCTAGGGGTATACCTTAAGAGGTATTGAAATCACATAAAATGATCAATAATGAAACACAGACGTCCAAGCCCAACTTGATGTCTTAGCCCCAAATATTGTCACTAGACTAAGAACAACTAGATACATATAACCCCTATATAGTTTATATGAATGTGCAAGCACAACCCACATGAAATATATCTATTGCACTTTCACTCAAGGATGAATCCTAGTTATATCGATAGTCATGGGTGCATAGGAAGGACCACCTAAATAAACTGCTAATTAAACATTTTGATTTGAATGATTTGAGATTGGTTAGGTGGACTAGATACTTGTACCTTTCTATTGGGCAACAAATTCATACATAACAAGAAATAAAACCATTTAGAAAGCATAAAAGAAATTATATGGGCATATATGTAATCAATGTATAAACATCACATAGAAAACATACTTAGTTATCCAAATTGAACTGCATGAATTCATATGTAATAAACATGTGACTAAATTACAAATATTTTAATATACTAGAATGTTTTCACATTATCAAATTTATATTACATTTATACCAAAAAAATGTGTCAAGGGAAAGCCTTCACAATCATCAAAGATTTTCTAAGATAAATACAAACAACTTAATGGAGATATTCATTGTATAACATCTAAATATGTATTTTACTCTTCACATGATCTATGAATCCATGAAATTTCTACAACTGGATAGAGCATGAGTTGAAACCCTAGACAATCCTCTACACCTACATAACCTCCAATAGCCACCAAAAGAACCAAATTCTCTTAAAAATGACTCAAAATTGTGCTTGTAGCAGTAGAAAAGTCATGTAACCCTAATTTTTGCACACTATAGAAACTAAAAAATGCATGATTGAGGATAAATCACGCCCAAAATGGATGTTACAAATGGAAGGAGGACAAATTACAATTAATTTTGGTAGTTGCATGCAACATAACCATGTCAATGAGAAAACACACCATCAATCCATAAAAGAAATTAAAATATTCATATGTGCTTTATCAAGCCCTAGAATTAAAATATACAAACACCTAAAAATAGAACAAGAAAGATGTTGAGGATTAGGCTAGCATTGTGCAAAAATAAATGCATTGAAAAACTTGCAACCCTAAAAATGTATTAAACAATTGGGCTTTGGGCATCAGAGATCTTGTGAACCATATACCAAATAGGGAAGGAACAATTTAGCATGACAAGCCTCTAAGCCTCGACAAAAATATTATGCCGGATGTCAAACCATCAAGCCATCATTCAACACTCACCAAAGGAGAAGTGGAGGAAGGTAAGCCATTGAAATATCAATGAATGAACACTTCAACAATTTCACAAAGGCTTAAGCGAGGTTTTAGGGATCATGATGACAAAGGGAGGAATTCCAAGAGGATGGAGGTAAAGAATATGTCAATGACCCAAAAGGCCGACAGACAAACACTTAGTCAAATTTGGATTTTGTAACTTGGGATTTTGACTAAGGCTTGGAAATGGGAGCCAAAAAAACATCTAGAGGCATAGTAAAATCAATATAAGTCATCCAAGTTTTCTTAGATCAACTATCAATAATTGGTTACAAACCACTATGACACACAAAAGGAAGGAACTCAAGAAAAAAGGACACAATAGATTGATTTCCAGCACATTGATCTATGAACCACTCCTAGAGATTATGAAAAAATGGATAAACTCACACCCTCCACATCAAGTTGTAATGGCATAAATTTTCACTTAGGCAAATTTCCCATTAATTTACCCTTACCTTAGCTTTACAAGTCCAATGATGCAAAAACCCATCGGGCCTTCATCCTGATATTCCCACTTGTGTCCCTATCATTTTATGTTGATGGAGAAATTTTTATTGGGGACGTCCACATGTTGTGCTACCGTCCTAACAAATTCTTATGCCTAGAATCTGCAGAAATGTTATGCTTCCTAATTTCCTGTAGAGGTAATGTCTCCTACCGACTCTTGATCGATGAAAAATAACTCTTTGCCTCCATTTTATCCATTCAGACTTCATTTTATCACTCTCTTACATTCTCTAACAAATTCCTTCATTCACTCAAGCTAATTCTCTCATTCTTGCAACTCTTCTTGAACATTCTTGCTTCACTCTCACTCTATCTTGATGCTACCAACTTTCTACTCGGTCTCTATAGTGTCTCTTTGCTTCAATTCCATTTGTGTTGTACATTTACGAAGCATTACCTCCTTAGCATGGTGGTATCATCATTCTCCTTCCTCTATCATCCTTGAGTGCTTATAGAAAGGAATTTAACATTGTGTCTTTTCATTTACTCGCATCTATCATCTTGTAGAGTAGCATTTAGGTTGGCATTGCTCTTTGACTCTTATATCATTCTATTCTCTTATTTATGATTTTTCTCCATATCATTGCATACTGGATATTCATGGAGGTGGTAACACCAAAATGGGGGTCTGATTGAGGTAGACCTCAAAACATAGCAAAACATTTTTCCTGTTTTTGTGTGTGTAGGTGCAAGTTCGCCTACTTGGAGCTATAGCTAGAGAATTGGACTGAATGTGAGTCATCCCTCTCTCTTTCTTCATCATTTCATCATTAGAATAGCTTTATAGTATTCTTCTTATTGTACTACTTAGTTCTGCATTTTCTTATTAAATTGATAAACTACAAAACTCTAATATCTGGGTCGTAAATAGACCTTGAGCGTTTATGATTTTCATTCAACCCTCTATCTATGTTGTTAGTGCATCTCTAAGACTCCAACATGGCACGCTTAATTTTAGTTCCCATGCTTCCATCCTTAGATAGAGAGTTGTATGATCCATAGTTTTAGACCTGCAGTTTGAGACCCTTGTAGTCTACTCACCTGGTTTCCAAAAACACCTCTCATTAGCATAAGTGAAACAATTTTTTTCCCTTCCCTTTCATTATGTCATCTCCTTTCCAGTCTATTGATCAATTTGAGGTAGTTTAGGTTAGTTTTTTTCTTGAGGCTCTCTCATGACTTGGAGCCTTGGGGGTGAAAACCCCCCTACTCTACAATTTTTGTGAACTTGACATGAACGTCTTTGTTTTCATTTCTTGGTATCAATAATCTTTCTCTTGTATCCTAGGTGTGTTGTGGATTTGTGTGTCTGAGTACATCAACATGGTTTCATTCACACATATCCATCCTTCTAAAAATTCAAGTGCAATGCTTGATATAACTTTCACCTCCAATGATGAGCCACTAAATAAGGAGCCTTCCCCATTATACATTCCTACCCGAATTATTAGCATCTTAGTTAATTTGATGAGCTGGCTAAATGTGATAAGGAGGAACCTCTATTCATAAATAGTTTACATAAGGAGAGATACAAAGAGTTGCAGACCACTCTCCATACCCATGATGGACTCTCTATCTCCCCTATGTGCACTATTTCTTTGTCAATCTTGGTAGGATCCAAGGCTGTTGATGTGTCATTTGTTATGATTGCAAAGTCTAAACTATTTAGAGTCAAGCTAGGCATTCCATGGCTAGCCTCTATGAAAGGAATTTCCTTTGTAGTCCATAAATTTTTTAAGTTCCCCCATGAAGGAACTATGCATGTAGTGGATGAAACTAGGTATAAATCATTAGTGTCATGTGGGGGCTTCTCACTGGATCACTTTTGGACTACCCCAATCAGACCTCTCCCTCCTAGGGGAGATTTTTATATAAGGCTTATGTTAAATATAAGATTAGGGGCTCAACACTGAAGGTTAGCTATCCAATGTCTCCTTATACTATTTTTGTAAAAGCCTTTATGATAGCACAACAACAAGTTGCTTCTTCTACCCCTCCCAACGGAAAGAGGAAGCTTGCTCACACTCTAGAGCCTTCTCCTTTTGTGTATGTGGCTCCATATTCTTTTGCTTCTCATCCACTTGTGGAATCTTCAATTCCTTCTCTTGTAGCTCATATGGGAAGTGTGATGGTGCCTACATGGTGAAAAGTGAAGCGTCAAGCTTTTGAGCTTCTTGTGCTACCCACGATTCACTAACCCACTATTTATGGCAAGGAGAAGTCTACCCATGGGGTCATTCCTATGTCTCAGCCTTTGTGGCCTCGTGTTCTTCCACCTACCCGTGGGTCAACAAACAAGAAAAGGCCCATCACCGAGGCATCTATGTATATTTCTCCTCCTGTGCTTGTTCCTACTCTTGTGCCTCCTCCTCCTGCTCCTGCTCAAAGGACCATCCTTCCATCAAAAACAATTGTGAAGGATACTCCTACAGCTGAGCAGCAGCCTTCAATCTCTTCTCAAGTCATGTATTCCAATGCCCTTAACCAATGTAACCAACTTACACTTGAGTGTAAGGACAAGAAAAAGGATCTGTCCATGGAGCATTCCACCTTGTAGAAGGCGGAGGGAGAGCAAGTGGCGTTTGTCTTTGGATCCTCTTCTACTATTCTTCTTTCTCCTATTATTTTTTCCTTGGTTCTCATCACCTCTATCTTGCTCCTAGCTCCTCTAGCGAGTCTCGATGATGCTCACCTTAAAAGAGTGCAAGTTTTCATTTCTCACTCCATAAAGCCCCTCTTGATGTCCCTCTCGAATATCCCTCCTTTCTCATAGCCCATAGACATGCTAAATACAATAGTGGTGTTTGTTGTGACTTTATCTTCTTCCTCCTCTACTTTTGCTGCTTCCATGGGGATTCTACATCCCCTGATGAAGCACAAGTTGGAAGATGACCTCGTTGGGTTGGAAGAAGGGTTTTTCTTCTTCAAAAGCTAGTTTTGTTTTTTCCTACACCATCCTTGTGACAAAGTTGACCCCCTCTTTCCCAGAGCTAGTCATTGCCCCTCTTCCCAAGGTTGATAGTGGCTATCAAGTGCCTTGTCCTTCTCCTACCCAGTTGCAATAGGGCACTCTAGTAAAGTGCATGTTCAACTCGGTGGATGATATCCTTGCTCTGTCCTCAATCTTTGTAATATCGATGACTTTTGATTCATAATGATGAATAAGACCTTGATGGGTCTTCTTCCTTGGTCCTTGCTAGAGGTCAGTCAGAGGGTACCACCCTCTTTATTTTTCCCTTGTAGGCCCATCCACCCTCCCCTTACAATGATCTAGATTAGGAGCAAGATGACCTGTTGGTCGATGAGGACTAGGGTGGTACCTCTTCTTTATCTATAGATTAGATTTTTTTTGTGTTTGTGTTCCCCTGTGCTTGTCTTTTTATGTTTATGATCTTGTCTGGAGGACCCTTGCTACCCTTGTAAGTGCTTGGATATAGACATGGAAAATTTTCCGTGCACTTCTTCTATTTGTATCATCATTCTTTTATATGTCGTAAAATTACTTTTCGATATTAGGGATGATGTAAAGCGTTGGGGGAATTTAGGCCTTCTCCCATGTTAACCCAATTTTTATTTTCACTTTGTCTTCATGTGCTCTTCTTCATGTTCTAATAACTTTTGGGATTGATGATCGTTTGTACACATACCATATTATATCTATCTAATTGTATTTATAAAATGATCTGACCCCACATTCTTAAATCCCCCTATCTCTTGATTTCTTCATCTTTGTCTACTTCTTGATGTTGTGGTTCTTATGTGTTGTCCCTCACATGTGTAACAATATACCATTAATACATCTCGGCATGTGTTTTGTGCTACAACATCTCTACCTCTCCTTTCTCTCCTTAGGATGTCATGTGCTCCATTGCATAGCACACACCATCCTAAGGGAGGCCTACCATGTTGTTTTAATTTTTAGTAAGGTGAATTCTTTTGAAAATGCTTCCTTGGTGTAAAATGTCCTTAAAATGAATTTCTTGATGAAAGAATCCCTTATTGAAATCCCCCATTTTCCTTAAGGTGACTATTGGATGAAATTTTCTTTTGAAAAGGATCCTGTATGCAAAAGAGTCTAAATATTTTCCTTTGAAAAAGGAGCACTTTTTTATAAAATGGAAAGAGTTTGAAAACTTTCATGGAGCATTCTTTCCAATGGATTCCTTGATGAAAGAACTTTCAAAAGGATACCTTGATGACAAAATAACTTTCAAAAAATGTAGTGTCTTTCAATTGGAGTGTTCCTTTGAATGGGCCCCTTGGTGTCTTGAAGGGTTCCCAATTGAAGGAACCCCCTTTGAAATCTTTCTTTTCAAAATAATTCTTTGGTATTTTGCAATATGTATCTTTTGTCTGATATTTGATGTCATGTGTCTTGGTGTCAAACATCTTATATATTGGTGTCTAGCTTGGGGGCGGCCTGACCAGACCCATCTTTTTTATGACTATCATGCAACATAATTTGCAACAGTCATAGGCTTACCTATCTAATCAGTGTGTGTCTTATATCTTACCGTGTCGGCTTATGTCTTCATGTGTCTTATGAATGTGTATCTTATGATTAGATTTTTCACCTAACATGTTTTTTTTATAGCCTAACATATTTGTGGTGAGATCGTAGCTAGCTTTGTAAGATCGAAGACCCCTATTATCTTCACATCTTGGTAGAGCTCCCTCTTTCACATCCAAGTATGTCAGATCAAAGATCTTCTTCCTCAATGATATTGGTATATTCTCTTCAACCTCTTTCTACTTTAGCTCACATACGCACTGATGTGTATGCTTGCTAAAATGAGGCAAAATGTAATGGTGTAAATTTTCACCTAGGAAAATTGCCCATTAATTTACCCTTATGTTATTTTTACAAGTCTGATGATGCAAAAACATGTCATCTTCATCCTAATCTTCCCATGTGTCCCTGTCATTTTGTGTTGGTGGAGGATTTTTTTTCGGGAACATGCGCATAGATTAATATACAATAGCAAAGCTTTGGTTTTCATTTTTGTCAATTAGTATAGAGATTCCTTTTGTTTCATTCAGAATCTATCAAGATTACCTCTTCAAAAATTATATAAAGTGTCTTTTTTAATGATTTGATGAAATTATTGTGTTTTAGTTATCAGAACCTTTAGTTTTGTCTTGTTCATAATTGATCATATCACAAATCTTAGGTTGTGCTTATATTCAATTTGTTCTTCAAGTTCTGAGAATTTATTTTCCTTCTAAAAAGAAAAATTATTTGGCCTTCTTTGGAAACATTTTTGTGATCAACTTCTGAACTGTGTAAACAATTTTTCTAGAAAATAGTTGTGAATTAGTTTGTAGTTTAGCCATCATTATCATTTAGGTGCATCACCACAATTTAAAGTTTAGTTTATGCATTCAATTAAAGCCTTCTTCCCTTTTCCATCCAATTCAAAGTTAGTCATTAAAAAAAATCATAAAGGAAGTCAAACTATAATCCAGAGGTTAACTTTCAACATAAGGTACCCACAACCTAAAGGTTTTCCCATGTTACATAGGATTGCAAAGCATGTTTTCTTTTGCATTCAGGTGCACTTCTATTGATAATAGCTTTTGGCATGCCTAGTGGGACTCTAAAGCTCACTTCAGAGAAAGAATTCAAATTTTTCAAGTTGTTGTTTACAATAGTGTTCTACCTATCAAAGGTTTATTTGATTGTTGACTATGTTTTATCTTGTTTAAATTGCAAATCTGAGTAGCACATGAGAAGTATCCTGACTCAAAAAAGTATTGATCCATTCAAATATCTGCAACTATCATCACCCAAGAGAAGAGGTAGAATAGCAAGAAGGAGATTGAGCAAATCAAGATCACGATCAACACCAAGATCTCATTCTACACCGCCCAGTCTCAGGCCTTCAAGTTTTGTACCTATTTTTCCAGTAGCACAAGTAGTACTAGTGTTACAAGTGCCACCTCCCAAAGCAACTCCGATGGCTAGAGCACATGTGTTTGTACCATTCAATGGGGGAAGCCCATTGAATTTAGCCCAACATGATGACATACCAATGGCTACCTTGAAGAGTCTGCCCTTTTTCACTGGCAAGGAACAGACTACACAAATTGAACACATAAGGGATGTGGCTTCACTTTGTGCAGTCCATCATGTTACAGAAGAGAACGTGGCACTGAGGCTTCTAGTAGCGTCATTCAAAGGCAAAGCACTCCAGTGGTTCAAAGGCTTACAAGTAAATTTTGTTGTGTCATGGGATGATTTGGGTGACAAGTTAAGCAAGCAATTTTTAGACAAACTTGATCATCTTTCTCTAGTTGAACAAATGATGACTATTAAGAGAGCACCACAAGATTAGATGACATATTTTAACTTCCATTTTTAGAGAACTTGGGACAAAATTCCAACCACGATAAGGCCTACACCAGATCATGTTTTTTTGTATTATCTTAGAGCGATTAATAGTGATATTGCACTTTTGATCCAATCTATGGGAGGAGTAACTCTACCAGCAGCCTATGAAATAGCTATTAGAGCTAAGAATAACTTAATATAGGCTGGTAAGATTGCACCTAGGCCTCCTATGCCCTTTTTCCCAGATGTCCAGCCATCAATACCTATCCAAATGCCTCCTATTGCCACAATACCCACTGTTCCAACCTTAGGTTTTTAGGCAATAGTACAAAAAAATGTTTTTCCAATAAATTCAGACCTGCAAGAGCTTAGGGGTACCCAACAACAATTGTTAAATGACCAACAGTAAATGACTAAGTTACTACAAACTATGAGTAACAACTTAGTAAGCCTTAAAAACTAGCAAGGCTAGAATTTCAGACCTTATTAAGCACTCTTTCAGCCAAATAGATCGTCTTATTAGGCTGACTACCAGGGATAGAAGAGAAATTACAATGCTAGGCCAAATCAACCATATAACCCCAATGCTACCAGCTCTTCAAAAGAGCTTTTACCTATTCAAAAAAACTTAGCACAAGATTGTGTATGGTGTTATCCCTGTAATTAGCCTCATTATTAGGCTACCTATAT
This sequence comes from Sequoia sempervirens, assembly GCA_007258455.2. NCBI lineage: Eukaryota > Viridiplantae > Streptophyta > Pinopsida > Cupressales > Cupressaceae > Sequoia > Sequoia sempervirens. The sequence continues at coordinate 145,447,739 of VDFB02271358.1, read as the reverse complement.
GAACAGAGTGATTAATCAGACACTCGTGGTACAGAGCAATTATGCTACTTCAGAAGATACAATAAAAGAAGGCAATGATCAACAAGATGATCAAAAGTAGCAGAATGATATGGATGTTGCCATGATGAATTGGCAAGGGAATGAGTTTTGTGGAGTCATTCATGTACAAGGGAAGAATCAGTCAACTACCTCTATTGCAGCCAATATGAGGTAAAAAAAGAGAGCTATTGATCTAAGACAACAAGTTGATTCCAAAGAACAACAAGCAAAAAAAGACAAACAACAAGTTGATAAGGGAAAACATCAAACAACAAACAATTTAGCATAAAAATTAGACATTTGTAGCTACTAAGGAGCAACCACAATCTTCTTCTTCGTAGAACATTCAGATTTTACCAAGAGGACAAGTTGAACCTACTAAAGAATAATTGAAGACTCAACCACAACCAACCCTAGTATAGAAAGAAGTTGTTGTTCCTAAAGTGCAACAAAAGGTTAGTGGTACAACCTTTAATATTGTTGATCATACATGAAAAAGGACATAGTCAGCATGACCATGTTGGATGCTTTACATCTTCCTAGGAAGAAAGAAAGCCTGCAAGAGGCTCTAGCTAATATTTCTATTTCTAAAGAAACTACTAAAGAGCAGCCTAGAGTCCTTGCAAACAATTAAGAAGTTAAGAAAGAACATCCAACTCAAGAGGTAAAGTCACCACCCTTTTATGTCAGTCTGATTATTGTTAATAGCATAGTACATAATTTCATGATAGACTCAGGAGCAAGCAACTCCATTGTGCCCAAACAGTTGGTAGATAAGTTAGGACTCAATTGTGAACTGTTGTCAAAATGGGTAGTCCAATTAGATGGTACAACCATTAAGTCTATTGGAGTGATTAAAGGTCTACCTCTTATACTTCATGCTTGTTCGAAATTTTCAATTCCATAGGACATTTACGTCATTGATTTACCTCCTTACTTTTCCATTTTCCTTTTTAGAGATTTTACAACAAAGTTAGGAGGATATTTGTCATCAGATTGGTCACACATGTTTTTCAGGACTAGGTATGGTACTAGAGTAATTGTTAAATTAGAGCCACATGTTAAAGACCATATCAAGCTTTATGTTGCAAATACTATAAATGCAAACATATCCATCCATGAGTATGACGATCAAACCATGACCCCCAACCCCACTGTACCTATTGAGGCCATTCCCGACATAAATTTAGATGAGTGGCCAACTAAGAATCATGAGGTTGATCCATTCAGTCTCATGGACGAGGTAGGTTTGGGAATTTAAATGATTCGAGAGCCTCATGTGATTATTCCAAATCTGGTCAAAGAGGAAATATAGCTAGAACAGTAGATTGAGTAGCTTTGAAAGTTGTATTATGATGGTTCAAGGAGTAAAGTAGGTGCTAGTGGAGGAGCTATGCTCATTTCACTTGATGGAGAGAGGTATTTTTCATCACTTCTCTTTGCTTTCAATTGTTCTAACAATATAGCTGAGTATGAGGCATTAATTCATGGCCTAGAATGGGCAAGAAAGAAAGGTATCAAATGTCTCCAAGTATTTGGTGATTCAAAGTTGATAGAAAATTAGGTAAGAAACCTAAACGTAACTAAAAATGATTTGTTGAAGCTATACAAGCACAAAACTTTTGATTTTATAGAGGAATTTGATGCTTTTAACTTGTTTATTTCTAGAAATATGAATAAAGAGGCAGATAGGCTTGTTGCCATAGGATCACAATATGGCATACCAACTGATATAGAAAATGTCAAGGTACAAAAATATGTAAAGGTGGTAGTAAGACCATTTGTACTTGATAATAACATTGGTTGGTAGGTTTTTGATAGCGATGAGCAAATAATCAGTTTTCTAATAAAAGTAGAGTTTTTTGCTAGAAACTAGCAAAAGCTTGAGAAACAATATGAGAATCAGATCTTTTAGTTGAAGTATAATAAGCTGCCTAAGGGATTGGTGACCTTTGAATTAATTTTCAACACTGATGATTAGGTTAGAAAAGATAAATCCAGTACAACAGTGAAAGAAGAACACTATGAACCAATTCAAATATTCAAGGACAAGCTTCTTAAGCTTGACAAAGTCTATACCAAAGAAGAACAACAAGCATTTGTCTTGATTTTCCAAGAATTTAGTGACATATTCACTTGGAAGTATGGAGATATGAAGGGTTTTAACCCTAAGTTGGCTCAACATACAATTGCTTTAAAACCCAATGCAAAACCAGTGAGACAGAAGCAAAGGCCACTGAATCCCAAGCTAGAACACCTTATGAAAATAGATTTAAAAAAGCTAGTTGAAGGTAGTATTATCTTTCCAATCAAGCATACCTCTTGGGTTTCCAACTTGGTTCCTATCAAGAAGAAGAGTAGAGAGATAAGACTGTGTGTGGATTTCCGTGATCTAAATAGAGCTTCACTCAAAGATCACTATCCACTGCCTTCAATGGAGTAGATATTGTAGGTTGTTTTAGCTTCAAAAAGGTTTTCATTTTTGGATGGTTATTTAGGGTATAACCAGATTTTGGTTAAAGAGGAAGATTAGTACAAAACAACCTTTACCACCAAATGGGGTAACTTACAAAAAGATGCCCTTCAGATTGTCTAATGCAGGGGCAATGTTTCAAAGGGAAATGGATATGGCCTTTCAAGGCCTTATTAATAGGTTTGTTCTAGTATATTTAGATGATATTACTATGTTTTCAAAGAAAGATGACAAACACTTTGTGCATTTAAGGAAAATCTTTGAAAGATGCAGAGAGTATGAGGTGTCGCTAAACCCCAAAAAGAGCATTTTTGCAGTCCATGAAGGAAAGCTTCTGGGTCATATTGTTTCAAAGCACGGTATTACCATTGACCCAAAAAGAATCACCGCAATTTTAGCTTTACCCCTGCCTGCACATAAGAAAGGTTTGCAAAGTTTTCTAGGCAAGATTAACTTTGTTAGGAGATTCATTCCTAACATCGCAGCTTTATTGCAGCCACTTACAACCATGCTGAAGAAAAAAATTCGATTTAGCTAGAAAAAGGAAGGTAAGAACAATTTTGAACAAATTAAAGAGGCACTTGCAACAACCCCAACACTTATAAATCCAAATTTTGATAAAGTTTTCATATTATATGTGTTTGGAAATGTTGATACAATTTCAGCCATGCTTTGTCAATAAAATATAGGACTAGAGTAGCCTGTGGCTTTCTTTAGTCAAGTTTTACATGATTATGAAGCTAGATATTCATTTGTAGAGAAGCATGTATTAGTTGTAGTAATAAGCCTTAAAAATTTTAGGCATATATGTTGTCAAATAATAAAATACAACTATTGGTCGCACATCCAACAATTAAAGATTTTATGCTCAACAAAGACATTGATGATAAGAGAGTGGTTTGGATCATGAAAGTAATGGAGTATGACATTGAAATTAAAGTCACAAAGCTAGTTAGAGGAAAAGGCTTATGTGAACAGCTTGTTATTAATGAAGAAAATAGCCAACCAGCTGATCAACAAGTTGAAATAGTGCTTAATAATGAGGAATCAGTTGTTGTTCCAGTTACAACAACAAATTGGATTCAATAGATGGTACATTATCTACATATAGGTGACTGCCCTAAAGGTTTGGAAAAATATAAACGAAGGTATTATAAGGCTTCAAGCTATCCCATGTGTTGTAATTGATGGATTTTTATACAAAAAGGATTATAATAACGTTTTGCTCAGATGTGTAGAGCCAAAACAGATTGAAAAGTTTTGTAAGAATTTCATGATGGGTCATATGGAAGCCACTTTGCACCAAGAACAACAACTCTGAAGATAATGAGAGTTGGGTATTATTGGCCTAAATTGTTTAAAGATGCTCATGCTTACATTAGAAAATGTAACAGTTGTGTAGTGTTTGTAGGAAAACAGAAGCTTGCAACTTTTCCTTTACATCCAATTCAAGTGGAACAACCCTTCGGCAAGTGGGGACTTAACTTTATTGGTCCCATAAATCCACCTTCAAGTGTTAGGCATAAGTAGATATTAACAGCTATAGACTACTTCACAAAGTGGACTGAAGCAGTTGCACTGAAGGATGCAAATGAGACATTTTTCTTAATTTTTTTATCAAGACTTAGTTTCTAGGTTTGGTACACCAGATTCAATTATTCCTGACAATGCTTTAGCATTCATAGGCTTGAAAGTTTCAGATTGGTCAGTAAAGCATAATATTTATCTGAACACTTCCTCAAATTATTACCCTCAGGGTAATGGACAAGCAAAGTCCACTAATAAGAACTTGATTAAGATCATAAAGAAGACAATTCAGGATAATTAGAGGACTTGGCATGATAAGCTGAAGCTAGTGATTTGGGCTGATAGGGTTACACCTAAGAGAGAAATAGGTAACTCACCTTACATTCTAACTTATGGTAAAGAGGCCAAAATACCTATCTCAATTGAGCTGCCTACATTGAGTATGATCAAAGAACTAGAATTGTTTGATGAATAACCTATGAAAATTAGGCTAGCACAACTAATGGAGCTAGAGGAAATTAGGAAAGAAGCATTAAGGAATTAGAGGTGCATCAGGCTCAGATGAAAAGGACATTTGACAAAAAGGCAGTCCCACACATATTCAAAGAGGGAGATTTGGTTTCTAAATAGGATTAGCTCAAGAGAAGACCTAGTAAACACATGAAATTTGATGCCATGTGGGATGTCCCATATATCATAATAGAATGAAAACAATATAATTCATTTTAGCTCTCAAAGCTAGATGGCGAGGTGTTGCCAATCCTTGTCAACAGGATTCACCTCAAGCAGTGCTATTAAAGAACAGAGTTTGCATATGTACATAGTAGAGTAGTTTCAGTTTCAGTTTTTCTTTCCATAAGTGCCCCATGGCACATTTCATTTCAGTACTATTTGCTTTCAATAAGTGCAGTTTCTGCACAGTTTTCTGAATCTGTCGTAAGTAGATTTATGATAGTTTGTTTTTAGTTTTGTTTGTTGTTGTATAGTTTCACCAGCTAGGTCACAAGTTTTTCTAAGTCAAAAGAGGACAAAAAGGACTCCATGCCCAATGGATAAGCTACATAACTGGCCTATGGTGTTTAGAAAGCAAACACTCCGCAGAGGTCATTAAATTGTTACCTATTTTTAGCTATAGCTCAAAATAAGTAGAGTTAAATTGCCTTCATTATTAAAAGGTACACAAGTAATTTCAAAGTTTTCTGCTAAGTATTCATTGTTGTACAAATCTAATTACTTTTGAATTTCCAATATTATTATGCAAATGTTTGTAACAAAGAAACTCATAAATTTGCATAGGAAATGTTGTTATTCATATTGTAAAAACCAAAGTCCCACACAAGTCGTGGGAGTAGCTTGATTTGATTACTTAATCAAATACTGAATACAAGAAAGAAATGTATATCACACAACTGAAGATAATATAAGAACAAGGAGAGAAGGTGATTCGTCATTTCCTGGAATGACAAATCATTGTTATAGTTGTGTTGATCTTGGTTCAGCTCTAGCTCTAGGTCCAACTCCAACTTCAAGGTTTACTTGCAAGATTGTTGAAAGGTGGTGTTAGAGCAATGAAAAATCGCATTCTACCTTATCTCTACATTACCAAAAAAAATGCAATTTGCTTCCTATCAGGCATTCATTAGATGATTAATTCATCAAAAATTCAAATGTTCAAGGAGCACAAAATTCAATGGAAGCTTTCAGCTTCAATTATTTTGCTAACTTGTTTGTTTATTGTGCAAGAACAGGTACATATTTCATAAATGTTTCAATATTTCAATGTGTGGGATAAAATGTGGCTCCAATAAGGGTTGATCCCAACATACTACAGAGTACATTGTCATAAATGTGATAGTGAAAAAGCATACATAAGAGCTCACAATAATGGAGCAACAATTAAACATTTAAAAAACATCAATTATGCAAAATATAAATGACAACAGTGTTGCATATTAAATACATTTTTAGAATGCACTATTTACAAGTATGCTGAATATAATGATGGTCGAGCCCAACTTACTAAATGTACTGGAATATGCACATGACAATGCATAAAAGGTGTATGCATGATAGTATACAATTACCAAAACAAAGAAACTATTTATCTAAATAGAAAGGTGAAACATCATTGAAGATTCATGACAGCAAGTGGTCTTGTATCATTTAACAAGACAAACAAGTGCTCCTGCTCTGGTAACTATAGGTTACCAAGGAGACTTCCTCAATATGCATGAACATATGGAGCATATGTAAAAGATCAAAAGAGTAGTCATGCAATGAGACTACTACTACAAAGTTGATCAAGGTAAAATAAGGAAGTCACAAAATCAAAGGTGTCACAGTTTTAAAGTGATTATGCTAAAGAAAAATGGCTTTGTTCTCATATCCTTTCATAGTAGAAATTCTATCATATACAATGGAGGAATTCAAATACTTTCATAACTCATTGACAGTAAGGTACAACAGTCATTGTGTCTTCACCAACATAGAAAAGACAATCTCAAATGCACTATCATTCCAGTTTAATGATGCAATCATTTCAAACAAAGACAAATGATTTAAGGACAATCTATATTCAAAACTCATCACAGTCTCTCTAAAGGGACGAATATAGAATATTTTATAAGTCAAAGGAGGGTCTATGGAAGCTACATAAGCAATCAACATTCTAGAAAAGATACTTGAGGGTAGTGATATGGAAATGTATTTGGAAAAGATACCATCTTCGGGATCCTGATTGATCTTTGTGCAAGAATATTCTAAAGAGAAGCTAGTTTACATTTCAAGTGCAGATAAGAAAATAAAAGGAAAGTCTGCAAACAATGCTTTCATAAAAAATTGTTTTAAATTCCTTTGCAATCATTCAAGAAGAGAGTTCATATTCAATATTCAAATAAGCTCTTATGAAACAATGAGTTATAATGGAAACTATCTTCAGCAATAATAACCACATGTTGCTCTTAAGCTTTCATACAAAACTTTGAGAACAAATTTCAAGCAATGATAAAATGCATTTATATAGAGTTGTTATCATACCATCCATGGAGTTCACTACGTAAGGATTTTTCCATTTATTATCAAAGATTTTTTGTTTCATATTCAAAAAATTATAAAGAATACACAAAGGTCGATGTTTTCACAATAGAAGCATGGCGACCATTCCTTCAGAAGAGGTGTGATAGTATTTCATGAGTAGAGCAAGAAGAGAAATTCTAATATTTTTATTTTAGAAATAGAGGTAAATCCTAGCTTATTCAAGAAGGTTAAAATACCCATATGGAGAAGAAATGCTACAGCCGCAGTTTCTATATTCGGAAACAATGAAACTCTTAGCAAGAAAGAGCAAGTTTTCTCCAACAATTTTTGTCAAAAAATGAAACATAAACCATTTTTTATTTTCACAAAAAACCTACAAAGGTTTATAATGAAATGAATGTGAAATAAAAATGAGGAAATATCAACAGTCGTGGCTATAGGAGGAGGGAAAACCCTCAAAGCTCTTGAGAGGGAAAACATAGTCTACATCAGAAGCTTAGAAAGTTTTTTTTCCTTTCTAAATCTTTAAGAAATTGACAAAAGGAAGCATAAAATCTGCAGGTTGAGCTCCATAACCAGTCTATCATGGCATCTAGAGATGCACCCAAAATGCAAAGAAACATCACATAGAGGAAAACATAATGAAAATATATCAGAGTATGGTCATGGTCATGGCCTGAAACCCTAGAAAGATGGCTTCAAAAATAAAATAAAATTCAGATTTTTCACTAAGAATAACACTTACCTGGTTTTTTCTGCAAGATTTTTCATAAAAATCATCAAAAATAGCATGAGTTTTGCAGGTTCGAGTCCAAAACCTAGCTCAAGGCAGCACAACAGCAAGGTTTTTCTAGAATGTGCAAAGTAAGAAATGAAGGAGAGTATTAGGATTCAAGTATTTTACTCACCCTATTTCGAATGATAAGATATGTAGACTTTGTGTTTTCAAAATAAAATTATTTCATTTCACATAGTCATGACTTGCTAAGTGATCGACCTAATCATGCAAAAGGAGGGCTCATGAGTTCATGATGATGCTCGGGAGATATAAGGAGTTATTTATATTATTTTTTCAAAAACTATTCATTTTCCTTTCACATTATCATTATTATGTTATTAAACATTATTAAAACAATTCTATTGATTGTTTTAAATATTGTTGAAATAAACTATTTTTGGATTTCCAAGTGAATTAAAAGATGGAGGCGATATATTATGGATTCAATGAGGAGTCGGACTTAAGTCTTTTTTGAGATTTTACTCATGCAAAAGAAAATATTTGGAGGTGGAACTGGAACATTCACATGCACTTTATTTTCTAGGGTTTCTCTTTGACTTCTAGTCAAATTGGAGTTATTTTTGAGTTCAATTGAGTCAAGTGAATCATCATGTGGAGTTTGAAGCTATTTCAGTGCAGATTACTTCAGTTTTGCTCCCCTTTTTCTAGGGTTTTTTCCTTTGCTCATGAGAAGCATGCATTGCTTTTTTCTCACTTCTAGTTAGCTTGGAGTTCCACCTTTTGGGTGCATTATGCATGCCTTCATTGTCCTTATTGAAAAAAGTCATATTTTTTTTCTCAATTCTTATTTTTCATCTCTTCTTGCATACCTTTTGCAAAGAGATCAAGATTTGTAACTCAGTTTTTATGATAGTTTAATATATAGCAATAGAGCTTTGGTTTTCATTTTTTTCAATTAGTGCATAGATTCCTTTTGTTTTCATTCAGAATCTATCAAGTTTACCTCTTCAGAAATTATATAAAGTGTCTTTGTGAATGATTTGATGAAATTATTGTGTTTTATTTATCAGAACCTTTAGTTTTGTCTCGTTCATAATTGTACATCATATCACAAGTCTTAGGTTGTGCTTATATTCAATTTTTTCTTCAATTTGTGAGAATTTATTTTCCTTCTAAAAAGACAAATTATTTGGCCTTCTTTGGAAACATTTTTGTGATCAACTTCTAAACTGTGTAAACATTTTTTCCAGAAAATAGTTGTGAATCAGTTTGCAATTTAGCCATCATTATTGTTTAGGTGCATCACCACAGTTTAAAGTTCAATTTATGCATTCAATTAAAGCCTTCTTCCCTTTTCCATCCAATTCAAAGTTAGTTATTAAAAAAATAAATAAAGGAAGTTGGTCTATAATCCGGAGGTTAACTTTCAACATAGGGTACCCACAATCTAAAGGTTTTCCCATGTTACATAGGATTGCAAAGCATCTTTGCTTACACATTTGAGTGCACTCCTGTTGATAACATTTCATTCAACTCATCTTTCTCATCTCTTTTTGCAACATCTAAGCATTCAATCCATCCTTCTTTCACATTCTCAAGCACTTCCGACATTTTCAACACTCCATTGTAGCAACACTCTGTCAACTTCATAAAGCAAGTGTGAAGAAAGCCATTGCAATGTGGGCTTGAGGTTTTGTGAGACCTCCCTTCATCACGGTCAAGGTTGTGGTGATTGTTCAAGACTTCTTTCTCCTCCATTGGCTAGTGAGCTCTTGGTGGAGGTGGTAACATTTCACTCCTCTCCTTTGCAATTTGGTTGAGCAGTTCTTTACTATTTTGTAGTGTTTACTGCAATCTCTACTTTCTTTACTTCTTTATCATATATTTCTCTCTCATTTCTATCTTTGTGTTCGTGGAGGTGGAAACACCAAAACGGGGGTCTAACTAAGGCAGGCCCCTATATAGCCCCAACAATTTTCCCCTTCCTTCTTTTGTGTAGGTGAAAGAGCGTGTGGAGTTAGCTAGCGAACGTGCATTTTTGTGAGATTATCTTTATTACTTTATATTCTTTATCTACCTGCTTTATCATATTTGTTTGTATTTTTCCTACCTTATTATTCTATTTTTCCCATTGAAACCAACCAGCTAGGCCGATTAGTTAGTTTTTTATTAGTTCAACTGGGTTCAGTATTTTCTGACCATATGGATGCCAGCGTATCACACTGACGTCCCAAAATTGTGTTGCCATCCTTGGATAGAGAGTTGTCTGAGGCACAATACTGACTCCAAAAACCAACTCACTTATCCCAAAATAAAGTTTAAATCTATAGAGTGATTGAGGCACCTTATAGTCCTCATCATTCTCGATCCCTATTCCCAAAACATCGCTTTAGAGTGAGGTAAGTTAGGGAAGCCTTCTGCTCTTGGCTCTCTGTGACCTGGGGCCTTCGCATGGTTGGTCCCCCTCTCTTACATTTTAGGTGAGCCTGATGTGAACCATTTTGGTTCCATTTTGTGATACCAAAATTTCCTGTCCTTGTATTCTAGGAGTGTTGTAGGTGTGAGTGTTGTGAGGCCTTCACCTTACAACTCAACCTATGACTCCTAAAAGGCATAGTTGGAAGGCCCTAAAAGTGTTGCACAAAAAAACCTTAATTGGGTCACTATCCTATATTGCAACCTTTGGGGGGCTCTGTGAGAGTGTCATTTAGTGCATGTGATGGCCTCTTTCTTGCATCAACCTATCCCCTTTTCACAACTTGTGAGCAGTGGTACTGGTATAACCTTTACCTCATAAGATCTACCAATGGGCTTCAATAGAGAACCATCTCCTCTCTACATCCCTGTGTGAATCAAGAGAAACACTATAGCAGGTGTTCTCATTGATCTGACATCTCAAGTAAATATCATAACTGAGGAGATCATGCTAATCAATTTTTTGTATAAAAATGGATATGATGCACCTGTGAGCACCATCTGCACACATGACAGAATTTCCATACCTCCTCTAGGTAGTATTCTCTTATCAATTTTGGTTGGACCTAAATCTATGAATATTTTGTTCGATATAATCCCAAGGTCTGAAATCTTCAGAGTGAAGATGGGTATCCCCTAGTTAGTAGCTATGAATGTAGTTCCCTTGGTTGTGCACAAATGTTTGAAATTCATTCATGAGGGTTCCATACATGTGATCCACAACATTGGCTATAGACCACCAGTTGAGCATGGTAGTTACTCTTTAGATCACTCTTGGCCTACACCCATTGGTCCTCTTCCACCTAGGAAGGACCTCTTGTACTAGACTTATCAAAATTACAAGAGAGGGCACTTAACACTGAGAGTGAGATACCCTCCATTGCCTTATGTTTTTTCGCATAGGGCTTGCTTAAAAGCTAACAGTGATGTTTCCAACACATGTAGAATGGAAGAAGAGAAACAGTCCTAAGATCCTCCTTCTTCCTTTTTCGCTATTCATCTTGACACTTCCTCTCACCCTAATGTGGGGCCATCATATTTTGTTTTGCATTTGTGTGAGAATCCTATGATGCCTACTTGGTGGAAGCCTAAGCATCCTACATTTGAGCTTCATGTTCTACCCACGGAGCCTAGGACCATTCGGTATGGTAGGAAGAAAGGCCCTCATGGAGAATCCTCTATGTTCTGACCTTCGTGGCCTCCCACCACTTTTTCTTCCAAAGCAGTAAATGGGAAGAGGCCCATTGCCAAGGTATTGGAGCCAACTCCCCTTGTCATTTCTCGATCTCTTCCTCCTACTCCCATTCAAGAGCCTGTCCCGCCATTGGAAACAGTTGAAGTGGAAACTCCCATGGCTAAGCAGGAGCCTTCCATTCCCTTACATCCTCTAGTCTCTAGCTTGAAGAGCCACATAAACTTCCTTGTGTGTGAGTGAAAGCGTCAATGAGAGGCTCTTGCGACTGATTAGGCCACTCTGCAAAAGAAGGAAGAGGAGTTGATCACCCCTGTCTTTGGGTCTCTCGACGTGTCATCCCATATCCTCCCCTCTACTTCCATTCAATCTAGTTTAGTCTCGCTTCCGGCTTCCTCTAAGTTTTTCACCACTCCTGAGTCACTTGGTGAACCTCGAGCATAGCCCTCTCAGTCTATTGAGGTATGACATGACACTCCAGCAAAGTGCATGTTTAATTCTTTGGATGAAGTTTCGGCCTTGTCAGCATTTTTTGCAAAATCATTGACCATAGATCCACAAGATCCAAGTGGAGGAGACCTTGTGAAGCCTTCTTCCTAATGTGATGCTAGAGGAAGAAAATCACTCTCACAATCTCAACTTAACAAAACTCGACCAATTCTCTCATGTTCATTCAATTAGGACTCTTTTACCCTTCACAAAACCATTGTTTTGAAACACCAAACTGAGAATAAAGCACAAATTCAATTGAAGTTTCCTCAAAAGACCTTAAAAAACATAAATGTGACTAATTCCAACCCAATTCTCAACATAGATAACTCAAACATCAGAATTTTCCAAGTAAATTGCCCTAATCAGCAATTAGGTCCTTTTAGGCCACAATAATAATGTCACTCCAAGTTCCCAAGCCCATTACTCCAGAAAAAACCATAATCAAGTTCAAATACATCTTCACAAACTAATTAGTTCATCACCCATACCCTAGTCACCATATTTCATCAAATACTTGATCTAAACCTTCATTTTAGGCTCTAAAATATAACTATCATAGGACTGCCTTACAAGACAGTCAACAAACCAAGGCCTTAAACATATAGTTCACCAAACCCAATCTTCCAATGACTCAAATTACACCTAAGCACCATTCAATAACAATATAACTCATGTGAGATTCAAAAAATACAATCTAAACTTGCTAAACTTCCACTGTGCACTATTTACCAATTTTTTTCATAAGTTAGAGGGCTAGGATTTATTGAAATTACTATCTCCTATCTCAATTTTTTTGAATCTATGCCTCAACCTGTCCTAATTTAGTTTGTTCATGCTCATAAATCCATCAGGAGACCATTTTCATAAAGGTTTGACAAACCCTTAGGTACCATTCACCATGATTGTTAGAGAAACTCTATTTTTATCAGATTTACAGTCAAAGAAATATCCTCTCTCACACCTTAGCCCTTATCATAGGATTGGTAACCTTTGAAATATGAAATTACATTCCACAAGGATTATCTACACCAAAAATTAAGAGCTTTCACTGAGTAAAATGGAAAAACCATAAATTCTTAAGTTCATTGTTTACCCTAATAGGGTTTTGACAGTTTTCAAAAAACTTACCATATCTCCCCCATATGTTCATCAATTTGCATGGAACTAAGTTTATTTGGAAGGTTATTGAGAATACTAATACATGAAAACAAATAGAAAATTACTCGTACCCATATTGGGTCGTACAACATCAGAACACAAAGAAATTATGTAGAAATCGTCAGAAATCAAAACTTTCCTTTATTTAATTTCTTAACTTCAATCACCCATGAGTTCACAAATGATAAAAAAATATTTTTAAAGGCAATACAACATGTCTCTACAACTTCCAACTAATTTTCAACTGCCCTCTAACGACCTAGAGCCAAAAGACCCCTCATATTCCTTGTTTACACCTTTTTTGTGCAATTTTACATCTTTTACCATTTGCACTTTTTGGACAACTCTTTACATTTATTGCAAAATAGGACCCAATGACCACCTAATGATTCTATTACATGGAAAAATGACTCAAATATCCCTTGAACAACAAAATTGATCATTCTTTCAAAATTTATCCATGGAATCACAAATTTGTCATGATGCTCCTGCATCATTCTCCTGGCCAAAATAATTTCAAGTCCACTTTAATTTGAAGTTGTCCACACATCTTCATCCCTTGTATGCTCTACTTCTAATTGACCTTGAAACTATTCCTAAACACCTTCATTTTCACCTTAGGCTTGAACTTTTCCATGCAAATCAATCCTCTATCTTGCTTGCCAACACTCTATTGCTTCACAACTTTCATCTCAAATTTTATTGAGGAATGTTTCTAATTAGCAATTAGGGTGGTGGAAAAGCTCAAAAGAAGGAAAGATAAATTAGTGAGAGGAAGAGGTACTAGCACAAGAAGGAGAGGAGAAAACCCTACATCAAACCTTCCAAGTGAGGAAAAAGGAGAAGCAAATAGAGGTAAGGAGCAAGGTGTTGATGCTAGAGGTGGTTTTAAGGGTAGAGGCAAGTTTAGTGGTGGTAGAAATTCTAATGAGTTTTCAGGGAGATTTTATAGTTGTAATCAATATGGCCATCCTTCTTGGAAATGTCCTAAAAAGGTTGGTATTTCATCTAGTGGTGAAAAGAGGATTGATAGAAGGGCACAAATCATTTAAGAAGAGGAATGTGAGAGCACAAATTCTGCAAGTTTAAGAGTTGTTCCTAAAATAGGGGAAATGTTGATGATGAGAAAGACAGTGTTGAAGGTAGCCAAGGAAGTGGAACGATTGCAAAGAAAGAGCCTCTTCAATACTACATGTAAGTGTAAAGACAAGGTATGTAGAGTTGTCATTGATTTTGGATCTATAGAGAATATGGTGTCTAGTGAGATGGTGAATAAATTAAATTTGCAAAAAGTACCTCAAGAATTACCATATAAGGTGTCATGGTTGAGTGATGGGCAATCTCTTTTGGTTAATGAAAAAGTTGTGGTAGAGTTCTAGATTAGAGGCTATAAAGATAGTGTAGTTTATGATATTCTTCCTCTGGATTGTTGTCACCTACTCCTAGGTAGACCTTGGAAATATGATAGGCATGCAGTATTTGATGGCAGAGAGAACACCTATACCATAGTCAAAGATGGGTGTAAGTTTTTTTTAACTCCTTTGGTGGAAGATGAGAAAGGTAAGGCCAAGGTAATCATGTGTGGAAAGAAAGAGTTTGTTGAAGTTGTAGGAGAAGGCAAAAGGATGGATACTACAGTTGCTTCAAAGTTTGAGAATACTGAGAAAGAAGGTGAGAAAGTTGCTTTAGGTTTGTTGACAGTGGATTGGACTAAGAATGTGTTGATCGGGACAATGGTATGTCCTTTGGTTGAAGGTAAGGTTGTAAAACACATGGAATCTGTAGGTACAATGAATATTATATTTGACAGTACAATGGTACAAGGTGCTAGTAAAAAAAGAAGCCCGATGACTGTGGGAAAAGGACAAAATGGACAAGGCAACATGGGAAGATGTGAGCACAGAGATGAGACAAAGGTGAATTCAGTTCAATGGATTACTAACAAGTGTTTATTTGTAGGTCTGAATGAAGGAACAATGTCTAGTTTTGAACAAGGAATATGAAAGAGACCATCTTCAGGTCTAACTGCAAAAATGAAGACATGTTCAAGGACAAGCAAGGACAAGGGTACAGAACTACAAGATTGAAATAAGTGGAGAGGATTACATAATATAGGAACATGTATGAAGCTTGGAGATATTGGAATTAGATGCAACTCATGTGGCATGAGTTTTTTCCTGTGGGGGTGTATGGTGCAGGAGCACCTACACCATATTGACAAAAAATTGATCTCTTGAAGGTTGATAGGAAGATTCAAGGGTAGTTTAGGGGTGTTTGAAGTCTTTTTTTGTTAAATAAGGTCTAAAAAGACCATTTTCATTGTAATAAGGTGTGTCTTGAGTTGTAGGTGTCAAGATGGAAAAGTTGCACAAAATTGTAAATGTTGTTAAGCAGCAAATTATCAAAGAATTCAACTTTTGGGAAATGAAGGGTCTAGGAAGTTCCAAAGTTAGTTATGTACATTGGAGTGATTGTAATTCAAATTTAATGTTTATATAAAGCCTCAAAAGGCTCAAAGGTGGTTGTTGGTTGATGTGTGGAAGAAATCCAATAAGAATACAATGTTAATTTTGCATTTTTCTATGTTTTCTAAGTTTTTCTTCTACTGTACAACCCTGTACATGTTTTAAATGCTTTGAGATCCAATGTAAAGTGTATTAGCATGAATTATATTTTAAATGTTTCAAGTTTGAAGGTTTAACATTAAGTATTGTGAGAATTCTCTTTAATTCACTACTGCTTCTCTATTAATACAGTTTTAAGTGTGAAGGGTCTTTCAAAATGTCGATATGACCCATTCCAATTTCTATGACAACTATCTCTTGTGGAATGGTTCTAGTACTCTCTAATTTAATTGCTTTCATGTTTTGGTAGGCTGGGGAATTGGGTTGTTCAAATTTGGATGATGCCCTAGGGCTAGGCAAAGCAAATTTTCATGTGAAAATGAGGTATGATTGTATGGTTTTGGTGAAATGTTGATAGAGTTGGACTTGTGAAGGTATAGAGAGTTTGTACAGACTAAATTGAATGTGTTTGATGCATTGGTTGAGTTTGGTAAGCCTTGAAAGTATGAGTTTCAGTAAACCATAGGTTGGTTGTATGTAAAGAGAGGGTTTCATGGATCAGTGGTTTAGAGGACTTGAGTTAGTGATATGATTAGTGAAATTGGTGTCTGTCAAAATATTTTTTTGTGAAAATAAAATGTTTTGAAGATACTTCATTTGAAAAATAGGGCTAATATAGAAGCCTAAAACAGGGACAGAATAGTGGTTTTCAATTTTGTGTCAAAGAACCATCATTGAATATGTTGGGAAGTTGTCTTATCTCTTGTTGAGAGTATTGCAAGGTGTTAGTTTTTCCTTTGTATGGCCTTCTCCAAAATATATCTCCATTTTACGATTCTTGAAGGCTAGAAGCCTCTTGTTGAGTGTTTTTAGAAAGTTAAGTGCTATTGTGATTAAAGGCAAGGTTCTTTGTTGGAGACTAATCATTTTGTGTTGGAATAGGTTTTATCACCACCTTTCTTACATCACTTCCTTAGTCCTTTTTGTGGGAGGGTTGGAAGCTCTTCCCCTTAATATTCCACTATTTCAAGATCGTCCTCCTTCCCCCTATGATGATCTAGAGTGGGAAGCAGACAACCTCTTGGTCGATGAGTGTTAGGGAGAGACCTCTTCTTTATCTTTAGATTAGATGTGTGTGTGTGTTGTGATTTTTTCCCCCATGATCATGCTATGTGTTCTTGGATGACCCTTGTCACGCTTGTTGGTGCTTGGATACAGATGTGTTTTTTGTGTCATAAACCTTCTTCTATTTGTATCATTATTCTTCCATGTTTTTGATTTATTTTCAATAAATTGGGATGATGCAAAGCGTTGGAGGCATTTAGGCTTCCCTTCCATGTTGAACTAATTTTTTATTTTTACTTTTTCTTCTCATGCATTCTTCACATGGTATGATATAGTAGGGGGTTGATAACAGTTCATTTTATATACTATTATTATACTTATATATATTTATGAGCAGCTTTGACCCCAAAATATCAAATCACCCCTGAGCCCTATGTTTATGTTTATTTCTCCTTTGTTTTTTTCTTATCTTTCTCTCTTTTTTGCTTGATTTGTCCCTTTCATGTGTGACAATACCATTAATTTGATTTTCAGAAAATGTATTCGTTGCCAATAAATCTTTTCTCAAGAATCTTTGCAAACTTTTTCAAAGAATCGCATTCTCGACTTGGATCCCTAATGGAACGTGTTTCCTTCATCATGGGTTCACAAAGAAAGAACTTGAGAATTTTCCTTTGAGGAGGAAGCAACTTTGACCTTCCCCTCACAAGGGGACACCTTCTTCCTTTCAAATTCCTTGATGAAGTGAACATCTTTCAAAAGGATTCCTTGGTGTTGAATTGATTTGAGGAAAAACATTTCTTATTCACTTCCAAAAAAGTGTGTCCCTTGAGTGGACCCCTTTCTTCATATCGGGTTCCCAAAGGGACCCCTTTGAAAGCTTTCTAGTCTATCGACAATTTTTGCGACTGTCTTCTTACTTTCTTGCTTGGCCACTTTTGGACATGTTCTATTTGTGGGTAAACATGTTGCTTTGTAGGGGTGCCTATAAAGCCACTTTCTGACTCTGTGGAGTCTCTTTTTTTGGGTTTCCTCCATGTGAGAGATCTTGGAGGACACCTTCCTTACAGGTCTGCGGGCATGTAAGGCACTTCCTCTAAGCTTCCTCCATGTGAGAGATCTTGGGGGTCGCTCTCTTCCAAGTCTATAGGTTTGTAAGGCACTTTTTATAGGGTTTCCTTCATGTGAGATATCTTGGAGGACACCATCCCTATAGGTCTGCGGGCCTGTAAGGTGCTTTTTTTGGGTTTCCTTCATGTGAGAGATCTTGGAGGACACCTTCCCTATAGGTTTGTGGGCCTATAGAGAACTTTTTCTCAGGGCTTCCTTCATGTGAAAGATCTTGGGGGTACCCTCCTTGCAAGTCTACGGCTCTGTAAGACGCCTTCATTCTACAACTTCATAGTTTTGCAGGGCTATGGAGTCCCTTGCCTACCCTGTGCTTTCGAGCTCACCAAATTGTGGTATGCTTCCTCGATGGTTCAGGTATAAATTTCTAACCCTACTAGCTCTTCAATCTATTTTAACAAAGCACCCATCAATATTCGTGCTCACTAAAGTGGGGGAAAATACTAGTGAATTTGTACCCCTTGTATGCAAATTCTCCTTTTACACATCCTCACCTTAGAAAACAAAATTTGAAGTTGAAATTCCACATCAATAAGTTGCCTTCATTCCACTTGGCATTTTTCCTTTGTGTCAGTAGGAGAATATTTGTTAGGGATGCGCACGTGGCGCACATACGTCTGTGCGGTGCACTTACATCCCTGATAGATTTCTACATCTAAAGTTGGTAGAGGTATTACACTTTTGATTGGAGTAGATTTTTAAAATACCTCTTCGACCAACCGGCCCTAAAAATGGTAGATTCTTCCCTCTTCTCCTTCAAATTCATCCCTTCTTCATTCAACTCATCTTTCTCATCTCTTTTTGCAACCTCTAAGTATTCAATCCATCCTTCTTTCACATTATCAAGCACTTCTAGCATTTTCAACACTCCATTGTAGCAACAACACTCTGTCAACTCCATAAATCAAGTGTGAAGCAAGCCATTATAGTGTGGGCTTGAGGTTTTGTGAGACCTCCCTTCATCGCCGTCAAGACTATGAAGATTTTCCAATCCTTCTTTCTCCTCCATTGTCTAGTGAGCTCTTGGTGGAGGTGGTAGCGTTTTTCTCCTCTCCTTTGTGATTTGGTTGAATAGCTCTTTATTGTTTTGTAGTGTTTATTGTAATCTCTACTTTCTTTACTTCTTTATCATATATTTCTCTCTCATTGCTATCTAGTTGTCCGTAGAGGTGGAAATACCAAAACGAGGGTCTGACTATGGCAGGCCCCTATACAACCCTGACAATTTTCCCCTTCCTTCTTGTGTGCAGGTGAAAGAGCGTGTGGAGGCAGCTAGTGAACATGTATTTTTGTGAGATTATCTTTATTACTTTAGTCTTTATCAACCTACTTTAAATATCATCTTTGTTTGTATTTGTCCTACCTTATTATTTCATTTTTCCAATTGAAACCAACTAGCTAGGTCGATTAGTTAGTTTTTAAGTAGTTTGTACTATGTTCACTATTTTCTGACCATATGGATGCAAGCGCACCCAAGAGATGCCAATGCGTCGTGCTGACGTGCCAAAAACTTTGATGTTGTCCTCGGATAGAGAGTTGTCTGAGGCATAGTACTAACTCCAAAAACCAACTCGCCTAGCCCAAACTAAAGTTTGCATTAGTAAAGTGATTGAGGCACCTTATAGTCCTCATCATTCTTGATCCCTATTCCCAAAACATCCCTTTAGAGTGAGGTAAGTTAGGTCAACCTTCCACTTTTGGCTCTTTGTGACCTAGGGCCTTGAAGTAATTGGTCCCCCTCTCTTACACTATTAAATTAGAAAACTCCAATATCTTATTTGTAAGTATACCTTGAGCATTTTCTATTGTCATCTAACCCTTTGTTCATATAGGTTTCCAGCATGTCCTTGAGACTCCAACGTGACACACTAAATTTTGGTTCCCATGTTGTCATCCTCAAATAGAGAGTTGTCTAGTCCATAGTCTGAGACCCTTGCAGTATGCTCACCTAGTTTTCAAAAACACTTGTCATTAGTAGAAGGAAAATAGAGTTTTATTTTCCCTTCCCTTTTAGTATGTCCTTTCCTTTTCAATCAATTAAGCAATCTAAGGTAGTTTGGGGTAGTTCATTCCTTGAGGCTCTCTCGTGACCTAGAGCCTTGGGGGTGATGAACCCCCTACTCTACCGAGCAACACATTCAAAAAATTATACACAAATCACTCATCAATAATAAGGATCTATATAACCAAATCACCTACTATTGAACTCCTTGATCATCTACATCTATCCTAACAACTTATTCTCATGCCATCTCCCTTCAACCAAGACCATTTTAATAATTAAAAATATTATCCAAATCTTACCAAATAGTAATGAACCAATCTCTCCCTAACAAACTCATCTAATTACCCCTTTCCCGTCATTTAGCCACTTCACTTCCACCAACTACAAAATACAACACAAATGATTTATGCCAATATCATAGGGTCCCTAGATATGACAAAAAAAATATATGGCATTAGAACATAAAATTTTATATTTGATAAAAAAACAATAGCATTATCATTAATGGAGTGAATGAAAAATAAATCCCTCCATTTCCCTGCCTAACTAAAACCTATAAATTTGCACCAACCCCTTTCCACACCACTCTAACAACACCAAACCTATACACATTCTAGGATCTCCTCATTTAGATAATTTTTTCAAATATTTTGATGGCATGGTCACCATGGTAGCCATAAGTTCCCCTAGAGGAGATTCCCACCCTACCCAAACCTTTATTAAGATCCCTAAAATCACATTTACACAAAATGAAAATTTTAATAATAATTACCATGGGCATTTATACATTAGTATAATTATTAATAGTTCAATTGTTGTGAAGTATTCTTGATTGATTCTACTACATTGTTACAAAAAAGTTTATTTTGTACACAATAACTCATAATGATATATACCCTATAACAAATGTGGATTTAAAGTGATAATGGTACATTTATTGAGAACTTAGGTAACATTTCCCTACCTATGTAAATTATCCCTAAACCTATCCAAATCCTAACACATGTGGTGCTAGTATTCAAATATTTTCATCTCCATCTTGCATCAATGTGTCAAATTTTTGTATGAAGATTCCATCACCATAACTCCTCAATCTATGTTTAAATACATGCACAAAAATAAAATTTACCATGGATTTCTTCATTAAAAAAACAATAATGGAACCACTTCAATATAAAGATCCAATATATAAGGAGTATTATGACTATGTCATATATTAACACAATTATAATTCGATTAATTCTTATGGTCTAAAACGTAAAAATAGTCCCAATATCCCTATAACCCTATCCTCATCAAGCTATGACCCACCCCATCTTCAAAAAATATTTATAACAATATTATCCCTTGTGAATTCATCCTCCTTCACCCCCAAATTCACCTGATCCTCATCATGATCCTCCACCACCTTTTTCTAATCTCCTATCCACTTTTATAACACATTGGAAGTATCCCTCCCGTACTTCATCAAACCATATAGGAAGTTATGACAAAATATATATCCAAACCCTAACAAAAATCTATAAGCATATGAAGATCAAAACCGTAGAATAATATAAATAAATGATAAATTAGAGTTATATAATATTTGAAAATATTCTTAAAAAACATTAGAAGAAGATTAGGTCATGTAGTAGTGGATATGTTCACTAAAAATGTAAAGGAAAAAATATTTTCCAATGTTTATTCTAAGCTAATCCAATAATGTGCATACATAAAGTATACCCAACCTAGACTAGAATTAATAATGAGATTTGGAGTTTGTGAATCAATGGGCATATTTTAATATTTATAAAAAATAATATGGGAAGTAAATAGAAAATAGATGTACTTAACTCTACAATCAAAGAGAATTTTATTTGGTATGGCACTAAAATCTAAATGTATTAGGACAAGGAATAGAAGATGTTGGTCTATAATTCACCCCAAAATAAAATATTTAGTATGGTCTATGTTGGGTTGAGTCTAGGCATTAGGTTCAAGTATGTGACTACAAAGGTTTGATTTGGTATTTTGTGCAACTCTACTCTCCATACCACCTAAGCCAACTTTGCTTCATTTTCCTTCTCTGATATATGGGGATTGGAAATATTTAAGAGTAACATAGGAGAATTTTCCTTAGTGTTGCAAAGGTATATATTCTCCTAGGTCAAGGCTCAAAAAATAGGAGTAAACAATCAGATACATCACTCTTCATACATGCATATGTTGTAGATCCAAATTCATTTTAGGGCACCAAGTTGAAGTGTTCAACTCCTTAGGATCAAAAAGGATGCTTGAGATAAGAGATGTGTAAAATGAATGCGTTAAATTCTTTAAATACAAGAACATAACAAAAAATCATGTAATTTTTTGTTTAATCAACTCTTGGTAGGGAAGTGATAAGTGTGAGTGGCCAAAATTTAAATTTGGAAGGTCAAGTCCATTATTGCGAGGTCATTTATATAGCTTTGAAATAACCTAAGACACTAGAATGAGTCAAATTGACATAAATGATGAATTCATAAAGATATACACATGCATGTGTTATAAATATGTAGATAAAAAGAATATGTTTAAATATATGAACATATAAACAAAATAAAAAATTAATATATAAAAATATATACAATAAAAAATTCTAACTTAATTATTTCATTTATTTATATATATAATACAAATTTCATCATTACAAAAATATATCCCTGCTCCATTCCAATTTCCTTGTTTGACAACTTTGCAACCACTTGTTATACTATAGGCAATTACTAAATGTCATTTTTAAACAAATTCGAGAAGTTGGCAATTGATTAAATTACAAGTGGGACTAGACTCTTGACATGAGGCGTTATCTTTGCAACCATTACATTTATTTTGCCATATAAGTGACAATTCTACTTTCTTCATCGACAACAAAAACATTGTACAAATGAAACGGAATTGGACAGGATCAAATTGTAATATAAGCTGGCAATTAATAACTCTGGTACAAAAAAAATCTTTTTTTAAAGACACCCACAAGGGGAAAAGGTACTCTCCGACTTCTTTGATGTATTGAACATGGCACCTTGTTTTTTGAAGTAATATCCATGCATGATAACCTTCTTGTTGTCCATTGTTTTTATAAAGTTGACTTGTCTCTTGAGATCTTCCATTACAGAAGCATTGACTCCTGCAACTCCATTAATATCTTAATAACAAGTCGTTTGATCGATGAACATCCATGCATGAAACACAACGTGGACACCGCATCTCTGCCAGGAAACTATTGTTTTATGAAGTTGACTCGTCTCTTGAGATCCCAATAGCAGAAGCATGGATTCCTGCAACTTATTTCCATTAGTATATATACCCTGCAGGACTATAACCATTGTGTCACTAAGGACTATAAGTTATAAGTTGCCTTAGATAGATATTTCGGTTTATTATGCTGAAACAATTCTGAGATCTCAGTTGGTAAGCCTAGAGAACAAGCACCTGCATAACACCCTCCAAGCTTTAAGACCGCCTGAGCTAGAACCCAAGTCTTTTCACAGTCTCATTGAACTATTTGGTCATTAACTATGGGTGGAAAGTTGAGCCTGATCTTGTTGGTACTGTTGGGAGTGTGGATTTGTAAAGGATCAGCTCAATCAACACAGCTTAGTACTAATTTTTATGCCAATTCATGTCCCAATGTAGAGGCCATTGTAAAAAATGTTGTTAGTCTGAAATTCAGCCAAACATTTGTGACTGTTCCTGCTACCCTCAGGCTTTTCTTTCATAACTGCTTCGTCGAGGTAAATAATAGATTATTTACATTTCTTCATGTTTCAGTCAATTATAATGTGTCCTAACAAGCCCAAGTTTTCATTTTTTATGATATGAATAAAATTATTGCAGCTTGTAAATAGACTTGGCTTAAATCCGTGATATGGAAAGCATTGCTTGTATTCATTGATATGTTGTGCCATGGTATGAATGCTAGCAACTTAGCAATTTGAAATGGTTTTGTGCTTTTCTGTGTGTGACAGGGATGTGACGCCTCTGTGGTCATCCAATCTACTGCAAACAATCAGGCAGAGAAGGAATTTGAAGACAACTTGTCCCTGGCTGGTGATGGGTTTGATACTGTAATCAAAGCAAAGGAAGCGGTTGAGAACGTCTGTCCCAACACTGTGTCCTGTGCTGATATCCTAGCCATTGCTACCAGAGATGTTATAAAACTGGTGAGAAATCCTTGTAAAAATGTAATCCCAAAGATTGGATGGATTTGAGTGAAATTGAGAATTAGCACATTTCTTGGCAATGCCCTTGTCTAAACTTTTGGTTCGTGTTATGTGAAGGCTGGAGGACCAAAGTATAGTGTGGAGTTGGGGAGAAGAGATGGAACCATATCTCAAGCATCCAGAGTCGATGGAAACCTGCCCAAGCCTTCATTCAATCTCGACCAATTGGTTTCTCTCTTCAACAGCAAAGGCTTATCTCAGACAGACATGATTGCTCTATCTGGTAACAAATCATACCAGCTTAAATAAATAATCTATTTTAGTTCTTACCACCTTGGTATCCCCAAGTCATGCTTGAAGGGGAATGTTAGTACTAGTAAACTTATGACTCAGTGTTCCCTGTGGCAAAAGAATAAGATAATCCTTGTTTCATTTTCTTAAGATGGCGCATGAAGGGACACCAAGTAAAAGTTTACACACTAAAAATTTGTGTACCCTCCTCCTTTATTATCTCCTTAATCTCCTATTCTTAATTGCACTTAATTGGTATGCACAAATCCCTGGTCATTTTAATAGAGTACTTACAATTAAAATGGGTTCTACGCATAACAAGGTTAAATTTTAGATATAAATTCGTATATGAAGTTCTATAAACACACCTTGTTTTGAACATGGTTTATTAACATCATGTTTTCTTCTATTTTCAGGGGCTCACACATTAGGGTTTTCTCACTGCAACAAATTTTCGAATAGAATATATAGCAATCCAATTGATCCCACTCTGAACAGCACCTATGCTAGCCAATTACAGGGCATGTGTCCCACCAATGTGGATCCCACCATTGCTATTAATATGGACCCTACAACACCTCGTACATTTGACAATGTGTACTACCAAAATCTCAAGGATGGCAAGGGCCTTTTCACTTCTGATCAAGTGTTATTCACAGACAGACGCTCACGAAATATTGTCAAAGTCTATGCAAGGTATCCATCTAGATTTTATGCAGGATTCGTACAAGCAATCACAAATCTAGGTCGGGTTGGTGTTAAGGTGGGCAATGAAGGAGAAATCAGAAAAGATTGTAGCCGCTTCAATTAGTAACATTGATGCTTGGATTTCTTAAGCAATTTACCAGATGAAACCATGGTGTCTTAAATTTCAGGCTTTGGCAGCTCAAAATTAGAAATGTAGATTCTATTGTAATAGCAATTGAGATAGATGTATGTAATTGTGTTCAATCAAAAGACTGCACTAATTTCTATTGCAGTTTATCTAATAAAATCCATTTCAGGGTGATTTATCATTTTGTCAGTAATATAGTATAACTATACTCATATCAAAATAGTGGGTTCTTCCCTTAGCTTTGTTACATAAAGGGAAGCTTTAAACCTCTCAATGTGACGGTTGGTATTTGATAGTTAACTGCTCTAACTATTGAAATAGTTTAATACTCCTTAAGTCATCTTTCTCAAACTCAAGCTATTATTTTTGGAGTGTTATTCATCTAGGTTTTTATTTTCACTTCCTATTGGGTGTTGATGAGTGTTTGCTTTTATTTATTATATATGTAGAAAGTTTCAAGTGAAAATATTTGAGATCATACTTATATTCTTATTGATTCTCTATTCTATAGTAATAATATTCTTGAAAAGGAAAAAACACACTTTCTATGATTATAGATTTAAATAATTAGATAATTTAAAATAAATGAATAGAATGGATCATTTATCTTTACAACTAAAGAATGAATATTAAAAGTATGAAATTTTGAAATCACAAAAGTATCTTGACAATTGAATTTACAGATCAAACTCAGAATATTATTCTCTATTATGCTCAAGGTCAAGTTTATTGATCTAGATCTAATCGACTATCATGAACTTAGTTTGTATTTGCAAACTTGACCACTAATGATTTTTGGATTCTACCCTCTATGCAATTTGAAGAGTTGACTTTCTAATGTCTCATAGTAAAAATTGGTTAGCATACTTGCTAGTTTGCACTTGATGAGATCTCACGATTTTCTAACATGTCATTTACTATGTGGGGACACTAAATCAATAACTTTGACTAATGATCAAAGATAATAGATAATCACCTAGAAATCATATTTGTTACTTCTTTTATGTTTTGAATAGAAATGTGGCACTATTGATTTTCTCTTCTAAACGCTCTAGAGTGAATGAGAGATATTGTAATAACCTTGAACCAATTCTTGAACAAATGCTTTTTAGATTTACAAATGTAAACCAAAACTTTCAAATTCCAAAAAAAAATCACAACTTTTTGCATTAATAACAATTACCCAAATTTACTTATGAAACCAATGCATCAAAGAAAGAATCTGATTTTTTCTTGTTTATAATGAAGGCTCAAATACTTCAAAATATGTTGTAGCAATAATGCAACCAACAATAGGTACAACAACAAATAGCTATAGAACACACGAAACTTAAACAACTGAAAACTTGCAATTCACTGAGCACATTCACAACCTTTGGATGTGATGGTCATATACAAAACCAAAGGGGTTTCATCCTCCAATCCTTGAAACAAAAGGTTTTTCATCCTCTAATTTCATGTAAATCCAAGTGTTTTCATCATCATATCTTATTGTTTGAACATAAGGCTCAGAATATTGTAAACAAGGGTTTTTGGTTTTAGGATGAATGATGTCTAGTGAACACATCCATCCTCTTTATATAGAAAATATCAATGGTTGGTAAAGGATCACACCCAAATGAATGGTCAGATTGTGCATGCATCAATTACATTAAATTTTATTCTTTTATCTTGCTTGAACTAGAATTTGAATTTTCCTTTGTTGTGTAGGTTGTTAAAATATAATATTTTCAATTTGGTTGCACTTTAACACAAGTTATGAAATTGTGAACTTTGCAACATTCAAAACTTCATCCCTTTTTGCCTCTTTTTCCTTCTCTTCTCTTCTTTTCTACCTTCACTTAAAATCTTATCACACAAAAATTATCTCTTTGCAAACCTTATTAGATTTTTTACAAAGCTTACAAACTTGCAAACTTCACAACATCACAGTTTAGGTGACTCCTTCCATCCTTCATGACACTTTTCTTTAGTTCACGAACCTTGAAACTCTATGACATTCTAAACATTGCAATATCCCTTTCTTTGTTGCATTTTTGGGGATTTTGCAAACTCGTGAACCTTCAACAATTAGAGCCTTGTCACATTTTCACATGGTTTTCTAACTCGCTAACTTTGCAAAAATCATAACTTTCTAACAAATTAGCTTTTTCTCCACCTTAGTTCCCATAATTAGAATTTTTTCAATATTTTGGGTAGATTCATATATGATCAAAACAACTATTTCCTAATTTTTTATACCTTAAACCATTTAAAATAGGGAATTGATAAATATTACCTATAATTAAATTATAAGTTCATAAAGGTAACATTACAAGTCCACCCTCTTTAACATTGCTTGACGTCAAGTAATGCATGTTTGGATGCTCTAGTATCTTAGGTTCCTCATACGTAACATATTTAATAGAAAATTTCTTTCATTGAACTAGATATTGTTGAATACCCAAGATATTGAGAGGGGGGGTGAATCAGTATCTTCTTAAACTTATTGAATAAACACCATCCAAATATTTCAATGCATATAACAGTAAGAATGATCAAGAGCATTAACACAACATAATTTAATACACAACACATGAACACTGGGATTTTTACATGGAAAACCCAAAATGGGAAAAACCATGGTGAGGATTAGCTCACAATATAGTATAACCGGTTATAAGATATTACAAAGGTTGGCTCACTGCCAGGACTCATTGTCCAAAAAGGGAGGCTCACTGTTTACAAAGATACAATATAGAAATGGCTTACAGCTAGAAATTGAACTGATAAAGTTATACCTAACAAGTGCAGATTCAGTTCCTTTGATGCTTAGTAAACTGACTTTACACACTTCATCATCTTTGCATACTTGTTTATCTTCTTTGTCACTTCTTCAACAACACCAATCTTAAAAACTGTCCACAATATATATATATATATATCTGACATATCCGCAAGAATCAATTAGGTTGGCCTAATTAGATGCAACCCTTATTCACCAAAAAGATTGACTGTCGGCTTCAAGTTTGTACAAAACCTTTCCAAAAACAATTCAAGGGTATAGTATGCTACAACATGTTGGCGTGGACCTAAGATAGGTCACAAATACGTCTGCAACACAATAACAATTCATTATAACATCAACTATACATTAGGTTGGCCAAGGATAGACCTAATAACAAAATGAAACAATAGGATAATGCCAACTCGCCATATGAGCACCTATGCACAAGATATTCTGAACATACAACCTTCTAACATCCAAAAATCATTTCCCAAAACCACAAGCTATGATATTCATTAGTGGAGGATTGCGGACCAAAATACTGGAGGATAGTAACTGCATACCGGTTCAGAATACCAGATCAAGCTAGTACTTAAACTTACAGTTGCAACTCATATAACATGGTGACATCAATGACAACATAAAAGTTGCATAATGATATGTTCTTCATTCTTCCAACAATCTCCCCCTTCGTCATTCATGGCAACATGTGCCAAAAGAATTTACAAACCTCCTATGTGCAACTCACTCTCTCCTTTTCTCTTCATGACACTCACTCCCCCTTTGACATCAAGGAAAAAGGGTAGTCCAAAAATATGAAAACTGAAAAAGCATTACCTAGAGGAAGGGGAGCCTTGAAGCTCCTTGAGTATACCTTGCCATGTTGTCTTACCATTCTCCCAACTCTTCTTAGTAGATATCAGCATTCTGTTCAGAGATTCTAGTTCCATCAGACTTTCTTCTGCATCATCTGGAGTGCCTGGAATCAAATTGATCTTCTCTATCTTTTCTACATTTGCCAAAGCATTGGCCACCAGAGTGTATTCCATTCTCACAAGGTCACCTAGCTGACTGAATCTTCTAATAATATCTTCCTTTTGCTTTTGTAGAATAAATAATTTCTCTCTGTGAGTAGTGATAGCATTCCAGGTTGGCCTATCTTTGTCTTTAGATGCATTGTATGTACTGGAAACAACTGTCAACTGGGACTCAATGGAGTCCATGAGATCTTTGATATTTTACATGGCATTTGGCCACTTTATGTAGTAAGCAAATACAGTATTTTCTTTAGGCTCACAAGCTTGCACAACTTTCAGGCTCTTTTTCACATTGGTGTGTGCCAGAGCACATTTATCATGAAGTTCCAAAAGCATTTTCTCTACCATTTTCTCCTCAACCTCTTGCCTTGTCTTCTCGCCTAGTCTAGAGGAATACTCCTTAAAGGGTTCCAATAGAAGTTTCAGATTCTCTATCAGAGTGAGAGATGTATCTATTAATGTACCAGGGGTGGCATCCTGCAAATTTTTGAGGGAATCATCAATAAGCTCTATCCCCTTTTGATGTATTTCCAAAATTTCTTTTCTTCTTGAATGCATGTAATGCATCCCCTAACACCAATTTGTGAACGAGAGAAATCTTGTCAAGATCCACACTGCCTTGAATCATGGGGAGTAGTAGAAGTTCCAGAGGAATCACTGGCTGGAATCTAATTTGCTTGGATAACAAGCCTTTTAATACATCATCACCGGAGGAGGATGCTCTAGAGGACCTTTGTGTATCCAAAAATTTCCTTTGATCTTCTTCATTCGTCCTAGCAAATTCCCCATTTCTTCCTTCTTCCTCTATCTTTTCTTCTTCCTCTACCTTTTCTTCCTCCACTTTTTCTTCTTCTACTACTACTTTTTCTTCTTCTACTTTCCATCTTCATCTTTATCTTTTTCTTCTTCAGCATGTTCCAAAGGGACAATATCAAGTTTCTCCGCTTTATCTTCTTCCTCATTGTGTTTCTCTATCTCTAGAGGATCATTTGTAACACCTGTTTCTGGAAGAATATCTTTATAATTTTTTTCTAGAAGGATATTTGTATGACCTCTATCTGGAGATATGTCATCATTTACCTTTGCAAAAACCTTTTCTCCTGATTTAGGTGTAGAACCAAATGGGAGTGCACCAAACATACCATATTTCTCAGCCATACCCCTAATGGCTTATGTAGTTTCTTTCTTTATTTTCTTTATTTATTTTTATAGACACTGAAAAATGTCTAAATCAATGTCATACACTTGAATCAGATTTATTAACATCATTTCCTCTTTATCCATCCTCTTTTTGCTTAATTAATTCAATTAGCCTAGAGCTAATTAATTAATTTTGAACATCATTTTCATCTATTTGGCCTAATTAATTAAATTGGGTTAATTCACCTCTTTTCGCACTAACACTTCATCTAATTAAATTAAATAAATCAAAATATTTAATTGAATCTCCTAAGTCATCTTATTTAATTAAATAACCCTATCCTATTTAATTAAATATCATTTCATCCCTCCCCTATTTATTAAATCATCTAATTAGATAAATATCATCTAATTCCTCTAATCCCCTAATTACATAAATTATACTTTGTTTAATTAGCAATTAAACTAATTATTCCTCTAATCAAAGGAATATTCCCATGGAATATTCTTTATCCTTTTTGCACAATTAAAACTTTGTTTTAATTTGTAAAATCATCTTTTTCCTCACCCTAATGGAATATTCTAAGGAATATTCCCTCTCCTCTAATCAACTCACTTAGCTTCAAAAGTAAGTTAACCCTCTTACATTTCTAGCAAGTTACCTTTGACCTGTGTGAGCAGGTCAAAAGTGTGTTTGTTTAAGGTAATTGTGAGCCTTTGATTAATCTTGATCTTGCATTTTCATCCATTGATGAGAATCCATGGTCCATGTCTCTCATCTCTTTCATCTTGAACCGTTGATTGAGCTTTTTGATCTCAACCATTCATTCCTCATCTATTCTCCTATAAATAAATCACTATTTGGAGACAAATGGATCCATCTTTTATTGCAAAGTCATGTTGTTGAATTTACTCACATCCATACTCTCACTTTGCACACATTTAGTTTATTTTCAGTTTGTTTTAGTTGCATAATAGCTTCAAGCTTTCATTAATGGCTTCCATGCATCCATCTTAGTTTGTAAATAAATTATGGTTTTCATCTTTTAGCATCATTTTAGCTTAAATTAGCTTAGAAATTACATAATTAGATCATTTATAGTATAAAATCATGGTAACTTAGCTTGCATCATGTTCATTTTGTGCATAATTTAGGTTTTTCATACATCAAACATCATGGTTTCACCAATTCTCTTCCATAGAATCGACTGAAACAAGCTCACTATCATGAGATTGGGAAAGGGTCGTCGGTCCACATCAACATGACACCAATTCCACAACAAGATAAATTTCAATGGATTAGAGTAGATGTTTTCTTTAAAGCTTTCATAAGATTAGCATGTTAGGTTTCTTGATAAAATGTTTACTTTCAATTTTGATTGATTGATCTTGTTGAGATTCAAGTATTGGTGGCTCCATTATGCTTTGTTTTCTTCATGGATCATGCATGATTTGGCCCATAACTAGTATCCTCTCATTGACAGCTTTTTATCTTTTTTCATCAAAGTGTTTACTCTTTTCTTCATCCAAAACATCTTTGAGCATACCTTCTTCAAGGTTTCCAAATCATTTGGGGTCAAAGAGGACCCAATTTTCTCAAATGCCTCATTTCTTATCTTCTCTTCCAACTCATTAGCCTCTGATC
>VDFB02271358.1:145290500-145415844 GCA_007258455.2 Sequoia sempervirens | reverse complement strand
AATTAAAAGGACAATCTTCTGTACTAAAATGCAATTTCCAGAATTTCTCTAACATGCATAAAACTAAACTAGAAAACCACAAGCTGATTACAATGCACACATCTCAATGCAAACTCACAAACTAGACTATTTCACCACTAGTCGCTATCTTTCAAGCGAGAAGCAATGCCAAGCTAGGAGGCGTACATTCCTCGAAGTGATCCAATACCATTTCGACAGAGTAACATTACTGTAGACCAAAGATGATCAAATGAGGACCAAATGCTTCCTTTTATAATTTTCCTATTGACCTTCTCGAAACCCTAACCTTCCTATTTGAGTCAAACCCTAATCCACCAATGAATGGCGTCCCTTTCTTCAAAGCTCCAACTTCAACTTTATTAATTAAATCCATCACTTAAATCAAGGTGTCCAAACTTAAGGCTTTAATTTTCAACTTTAATAAATATTAACTCAATGATGGTGCCACCCCTTAAAGACCACTTTTTAAAACATCATTAAGTCAAGAGACTAGGCCAAGGGGGTAATTTAACATTAAAATATAATGTCATTTAAGTGAAATGAACTTATCTCTCTACAACTACACCTTGAAGCCCGAAACTGAATAAACCAATTGAGCCAACTGAAGAGAAAAGTCAACTGTGCTGATACCAAAAGGACCACTGCCAGAAATAGAGTTTACTAAAAATAGTAAATTCCTGAAGATGCTCAGAATGCCAAGAAGAACATATCACTGCGAAGCCCTCTGAAAACCCAGAAAGAATCCACCATTGAATCAACCAACCTCAAGCAAGAGCATCCCTCAAAACAAGAAACCCTAATTTTACCTTCCGAGTAGCCTACGGGTCTCTGGAATAGGCCAACAGTCACTGGAAAGATCATGCTCGAGAAGGGGACATTACAAGGTCATCTATATCATATCCAAATTTCAAATCATTTGCATTTTTTTTTAGAAATTTATCACTCTCAAAATTTCACTGTAATTCACAATCAAAGCATTTGGGCCCAACCTAGTTTAGACTTCATAGTGTGGACCTATTTCAAAGCATGTTGAGCTTAATGAGACATCATACCAAAATT
The DNA here is from genome assembly GCA_007258455.2 of Sequoia sempervirens. Lineage (NCBI taxonomy): Eukaryota > Viridiplantae > Streptophyta > Pinopsida > Cupressales > Cupressaceae > Sequoia > Sequoia sempervirens. The sequence continues at coordinate 145,414,764 of VDFB02271358.1, read as the reverse complement.
TTGGGTCCAAAGGGATCTTTCTTGGAGATCCACAATTTTTCTCACCGACTGATGTATTATCTTTCATGTTTTAAGGCCCACCTTCACGTTTGATCATCTATCGAGTTTTGTAAACCTTTGATGCTGACATGAACCATTATTGGAGCTGGAGAATTATATTTAAAGTCATTTATAATCATTTGAAAAGAATTCATTCAGTTAGTGATAGTAGGATATATAGATTTTATGAATAACCTTGTTGAGGGTCTATAAGAAGGCATTTGGCTAGTTGTAATATTACATGTCCTTGTAGTAGGCCTACGAGCCCTGGGCATTTTCCCATGAGGCACATGATGCATGTAATCTTGTCAATTCAATAAGATCCATGTTCATAGAGCATTTTCTTATGTTATTTTCATTGTGTTGATTGTAAGTTGCACAGTTGGATCATCCTTTTATGAACCTCCATCCATGATTGCACTAAGTAGTATCAATGTAAGTTTTCAAGTCTTGAAGGCATTCCTTGTGGTGAAAAGATCACTAAATTGAGTCAAAATACATGTGTTTTCAACTAATCACTAACTGTGAGGCAGTTGAAACCCTTGTAGCCAGATCATTGAATTGAGGCAGTTGCATCAGATTTGAGGGGAGAGATTCCACCAAGGAGAAAACCTACTATGACAAATGTCACTGGAAGAATGGATGAGATGTTGGAAATGATGTGAGCAATACGATTCTGATTAGATGTTGTTGAAGAATATCGAAGGTGAGGTTTAAACCCTAGACATAATGATGAAAGTGATGATGAGATAAAACATGTTGTAAATCAAATTGAAGAAACCCTAGGAAAAGAAGAAGAAGAATCATATCAAGTGAAGATGTTGAAAGCTATTTCAAAAATTGGTAAGCGACCTAGAGTTGAAATTCAAAATTCATGAGAAATTTAAACCCTTAAGAATTGATTGATTATATCAATGAAATGAAATAATACTTTTAATATGAAGAAATTGAAGATCCAGAAAGAGTGAGATTTATGAAAAATAAGTTGAAATCTCATGCTACTTTATGGTGGAAATAAGTTCAATTGCATAGAAATAGGAGAGGAAAATAAAAATCATAAAATGGGACAAAATGGTGACAAAATTGAAAAATCAATTCATACCTACAGTTATGAGCTTGAATTGTTGAAAATAATGCAAAACCTAAGGCATAAGGAGAGATTTGTGAAAGAATACAATGAAGAATTCTACAAGATGATAATTAGGACTGGACATAGTGAAGCAAGAAAAGAAAAGGTGGCGAGTTACATTAATGGACCGAGAACAAACATTCAAGAAGAATTGAGCCTGGTAAAGATGAAATCAGTTGAAGAATCATACCAATTTGTAATGAAAGTGGAGGAGAAGTTGAACAAGAAGTTTGAAAAAAAATAGAGAAGTGGAAGAGGAAGATTCTAGAGGAGAGGACTACAATCTAGAGAAAGAATACCTTGTGCATATCAAAACAAAGATGGAAAACCCTTCCATATTGAAGAAAATTATTGTAATTCATATTGCAGAGGAAAAGAAGATAGAAATTTTTACCACAATGATGGATATAGGGGAGATGAAGGAAGATTTGAGAAGATACCATTCAAAGGAACTTGTTTCAAGTGTGGAGGTGAAGGACATAGAGCATATGAATGTCATCAAGGGAGTACCAGAAAGAAAATTGAGCATATCGAAAGAGAAACCTATGTGGATGAGGAACCTATAGAATCCCCTAATTCAGTTGGGAAACTTGAGAAAGGTGAATCATTGGTAATTAGGAGAGCTTTGATGCATGAAGAAATGAATGAGTAACCACTACAAAGAAAGAGTGTTTACAACAAGATGTAAGTTTGGGGGGAAGGTATGTAATGTTATCATTGATAATGGTAGCACTACTAATATAGTTTTAGAAGAAATGGTAACTAAGATGAATTTGAAGATATTGAAACATCCAAACCCCTATAGGATAGCATGGATTCAAGATGAGCATAAGATACTAGTGAATGAGTAATATTTGGTGAAATTTAATATAGGATCATATAAGGATGAAGTATTATGTGATATTATGCCTATGGATGCATGAAATTTACTATTAGGAAGACCATGGCAATATGATAGGAAATGGATTCATGATGGAAGAAGAAACACCTATACTATAACTTCAAATTGAAAGAGAATTATGTTGATACATTGGAGGAAGGGGACAAAAGTGAAGTTTGTGGCACTACTAGACTCTATTTGGTAGATGGAAGAAAATTTTTGGATGGATTGAGGCATGAGAACATGTGTTTTGCATTGATTCCAAAGAAGGGAAACAAACCAAAAGTAGAGAATACTACCACAAAGAATGGGGAGGTAGCAAAACTGTTACCAGAGTATGAAGACATCATATCAAAGAATGTACTAGATGGATTACCACTAGTCTAGAGCATCAGTCATCACATAGATCTAATACCAAGAGAAAGTTTTCCAAACAAGGCAACACATAGAATGAAACTAGAAGAGAATGCATAATTGAACAAAAAAATATAAGTTGTTGAAGAAATGATTGATTAGAGAGAGCTTAAGCCCATATGCAGTGCTTGCTATACTTACACCAAAGAAATATGGAGAGTGGAGAATGTGTACAGATTCTTGAGAAATCAATAGGATCACTATCAAGTATAGATTCCCATTGCCAAGAATGGATGACATTATGTACTATTTGAGTGGGGAAAGGTATTTCACAAATATTGACCTAAAGAGTGGATATCACCAAATCAAAATTAGAGAAGGAGACGAATGGAAGATTTCATTTAAGACTAATGAAGGATTGTATGAATTTTTAGTAATGCCTTTTGGATTGAATAATGAACCTGGCACTTTCATGAGGGTGATGAATGAAGTACTGAAGAAATTCTTGGGTAAGTTTGTTATTGTCTATTTGGATGATATTCTAATTTTTTGTAAGACTAGAGAAGAACATTTGTGGCATATTAGACAAGTATTGTAGAGGTTGAGAGAGGAGAAGTTGAAATTAATGTCAAGAAGTGTAGCTTTATGAAGACAAAGTTGGTATATCTAGGTTTTTTTATTTTTGTTGAAGGATTGAAGATGGACCCTGAGAAGGTTAGAGCAATTGTTGAGTGGCCTACATAGGTCAATATTGGAGAGGTAAGATCATTTCATGGATTGTCTAGTTTCTACCAAAATTTTATCAAGAGTTTTAGTAGAATTTGCACACCCATGACAAAAAAAATGAGAGGAGATAGGAAATATTTTAAGTGGACATCTAAAGCGCAAAGAAGTTTTGAATTGTTGAAGCAAAAGGTGTTAGATCATTCAGTGTTAGCATTACTTGATTTTGACAAAGTATTTCAAGTTGATTGTGATGAAAGTGGAAATAAAATGAGAGCAATGTTGAGTCAAGAAGGGAGACTAATAGCTTATTTCAGTGAGAAGTTGAATGATTCCATAAGAAGATATTTAGTTTATGATCAAGAATTCTATGCCATAATTCAAGCCTTGAAGAAGTAGAGACATTGTTTTTTTCCTAAGGATTTTATGTTGTATAATGACCACAAACCAAATAGGAATTAATCCAACACCACCAAAAATGCACCTACATAAAAAATCATGTCATTCCAAAGTCCCTAAAGTACAAGGAACATCCATGACACCACGATTACTACTAAATGTAATAATAAAAAACTCCAATCGTGTCACACATGTCTACATCACATAGTCAACTACATAGGTCCCATGTCATGGATGCAACTAGTAATACTATCTCTCCATCTCAACATGAAAACTAAACTAACAAAACAAGTGTCTAAACCAAGCCAAAAAACTAAGTTTATAATAATACTGAAGCATCTATGGGCATAGACATCACATATCTGCCATAAATAAAACTTGTAAGTATAGACCACCTACAACACTACAAAACTTGTAGATACAAAAATGCAACTGTGTGCAATGATTTTTGTGCCTAATGTGAATGGAAATTACAATAAAATCTAAAAAACCCAAAAAAACAAAACAACACTCAAGATTAGGCTAGAAAGATCAAACAAACATAGAATCGTATGTCAAGCATCTTGTTGTGTAGATTTTCCGATGATTGTTGATAGGATGCGTGTTCACTAGAAATTTTGGCAACATAATGGTTCTCCAATAAAAATGAGTGGGATCTTTGATAAAGTGGATATATTTTGGGATTTTGGGTGAAGGGCTAGGATTTCCCGATGGATATCAAGGGTTGAGGGTGATTGGGAACTCTCAAGCCACAAGATTGTGCCAAGTGGCATAAGGAGAGGGCTTGAGAGGGAGATAGTACCCTTGAGGGTACAAGACTCACGTGATTGATGTGATGGGGTGGTTAACCCACTTAATCAAGGCCTATTAGTTTTACAAAAAATTGACCGAATTTCCAAGGTCTCATGCATTTGATTAAACCTTGAACCAAAATATAGTGCATATACCTATTCCTTAGAAGACAACATTGGGTCATCACCTTCTTGCCTCCTAATAGTATCAAATATAATGAAAGATGATATTTACCACGCTAATAGTAATAAACAACCACTTTTTCTCATAATATCCCTTCCCTTTTTTATGGTCATATTCTCTAGGTCAGTAATGACCTCAACCCATATTTGGGAGATGATTTCATTATTATTTTCCTTTTCCATTCTTGGTTTTTATTCCTCTACCCTTTTTCTAAAAGCTTCACCTTTATTCTTTAAGAGGAATTATTTGAATTCTTTTTTGGTGATGAATCGATCATCTAACATAAATTTAGTGCATGTTAGGGCTCTGACATCATCCACCACTTTCTCACGCGTCTCAAAATTTATTAGTAATCTATCATCAAAGGATCTTTCAACCATAATCCTTAATGGTGGGTGTATCATCTACCTCATTTCTAAATTATTTAGAAGATCATCATCATCTAGAGGTGAATCCACTAATGATTCCATTGAAAGAGAAATTTGTTGTAGTGGAGTTACCTATTGAGCACTTTGTTGTTCTCCCATATACATGCATACTTTGAGACACATTTACTCACCTTTTGAGACACCTATTACATGCATACTTTACACATACTCACACACTTGTCATATGAAGATACATGTGTTGCAACTTTGGAGGGTAGTTAATTGTTCAATCCTACCTTACATATATATGAAAGGCTCTCATTTTACATTTACAAACTCATATAATATTATAGGCATTAAATTTTTTGTTCATTGTTTCACTAATGAAAGATATCAAGTGATTATGCTTTTAAATCTTGGCTTCTCCAACATTTTATTGAAGATCCATGATTGCACATCCCTTCTCACATCATGGTAACTCCAACACTAAGCCCTATCATCAAAGAATTTTGGATCCAAGCTGACATTGTCATTGAGTCCAAAAGGTCTGAGAAATGAAGAAATACCTTTCCTTTCATCAAATGTGATAACTTTCATTTTTTGCAAAATAAAAATTTTGTATTTTTTTGACACATCCAAATTTTGCAAGGAATTCAATTTTATTTATAATTTTAATATTTGGATAGCCCATTTTATCACAAATTTTAAAAATCATAGTACATTTTAAATGATCAATTTAGGCATATAACCTTACCACAAGTTATAATTTCTCTTGCACATCTTTTTGGGGGGCCTATATTTTAACACCAATCATTTTGGGGGAGAAAACTTATATTTTTATTGATTTTTCTCATTATTAGACCATGTATGGAAATTACAAAATCAAATGTACATATTTTAGGAAAAATCAACATGGGGATGTTTTTTCCCTTGTGTCTTACATTATCTCCTCTAACTTATGTTCAATATTGTATCTCTCACATCACCTATTGATAAATATAAATCCGGAGTTGATGTATCCACATGGCTTATAGTGATCCTATGCACCAAACATTGATATCATTTTTCTAGATCCACCACATTAGGATGAATTTCTACCAAACGTATCATATCTATTTAGAGAATACCATGTTGTAAATTTGGAAGAAATAATTGAGGAAATTGATCTTCTATTTGATGGAAATCACATCAACACTATTGTCACTCCATATACATCTTTGGTTTCCCATGATTCAAGCCAACATTATCTTCATAGTTTTGTTTCCACTACATTTGATTATGATGATTACTTGATAGGTATATAAAACTTATTTAGTGAATCCCAATTTATGGGGTTGGTATGAATTTTTTATGACATCCAAATCAATGTTATTGTCCACCCACCATACATCCATGGTTCCTATACTTGATTCATCCTATCAAAATTTGTCACAATTCAACATTAGATTGATTTATTTGAGCATCATTCTAAGACATCATCATGGGCATCATCATTGTCTTTAGATCATGTGAGGAATTCATATACATTCATCCTTCTTCCTACACATTCCAATCTAGAATGAGAAGTCATCTTGCACACACTAGTGTTGTTTCTTCCCAAGGGGAGAAATATTGTTCAATGATTGTGGATCATCTTCAACATTTTGTGTCAAAAATCCACCAGTAGTAAAAGATCTATTTTGAGGGGAGGTTGCACGGTTTCTCTTCTCATCTCAGTTTTGAGAGGGAGCATTTCTTTGCATGGAGTTCTTTCCTTCTCACCTTATAGGGGGTCATATAAACCTTCTCTCTATTCTCTCCTATGAGGAGGAAAATTCATTGTACATTGTGCTATAATTAATCCATGGAGGGTCATCATGATTCCACCTTCTATCTTCTATATTATTCAATTGTATATTTTATTGGTATCATTTCTCTTTTGGAGACAAGTGTTGGAAATAGGATGCCATTTAATTGCAAACCCTAAACATTAATTATTTCATGATCTCCTAAGTTCTTGGAATGTGTTCAACAACACTAAGATTGGGATGAGATTGATATTTGATGAAATAAATCATGAAATTGACATTTGTAGTTATTCCTAAATAATAGGAACATGTGGGTGTACACATGGTGAGGTGACACTCACCTTGAGTTCAATTAACTATTTGGAGTAAGAGATAACAATTCTGAATGCAGGTGAAGATCCTAGGAGTTAGGGTTTGATGTTTGCATGCATGAAGTTTAGTTTAGTTCAGTTCAGATGAGTTCAATTCAATTCAACTCAGTTTAGTTCAATTCAGATTAGTTCAGAATCAGTTTAGTTTAGTTTAGTTCAGTTCAGTTTAGTTTGGTTCAGTTGTCTTCAGTTAGTTTTAGTTGTATGCTAGTTGACTTTAGTTAACTTGGAATGCATGGCTAATGACTTGAGTTGTATGAAAGATAAAAGGGACTACCTCTAGTTAACAGGGGATGACCATTCTTGCATGAATGGTGTTGAGTAAATTTTTTAGTTAACAAGAAATCACTTGGAGCCAACTTGGGAACCCAAGATGATTTCTTGGAATTACCTCTTTTGCATGTTGAGATATTTCTAAAGGTTCAGTTAAGTAGGATTAATTTTGGGTGCCTACTTTGAGGGTGAAGCCTTGAAGATATTTACAAAATGAAGGTTCAGTTGTGACTTCAGTTTGGGACTCCCAAATGGATGAAGCACATGTTTTAGCATTGTTCTTCACATGATAACCCTATTTGCATGAGATATGGCATACCTTTTAGAGATAGGGCTTGAGCATTGTAATTGTAACTCATGTTGGAGTTTACAAAGTAAATCAAAGCTTATTTATCTCAAGAAAGTTGAATAGAGTTATCATATTTTTTTTTATTGCAGGTTGTGAAGAAGATTGGTGAAGGTAGAAGAAGAATTCTCAAGCAAGAATTGGAGCTATTGTAATTTAGAGATTGAATAATAGAATAATTCTTGGTGGAGTTTTTTCCTGAAAGGGTTTCTCCACTGTACATCTTGTGTAATCTTTCTAATATCCTATCTACTTCTTCTATCAACTTTTGTGTACATTAAACTACAGTAAAATGGATTAATCAAGATAATCACCCAAAAAGAATATGTAACAAAGGAAAAAACTTATTTAGATTAGAAATATTAAAGTTTTATAGAGTATTAAGTAAGAAAACACCTCAATTTTCAACATTTGGTATCAGAGCTGAGGTTGGGTAGAGTATTGGGACGCCTTTCTCTTAAAAGATTGGAGGTTTTTTGGCTTAGTGGGAGCTTTTATTTATTTTTGTTATTTGTTGATTTTTGGAATTAAGTTTTGTTACAATGAATTCAAGGTTAGATATTGAAAGGTTCAATGGTTCTAACTATGAAATGTGGAAATTAAAAATGGAAGATCTTCTTGAAGAAAGAGATAAGTGGTTAGCGGTTAATAATGAGACAAAGACACCTACAAATATTTCGTATGAGGATTGGGATAAGTTAGATAAGAAGGAAAGAGGAACAATTAGGCTATGTCTTGCTGATATTGTTCTCCTAAATGTTTCTAATGAAATCACTGCATATAAATTATGGAAGAGAATAGGGGATATTTATCAAACTAAGAGTCTCACCAATAAGTTGTATTTGAAAAGACAGTTGTATTCATTGAAAATGAAAGATGTTGAATCTATTGCACAACATTTAAATGCTTTCAATTTAATTCTTAGCTAGTTAGCATCTGTAGATGTAAAGCTAGAGGATGAGGATAAATGCATTTTATTACTTTGTTCTTTACCAGATTCTTGGGAAAATCTAATTGTTGCAATTAGTGGTAATGGTGCAGATCCAAAGATGGACAACATTATTCCTACTCTCCTATTAGAGGAGATGAGGAGGAAGTCTAAGGAGGAAATCGAAGATTCCTTGTTTGTAAAAGGTAGGCCCAAGAAAAAGGAGCCTAAGGGAAACAAGGAAGGGAAGGGTAAGTCAGAAGGACAAAGTAAGGTAAAGTTTTGGAAATGTGGGAAACTGAGACATGTGAAGAAGGATTGTAAGAACAAGAAAGTGAGTTATGATTCTTCTACAGAGGAGTCCTTAGATTTTAGTAATGATTCATTGGTTATTTTAACTAATATTGTTTGTGATAACTCTTTGCTTCATTTTTCAGAGTAATCTTCATGGAGAGGATGGTAGTCATGATGCCATGAGTAACTCAATACCACAGTTCAGTGGGAGTGGTTGGAAGTGACTTGGATGCATCATTGGTAAGGTTATCTTCATGTGATTGGGGATATGGTTTGTTCTTGGTTTAGAGTGGTTGATATTATGTCATGGTTTACTCTTGATTCTAGATTAGAGTTTTGGCATATTACATGGTTCTCTTGAGACTAGGATGTATAAGTATGTTATGATGCATGTGATCTCCTAAGAGGAGATGGTTAGATCATGGATGTCATGTTTATGTTCAAGGTTGGAGCTTTGACATTGATCTTGTGTAGTTATCTTAAGTATTGGGTACATTAAATCATTTGCTTGATTACTTCATGAAAGTGTTGTGTTGCATTTCGAGTCTAGCATGGATTGGTTGGTTACAGGTCCTCATGGATACTTGGAGAAATAGGTGAGGCTGGATTTCTCTTATGGTAAGAGACATTTGTTGGAATGGTTACTTGTAAGAAAAAATTTTCAACATCAAAGACTGAGGAGCCTACACCTTGGTTGAATGTGAATTCAACACACTCGGTGGTTTAGCATGCCTCCAAAGAGGCAGTTTGGATATAGAGACTTGGGAAAGGTATTTGTTTGGTTGATAATGGGAAGATATTAAATGAGAAAGTTAACACTTTAAATAATGTTACAAATTATCTTATTAAACCATAAAGATAAGTTCTTTTGGTTTTAATCATTTGCTTGGAAGCTTCATGATTATGAAGGTTGCATTTGAAGTTAGCATGGATTGATTAGTTTGGTGCAAGAAGGCCATTGGCCTTGAGTCTTGTAGTTGCTTTATTATTCCTTGTTTAGAATAATTGAAATGTATAATGTCAAGTGGGAGAATGTTGGAAATAAGATGCCATTTAATTGCAAATCCTAAACATTAATTATTTCATGTATCTCCTAAGTTCTTAGAATGTATTCAACAACACTAAGATTAGGATGAGATTAATATTTGATGAAATAAATCATGAAATTGAAATTTGTAGTTATTCCTAAATAATAGGAACACGTGGGTGCTCACATGGTAAGTGACACTCACCTTGAGTTTAGTTAACTATTCAGAGTAAGAGATAACACTTCTGAATGCATGTAAAGATCCTAGGAGTTAGGGTTTGATGTTTGCATGCATGAAGTTCAGTTCAGTTCAATTTAGATGAGTTTAGTTTAATTTAGTTCAGTTCAAAATCAGTTTAGTTCAGTTTAGTTTAGTTCAATTTAGTTTAGTTTAGTTTAGTTTAGTTTAGTTTAGTTTGGTTTAGTTATGGTTCAACTGTCTTCAGTTAGTTTTAGTTGTATGCTAGTTGACTTCAATTAACTTGGAATCCATGGCTAATGACTTGAGTTGTATGACAGATAACATGGACTACCTCCACTTAACAGGGGATGACCATTCTTGCATGAATGGTGTTGAGTAAATGTTTCAGTTACCAAGAAATCACTTGGAGCCAACTTGGGAACCCAAGATGCTTTCTTGGAATTACCTCTTTTGCAGGTTGAGATATTTTTGAAGGTTCAGTTAAGTAGGATTACTTTTGGGCACCTACTTTTAGGATGAAGCATTGAAGATATTTATAGAATGAAGGTTCAGTTGTGACTTCAGTTTGGAACACCCAAATGGATGAAGCACATGTTTTAGCATTGTTCTTCACAGGATAACCCTATTTGCATGAGATATGGCATACCTTTTAGGGATAGGGCTTGAGCATTGTAATTGTAACTCATGTTGGAGTTTACAAAGTAAATCAAAACCTATTTATCTCAAGTAGTTGAATAGAGTTATCATAGTTTTTTTATTGAAGGTTGTGAAGAAGATTGGTGAAGGAAGAAGAAGCATTCTCAAGCAAGAATTGGAGCTATTGTAATTTAGAGATTGAATAATAGAATAATTCTTGGTGGAGTTTTTTCCCAAAAGGGTTTCTCCATGGTACATCTTGTGTAATCTTTCTAATATCCTATCTAATTCTTCTATCAACTTCTGTCTACATTCTACTACAGTAAAATGGATTAATCAAGATAATCACCCACAAAGAATATGTAACAAAGGAAAAAGATTATTTAGATCAGCAATATTAAAGTTTTACAGAGTATTAAGCTAAGAAAACACCTCAATTTTCAAGAAGTTCTATTTCCCATTAGATTTTCTCTTTTATTTTGTTTATGAGAAAAAAAATTGTGGGTACCTTACATGGCCTAATATCCAGGTCCCATCAACATATTTACATATAGTACTCCCTAAGTACACTTAAGGTGGGTGTTAGTGAAAATAAGGTTATTTCATATCTAGTTAACTATCACCCTTTCTAGGATGACCAATTAAATCTAGTTAACTCTCCACTTAGGTACTACCTTTTTCTCACTTCATGTGGTTGAGACACATGTACTCAAATTTTGAGACACCTATTGCATGCACACTTTACACATGCTCACACATTTGTCATATAAACATACATGTGTTGCACCTTTGGAGGGCGAGTTAGTCATTTAGTCCTACCTTCCTACCTCCTCTACCTTTCCTATATATGAAAGGATCTCATTATACATTTACACTCTCATATTATATATAGGCATACTTCTATGTTTGATGGAGGAGCATCCTAGGGTGTAAGAGCAATCAACATCAACAAAAAAAGGAGTATTTTATTTTATTGTTTTTATTTTGTGGAATAATATTATTAGGTGAATAAAATGAAATATTAAGGGTTAAATAATATATATTGAATTATTAGTCTTATTTTATATTGCAAATTCTGAGTGGGAGATAATGGTGGAGGTGACTTGAAAATTTTGAAAAATCAAAAAATCAAAAAGCTGGGTGTGGATTTTCTTGGAGGTTACAAGTTTTTATGAATTCTTTTATTTCACCTCATAAAAGCATTCAAAAATTTGGGTACCTAAGATTGTGATTATAGGTTTTTTCTATTTTGGGGTCTAGTGGAGTGAAGTGAAAAAATCAATTAGTCTTCTTGAATTGGAAATGTTCAAAAGTGGATTCAAAGATGCTTTTATCATTTAATATTTTCATTATTGCATTTTATGGAGCATCTTCTTGGATTGTTTGTAGAATTTAGGAGTTACGGGAAAATGATGGAAGTATTTCTTGAAAAGACTTGATTTTTAGCAATTTGGAGGGTTTTGATGCTAGAAATTTGAAGAGGAAGCCTTGGGGTGTAACCATTGGAGAGAAGACCAAAACACCATGAATTTGCAAGTATGAAGATGAAGTTGTAGCAGCATATAGATGGGGTTACAAAGGTTTTATTGCAGCAAGGCTACACATGTCAGTTAGTAGGTTACAAGAGCTAGAATCTGTAAAGGAAGTCGAGTTGAAGAAAATCAATTTATATTTTTTTTTTGTTATTTTTTTTATTTATATCAGATTTTAGATTGTTTGCATCAGCCCATATGGCTACAAAATGTAATTTCAGTTTGACATTGATTTCTATGTAAAACATGAGAGTTTGAATGAGAAAACTGAAGTCATTTCATGTAGATTTGTGTTATTACAAGAATTGCTTTGAGTTGTTTAATTGTTGTCTAGAAAATGTGTGCATGGTTATGAGTTTTCAGATTGTAAGGTGTTTTTTCCTCTTCATAAATGTTCATTGTTTCACTATTGGAAGATACAAAGTGATTGTGTTTTTAGATCTTTTCTTCTCCAAAAATTCTATGGTTGGCTATATAGAATCAATTTTTTATTTCTTAATTGAGCTAGTTCAAACATATATATTATTGGTTTGAAAAAATAACTAGTATCTAAGTAAGAAATTTTTTCCTAGGAGTATATTAGGGTTCACAAAGTTAAATTCTATGAATTTTACATGAAAATTTACTCCTTCAAAAATATTAGGAATATTTGGGGTGCATACCTTCCAAATTTTAAACTTTCTTCTATTACTAAGCTTCATATCTCATTTAACTAGTTTTATTTCCAAAACTCTAAAGGAGTGGCATTGGTTTTCTTAGAATATCTAAGAGAGCTTGTATCTCTTAAATAATCTAAGCTAGGCTTTATGTATAGGATTTTTTTTGAAGATAATGCTAATATAAATATACTACTTATGAGGTGTACATTAGATGCAATTTCTATAGGGGCTTTTACTTATCAATTTCTAGGAGAGTTAACCATTTACCTATTCCATTACATTTTTCTCTAGAATCATTATTTTAATATCACTATTTCTTTTGATAGAATTTAATTTGGCCATTATCTTATTATAGATGTTTACTTGCATTTTATCTCATTGATATTATAAATAAATTTCTTTAGCAGATCTCTCTTCTTATTCAATGGACTCTATTAATAGATTCTTCTTTTATTTTCTTCATATTAGTTTCTTGTAATCATTCTCTATTTGTGGTGAAAATGAAGGAATATTACCATACTTCTTAAGACATTTTTGATCTTTTCTTTTTATTTATTTAGAGTTACTAGCACTTGATATTGCTTCCTTGTAGTTCTCATTTCTTATTTTGTCATGTTCACTATTTCTCGATTCTTAGCTATAATGTTAACTAAAATAATTTAATTTTCTTCTTGATATTATCTCTTATAATATATTCCTCTTCATCCTTGTCACATGATGACTCTTTCTTTTGCTTCAACATTATTTCACATGCTATCTTTTCTCTAATTATTCCACATATTTTAATTTGAATTCAAACCAGTTTAAATTATTGGTGTCTAGTTCTTACAATTCTTGATGTGATGGTATAATATCCCTCACACTTATGCTTGTAGATTTTCATAGAATTATTTGGCCATAAAATGTTAGTTTGAAGTTCTAGAGAAATCTTTAGCATAATGGGGACCATTATAGATATAGCATTTAATATGAAAGGGGAATAATTAAGGACTAACATGGTTAGGAGGTCTATAACTAGGATTGCAGAATTAATGTTTAGTTCAATCATAATAGCTCTAAATTTGTGTTGGTTATAAGGATGGTTTCCATCTCTAAACATGTGATCTTTTTATTGTTTATATTTTGTAGGATGAATCTTTGGGTTAGGCTTATATGAATGTTTAGAGGAGTAGTTTTATTTTCCATATTTAGCACGAACATAGTTCAAACATGATGAGTTATCTTGAAAAACCCTTTAAGATTACATTAGTTGTTACATTCATTCATGTTTCTTTTAATTAACTGAAAGAAACATTACTTTTTTAACTTCTAATAGATATATATTTTTAAATAAACTAATGTAAAATCAATGATATCTTTTTCTTCAATTTTATTTTCATAAGATTCTTCTCATTCTCCTAGCTTACAATGGCAAGATGTTAAGAAATGACTTTTCAAACTAGATTAGTTTCGATAAATAAAAATATATATTCCTTATAAATAGAAAATTCTCATTAATTTGTACTAAATCTCATAATTTCATGATATAAAGGATACCTCTTACTTCTCTAGACTTATTCTTTGTGGTAACATAGAATTGAGTTAGTGGTGTCTAGATGTACTCGATTCAAACCAAGCTCTATAATCTCAAGTCTACTAAGAACATCAAGTTGGTGTTGTCATTTATGTTTATAGAATATCTTTTTGTAATAACTTCCCACCACTCTTTGATTTTACGTATAAATAATCTTACTACATAATAGACAAGCTCTTCATTAGACCATCCTATCTTATCAATATTGAGAATATATCCATTGTATTTTGGGGATCCCATATGTCCAAGTCCAAGTCCAAGTATTCCATTAACTACAACTTCTAATTGAAAACAATAGATTCTCCCAATTTAATTTATGAAATAGTATTTTGTAGAATAAGAGTTTCTCAAATTTCTTGAGCATTTTGATCTTCTTCAAAATCATATAATTTTTTTTATTAAGAATGAATTATTCTCCATATTTAGGTTTTTTTCTATTTGTGTACACAAAATTATTAGATTTTTCATTGATTCCAATTTATTTTAGCCTACTAATTTTCCTTCTTTTATGCCTTGAATTTGGAATTGCTCAAATATATATGGATGTTCTTTATTTGAGGTTACTTATGGAAATAATACCATGTTTTTATTTTGGTAGTTGTTTCTTTTTATCAAAATATTAATTAATGAGAGCATCTTCATCTAAACAATTATTTCCATCCTGCCTAATTTTGACCTTTCTAACATATTCTCATATAAATATTTTCTAACTTAGAGGAAAGGTGAGAAATTGTAGCCTTATGATCATTTATCTTATACATAATTGAATTTTTATTATTTCTAATTTTCATTCTTTCATCAACCTAAATTTGATGGTTTGATAAGCTATATATATTTTTATTACGAGAGTTTTGTAGTATCTCACAAAACATATCAAGTTCTTGCTTATTAAAAATTTATACCTTGAGTATTATTATTGGAGGTCATAGTTGCGATCAACTACCTTTTCTAAAGTAGAAATTACATTATTGGCAATATCATCAATGTTGTCTTTTGCTAAAAAATTCCACTAGGCTAACCACTTCCTTTGTGTCTCTAAATTTTTTGACTAGTACCAATCTCATAATGCAACCTTTCTTTGAAATTACCCTAAATTTTTTGTTTGTATCAAGATATATAAAAGTATCAGGTATCAACTATCTACTTGGTTCATAACTCATAAGTTTTCATTTCTACGAGTTAATGAGAATCTCATATTGAATTCTCTTTCCCAAGTTTTTCAAGGTCGAGGTCATTCTATAATCATCCTTAATGCCTTTTTAATTTTATTTATTTATACAATCTTATTTTTATCTGGCTTCTCTTCTTTTGGGGTTGAAGCTAGCTTGAGGCTCATTTGTTAGCCTAGTATGTCAACTAGCTGGGGATTATTAAAAAATCTAAAATGGTTTCCATTTATGATGTATAACATTGGATATGGATTAATGGTGGTTAGTGGAAACTTCTCCTACTTGTATTTAGGAAAATAGATGGATCATAATCATCACATCATTTATTACTAGTGTTGGGTTTGGAAGATATTCTAGATATAGATTTTCTGCAAGGGTAGTATTTCTTCAAGGATTTGTCTAGTTTCTAGTTAAGTGATCTATAGTTAAAACCCTTCTCCTAGTAGCATGTTTTGTATTGTAAAAAAGGGATAACTTGAAACTTGTAGTTCAATGAACCTAGGATTCCTATTATTATCAATGAATTCACTAGTGATATAAAATACTATTTGAAACCCTTTACGATAAATATTATGACCACAATCTATCAAGTTCTTAGATCATGATGGATAACTTACTCCTTATTAGATGTTTAAAGGAGGAAATACATTTTCAAAATCTTAAAAGTGCATCTTCTACCAAGAATACCATGCATAGATATAGGTCCTAGATCTACTTCTTTTCTTTGAAGACACAAACATAAATTATTACATATATTTTCATCATCTAGATCATATAAAATTTAGTTTGATATAATATTTTTCATATGTTGTTAATCATCCTCTAAATTGGGACACAATAGTTGGCTCCTAGGTAAAAAATCTAGTATCAATTAAAGATGAAAAGTATTTTTCTTTTATATCATAGTTAAATTGTGGGAAAATTATTACACTAATATAGGAAATATGTGCATGCAAGAAACCCTTAGACTTCCAAATTTTTACATCTTGAATTACAAAAGGAAGATATATGGGTCTAACACATTCCATTAATCATTAAATTTACTTCACTCCATTTCACACATTTTAACATTATTGCTCTAATTCCTTTTTTCGGATACATATCTTCATTATTAATACATGAGACTTTAAAACTACCATCTTTAGCAGCAAAACATTCTTCTTCTATATTGAAGTTATCCAAACCCTAAACATTTGGTGAAAAAGAAATTATGATTGCATTCCTTATATAAAGCCTTCAAGAACTTGATTGAAATTCTTATGAAGCAATATGATGGATCAAATCCTTATATATTCTAGTGCATCTTACTTTTTACCATTGAGCAACTACCTTGCTTGAAGACGAGACTTATCACTATGATTTTCTCTACTTTGATATGAATCATGCATATTACTATAATCCAAGAATAAAATATTAGTAAATTCTAATATGGACCTAATACCCTTTTTAAGTTATGCTTTTTATAAAAAAATAATTGTGTAGTTTTTGAGTAAAATTCATTGACCCATATTTCATGAGTAGTGATTCACACAATCTCATCTCTCATGAGCATGAATGGGTCACTTAATACTCATTACATGTAAGGAACGCTCATAGGAATCAAACATTAAGAATTCCCAAGAGGTCACCCATCCAAATACTATTTTGACTCAAATATACTTAACCATAAATTTTTTTCCTAAAATCAGATCCACTTTACTTACTATCCCATTTACAAAATATTTATGTAGTACCCCTCCATTTTGCTTATGTTTTCTATTAGCATACTTTCACTCTGATATACTTTGGTACTTTGTTTTGGATATTTTGATCGCCGACATTAGAGTGATGGTGGATTTATTTTGTGATGTGATGATACATTGTGTGGTGGTAATTATTTTGACATGCTTTATGTTAGCATAGATGTTTACTTCTGATATTTTTGCTATATATATGTTTATGGTAGATTAACTGTTATTTAATTTGTCAGTTTGATGTGATGTGTATTGGTGTGGAGAACGGAGTTGCATCACTCGCTTGCGAGTGCCCTGTGATTTATGTGATTTTCTCCGCATGGTGTGCTTGCATAATGGATTATATATATACATGTTATTTGTTTGATTGCAGGATTGCAGGTACATGACACTGACTCCACCTAGTTACTCAGGTCTAAGCGTGTCAAGACTCAACAAAAAATGGTGATTGGGAGGTAGTAACAAGGTTTATCCTAGACTAGTCTTAAACCCGGTCAAGTATGTCCTTAGTTAAGTTTGGTGTCTTTGGTTGTCTCGTATGTGCCTGATTGGATTAATTGTTTTGAAAGGAAAATTTTGTTAATTTAATGCTAGTTTATTATTCTTTAATTTACTGTTTATTTAAATTAATTTTAAATGTTGGAAATAAAGTTTTACATTTTATTTAATTAATTAATTAGTTTATTTGGTTAAGTAATTTAATCATTGAGATTAAATTTATTTAATTAAATTAATTAATTAATTAAATTAATTTGCTTTAATTGTGTGAATTGATTTAATTTAAATTAAATTGTTTTGTGGGAAATGGTATTTTAATTGTTAAATAAATAAAATTAATAAGGAAAAGGGAAATTGTATTTTAAAATTTAAATTCTTTAGTTCTTGAAAGACATTCAATTTTTGATAAGGAAGAAATAAAGGATTGCCGTGAGTTGGTTGGAAGATATTTTCTTCTCGACATGTGTGGTAGTTAAATTTATTGTTTCTTGTTGAGGATTCTCTCAGAAGATTTTGATGGATTTGGGGAAAACAAGAAATTACTTCACGGGAAATGAAAAGAACAAGGTTCTAAAAATAAAATATTGATTTATGTAGAATTTGTGATTTCCTCTGGGATTTGCTTAATTTTTCTGGAAGAAGCTTTTTGGATTAGTATTTGTTTTCTTCTGGGTATTGTTTTTCTGGAGGAGCTTTGGAGGATTGCATGCAACAGGCAGCAAAGTTTCTCTTCTACAGATAGTTTTCAAGCTACAGAAAATAGGTTTTTCACTGGTTATTTATTTAATTTATTTCTTTTGAAAAGTTTGTCTGTGAAAATGATTGGTATTGTGAGGTTTTGTAAAAAAAATTGTTAAAAATGTGTTTGTTGAAGAAATTGTTTGTGATTTAATCTCTGTTCTTCTCAACAAATTAGTCTATAGAAAATTTGTTATTTCTTTGTTAAAAGCTTCCTGTAGGAAACAATTTGAGTAAGAATTTGTGAAGGAAATCATTTATTTGGGAAAATGAAATTGAAACCTCTGGGAATAAATTAGAATTTATTTGGGAAAATTTTTGTGCGTACTCCCACTAAAGAACCCTGTTGAAAATCTATTCCATTGTAAAACCCTGTAGAAATTTCTCAATTTCCCCATAGGAAAACCCTATTGAAATTGTATATATATATATTTATTTATATTTTATACATATATACTTTCATATATAAATTGGATTGTGTAATTATGAGAAGAAACATCGTACAGGCGAAATTGATAAATTAGATTAAACAAAGAAAATTTTGATGGATGAAAATCATATGAAATCACCGTCCGTATTTTATTTATTTATTTTAGATTTTGTTTTGTGAAATATATAAAAATAAAAAAATAAATAAAAATCGTCGCTGCAGCGCTTTGGGCGGGGCTACCCATGGCCGACCCCGCAGGGGGACGACAGTGAGGGCCAAGCCCAGTGTTACACCTCACAGGTAGCGCTCGGCTCAACGGCCCACGGTCGAGCCCTGTGGGGCGGGTTGCGAAGGAAGCCCTAACCACAACGTAGCCTGCAGGCAGCTAGGGCTTTAAGCCCTAACTTTTATTTTCAAAGTTATGCAAAATTTTAAATATATGTTTATTTTAAAACATTTAGCATTAATACTTTTATATTGCATAATTATTATGTATATATATGCTATATGTAATATATATTAATAATATATATTATATTATATATAAAATATATATATATATATAATACTTATAATTATATATTTATTTAATGTTAAGTAAATTTGGAAATATATTTATGTTATTAATGGGATAGTTAAAAAAATAGTTTATTAAATATTTAGATATAGATATTTTAATAATTAATTTACTATGATAAAGTTATTTATGGTTAAATTAAATTGATATTCTTGAGCTTATATTGATTTCTTTATAATATGTGATTATGAAATTGAGCAAATTATAGGTTTGATTTTCGTACTAAATGGAAGTTGAATTAAATCCTAGAAGATTAAATTTTGTACTTCATGTTTTGATTGACTGGATTCAATAAATCCTAATGTAGATTCCTTATGTTTCAATTTTCTTTAAATTGTGTTTTTCTTTATTGGGCAAATCGGGAATGTGTTAGAAGTACAAGTTTTCCAGATTAGTTTGTCTTAAATGTGGGAATTGTAATTGTTTAAAAACAATTTTTGTGTTGACTAAGGTAGTGTACATGGTTTTGCATGGTGTTTAGACACCTGGTTTTATGAACATAGACTTGATGTTCATTATGAAATGTGAATAATTATATGATGTTTCTTGTGCACCTTGTATACCTTAGTTAGTGAACTTAGATTCTTTGTGTTATTTTTAGGGGAGTGGCTCTATGTGAGGGCCGACACACAAAGTGGTGTCTGGGTAACTCATATAGAGTTAGTAAGTCAGTGAAAACTAAATCAACACAATGGGTATTCTAAAATATTTAATTGGATTAATAAGCCTCGCTTATAGACTCGAGGGTTGGTTCAGTCTTGAGAATAAGTTGAGAAGGCCTAGAATGGCTAATCGATATCTTGTTATTTTAAAAGATATTCAATACCGCAACAATTTGCATGAGGGGCCGGGTTTCGTAAGAGGTTGCCAGGGTAACCCAAGTTGGGGGCCGGAACCTAGAAAGAAACACCAGGGTAACCTATGCAACATTGTGATGACACTCCACCTAAAATAATAGTTACCTTGTGAACTTAGTATATTTGATTATCCTAATTTTGGAAGCAATTTAACCAAAAGTTAAGTTTGTACTTGTGTAAATTGGTCTATGGTTTTACTTATGTCGAGGGTTTATAGGTTATGTCTAGGGAATCTTATTACTGTCTCCTAGCACGGGGGGTGGACCTACGGGTACCACATGGTTGGGTGAAACATGCACCTTACTCTGTTGGGTCCCCAGTTCTTGATCGTGGCAACGAGAGCTTCATGGATGGAGAAATCATATTTGGATATGTGTACTTCCTTATTTGTATCATTGGAAATCTTGTATTTGTAACATTCCTCAATTGTTTATGAGGTGAACATTTGTGACTTGTAATTGTAAATAATTATTTGATCTACCTCATTTGGAGAATGAGTATTGTAATATCATTTCAAATGCAATGTAAGAATCTTAGTTGTACTTTATACCTTCAATGAATGGAATTCAATTGTTATGCAATGTTTACTTTTAAGTTTATGATAACTAAATACATGCAATGCTAAATACTAAAGTCATCTATGGGATTCTCAAGTAGTGTGTCGTCGCATAACTTAGAGAATGTATGAAACTAATAAAGTTAATATTAATACTTTTTTAAAAAAAAATTATTACACTTTCATTGACAATGCAACATTCCTTAGGTTACAAGATGGGGCATTATAGATTGGTATCACAGCCAAGTTCTAACACTGGATGCTCTGGGTAATTGTGAGCCCATTAGGTTTACCTAGTACATAGTATCGTTATCTGTTAGCCTTGGTTGATTAGTATCCGAGACTTGTTATTGTTTTATGTGTAGGATCATGCCTAGGCGACGTGGTAGAGGTTGTGGTAGAGGTCGAGGTGGAGGCCAAGGGCCAATCCCTCAGGTTAATCCCCCTCTGAGCCCTCATCAGAGTGTTCAGGTAGAACAGTTGAGTCCGCAGTTAGATCAGAGAAATGAGGGACAGATTCCGGAACAGTCAGGAGTAGAGGGATCATAGTTATGCCCTTTACTAGAGGAGATCCTAGCTCGACTTGGACCTAGACAGGAAGTGGATCAGGAAGTAGTTAGGGAGCGTGATAGATCTCCTAGGAGGATTATTAGTGCTGCAGAGCAGGATGCTATAGTGGCAGGTCATATGAGGGATTTGTTGAGGGAACACCCTCCTACTTTTGATGGCACAGGAGGTGGTTTAGAGGCAGAGACCTGGTTATTGGACTTGGGTAGATGTTTTTCTCTGCACCCATACGATAGCAATACCTGAGTGAGATGCACTATCATGCATATGAGAGGATTCACCTCTACTTGGTGGTGCTTGGAGGAGTAGAAGCTCCACTTAGAGATTGGGTCAGTGTCTTGGGAGATATTTCTAGAGAGGTTTAGAGCATGATTCTTATATGAACATTGGAGGTAGCGACAGGCTGACGAGTTTCATGATTTACGTCAGATGGCTCTATCTATGGAGCAATATGAACGTAGATTTTATGAACTCAAGCAGTATGTAGGTGTTGTTGATGATGAGTCTATGTTGGTTCAACACTTCATCAGGGGCTTAAACACCCGTATTAGTTGTGGAGTTAGAGTCTTTGAGCCAAAGACTATGGAAGTTGCTATGGAGAAGGCTCGTATAGTGGAAGAGAATCTTGTTATGGCATTGGGTGGTCACACAGGAGTACAGATAGGCAGTGCTCCTGCAACAGGTTTTAGCCCATGGGGTGGACAGGGGGTTCCTCTAGGAACCGACAGACACCCGCTAAGGGTGGATAGCAGCAGCAACGTAGTCCTCAGAAGAATAATAATACTCAGCCTCAGTAGGGTAATAGTTTTCGGTCTCATCATGGTGGTGGTTGGTTTCAGAATGAGAGAGATCTGAGTGGGCAGCAAGTTCAATGTGATCATTCTGATCAGCCTGCACAGATTTTTTAGTCTGCAGTTAGTGGAGGTAGTTTTCCACGGTCTAGTGTACCTCTAGGTGATAGAGGGTTTAGAAGGAGTATAGAATGTTTTACTTGTGGCCAACAGGGTCACATTGCTCGTCAGTGTCCTCAGAAAGGCACTTCTGGGTTCAGTCAGAGACTGGCAGCTTCAGAGTCGACCATAGGAGATGTAGGTAGATCGCATAGCGTGTTTACTGTGGTGGATAACCACTAGGTTGAGCACCAGGGAGCAATTGGTGAGGTTCCTGGTGGAGGACCGACATCGTTCTTTAGAAACCATGCACGTCCTTCAACGTCGAGAGTTGATCCTCAGGGGTCAAGACGTTGACCAGGTACATATTTAGAGGGATCTTAGTGGCTAGTCTTCTATTTCTTGGGAGGACGTATTCTAGATGTGTGTGTTATTTTTTTTCTATTTGCAGGCTTCCAAGAGTAAGCCTGATCCTAGGGGGGAGGATGTAGTACCCTTCCATTTTGCTTATGTTTTCTATTAGCATACTTTCACTATGATATACTTTGGTACTTTGTTTTGGATATTTTGATCACTGACATTAGAGTGATGATGGATTTATTTTGTGATGTGATGATACATTGTGTGGTGGTAATTATTTTGACATGCTTTATGTTAGCATAGATGTTTACTTCAAATGTTTTTGCTGTATATATGTTTATGGTAGATTAACTGTTATTTAATTTGTCAGTTTGATGTGATGTGTATTGGTGTGGAGAATGGAGCTGCATCACTCGCTTGCAAGTGCCCTGTGATTTCTGTGATTTTCTCCACACAGTGTGCTTGTATAATGGATTATATATATATGCATGTTATTTGTTTGATTGCAGGATTGCAGGTACATGACACCGACTCCACCTGTTACTCAAGTCTAAGCGTGTCAAGACTCAATGAAAATGTTGATTGGGAGGTAGTAACAAGGTTTATCCTAGACTAGTCTTAAACTCGGTCAAGTATGTCGTCAGTTAAGTTTGGTGTCTTTGGTTGTCTCATATGTGCTTGATTGGATTAATTGTTTTGAAAGGAAAATTTTGTTAATTTAATGATAGTTTATTATTCTTTAATTTACTGTTTATTTAAATTAATTTTAAATGTTGGAAATAAAGTTTTACATTTTATTTAATTAATTAATTAGTTTGTTTGGTTAAGTAATTTAATCATTGAGATTAAATTTATTTAATTAAATAAATAAATAAATAAAATTAAATTGCTTTTAATTGTGTGAATTGATTTAATTTAAATTAAATTGTTTTGTGGGAAATGGTATTTTAATTGTTAAATAAATAAAATTAATAAGGAAAAGGGAAATTGTATTTTAAAATTTAAATTCTTTAATTCTTGAAAGGCATTCAATTTTTGATAAGGAAGAAATAAAGGTTGTCGTGAGTTGGAAGATATTTTCTTCTCGACATGTGTGGTAGTTAAATTTATTGTTTCTTGTTGAGGATTCTCTCGGAAGATTTTGATGGATTTGGGGAAAACAAGAAATTACTTCATGAGAAATGAAAAGAACAGGGTTCTAAAAATAAAATATTGATTTATGTAGAATTTGTGATTTCCTCTGGGATTTACTTAATTTTTCTGGAAGAAGCTTTTTGGATTAGTATTTATTTTCTTCTGGGTATTGTTTTTCTGGAGGAGCTTTGGAGGATTGCACGCAATAGGCAGCAAAGTTTCTCTTCTATAGACAATTTTCAAGCTACAAGAAACAGGTTTTTCACTGGTTATTTATTTAATTTATTTCTTTTGAAAAGTTTATCTATGAAAATGATTGGTATTGTGAGGTTTTGTAAAAAAATTTGTTAAAAACGTGTCTGTTGAAGAAATTGTTTGTGATTTAATCTTTGTTCTTCTTGGCAAATTAGTCTATAGAAAATTTGTTATTTCTTTGTTAAAAGCTTCCTATAGGAAACAGTTTGAGTAAAAATTTGTGAAGGAAATCATTTATTTGGGAAAATGAAATTGAAATCTCTGGGAATAAATTATAATTTATTTGGGAAAATTTTTGTGCGTACTCCCATTGAAGAACCCTGTTGAAAATCTATTCCATTGTAAAACCCTGTAGAAATTTCTCAATTTCCCCATAGGAAAACCCTATTGAAATTGTATATATATATATATTTATATATATATATATTTTATACATATATACTTTCATATATAAATTGGATTGTGTAATTATGAGAAGAAACGCCGTACACGCGAAATTGATAAATTAGATTAAACAAAGAAAATTTCGACGGACGAAAATTGTATGAAATTGTCGTCCGTATTTTATTTATTTATTTTAGATTTTGTTTTGTGAAATATATAAAAATAAAAAGAAAAAGAAAAACCGCCGCCATAGCGCTTTGGGCGGGGCTACCCACGGCCGACCTCGTAGGGGGATGGTAGTGAGGGCCGAGCCCAGTGCTGCCCTCACAGTAGCGCTCAGCTCAACCGCCCACGGCCGAGCCCTGTGGGGTGGGCTATGAAGGCAGCCCTACCCACAACACAACCTGCGGGTAGCTAGGGCTTTAAGCCCTAACTTTTGTTTTCAAAGTTATGCAAAATTTTAAATATATGTTTATTTTAAAACATTTAGCATTAATACTTTTATATTGCATAATTATTATGTATATATATGCTATATGTAATATATATTAATAATATAATATTTATTATATATAATATATATATATATATATAATACTTATAATTATATATTTATTTAATGTTAAAAGTAAATTTGGAAATATATTTATGTTATTAATGAGATATTTAAAAAAAATAGTTTATTAAATATTTAGATATAGATATTTTAATAATTAATTTACTATGATAAAGTTATTTATGCTTAAATTAAATTGATATTCTTGAGTTTATATTGATTTCCTTATAGTATGTGATTATGAAACTGAGCAAATTATAGGTTTGATTTTTGTACTGAATGGAAGTTGAATTAAATCCTAGAAGATTAAATTTTGTACTTCATGTTTTGATTGATTGGATTCAGGAAATCCTAATGTAGATTCCTTATGTTTCGATTTGCTTTAAATTGTGTTTTTCTTTATTGGGCAAATCAGGAATGTGTTAGAAGTACAAGTCTTCCAGATTAGTTTGTCTTAAATGTGGGAATTGTAATTGTTTAAAAATAATTTTTGTGTTGACTAAGGTAGTGTACATGGTTTTGCATGGTGTTTAGACACCTGGTTTTATGAACATAGACTTGATGTTCATTATGAAATGTGAAGAATTATATGATGTTTCTTGTGCACCTTGTATACCTTAGTTAGTGAACTTAGATTCTTTGTGTTATTTTTAGGGGAGTGGCTCTGTGTGAGGGTTGACACACAAAGTGGTGTCTGGATAACTCATATAGAGTTAGTAAGTCAGTGAAAACTAAATCAACACATTAGGTATTCTAAAATATTTAACTGGATTAATAAGCCTTGCTTATAGACTCGAGGGCTAGTTCAGTCTTGAGAATAAGTTGAGAAGGCCTGGAATGGCAAATCGATATCTTGTTATTTTAAAAAATATTCGATACCACAACAGTTTGCATGAGGGGCCGGGTTTCGTAAGAGGTTGCCAGGGTAACCCAAGTTGGGGGCCAGAACCTAGGAAGAAACACCAGGGTAACCTATGCAACATTGTGATGACACTCCACCTAAAATAATAGTTACCTTGTGAACTTAGTATATTTGATTATCTTAATTTTGGAAGCAATGTAACTAAAAGTTAAGTTTGTACTTGTGTAGATTGGTCTATGGTTTTACTTGTGTCTAGGGTTTATAGGTTATGTCTAGGGAACCTTATTACTGTCTCCTAGCACAGGGGGTGGACCTACATGTACCACATGGTTGGGTGGAACGTGCACCTTACTCCGTTGGGTCCCCAGTTCTTGATCGTGGTAACGAGAGTTTCATGGATGGAGAACTCGTATTTGGATATATGTGTACTTTCTTATTTGTATCATTGGAAATATTGTATTTGTAACATTCCTCAATTGTTTATGAGGTGAACATTTGTGACTTGTAATTGTCAATAATTATTTGATCTACCTCATTTAGAGAATGAGTATTGTAATGTCATTTCAAATGCAATGTAAGAATCTTATTTGTACTTTATACCTTCAATGAATGGAATTCAAATGTTATGCAATGTTTACTTTTAAGTTTATGATAACTAAATACATGCAATGCTAAATACTAAAGTCATCTATGGGATTCTCAAATAGTGTGTCGTCGCGTAACTTAGAGAATGTATGCAACTAATCAAATTAATATTAATACTTTAAAAAAAAAATTATTACACTTTCGTTGACAATGCAACATTCCTTAGGTTACAAGACGGGGCATTACAATTTACAAAATACGCATATAACTCTACCCCTATCCATAAAGATTAATACTTTAAAATACACTAATATTCACCATTATAACAACCAAGTTGTGTCACTTTGAGATACTAAAATGTTTTTTTAGTATCTTCCATATCACATTTAAAAAAAGGCCTACATATCTCGTGTAAAAGTGTATCCTATGGAAAAACATTAGGCTTTTGACTTATTTACTTGAGTAGTTAAGAACTAAGTATAATGACGTGTGAGTGTCAACAAATATAGAGATTTGGGTGATAATGAAACAAAGACATGATTAGACACTAGAGTCAATCACATGCAAACCAATTTCTATTAGGGAAAGTGTTGATGTATACGTAACTATCAAATTTCATTTGGAATTTCTTTTCAATCAAGTTGACCAAATTTTAACTACCCTTTTGAGTTTCTAAACCTAGCTAAATTTGCCCACTTTTCCTCTAACTTGGATTGTAAAAAATATCCAACTTAAAAAAGTGGATGTAAGAGAGAGAAATAGTCATCATTTGGTAGGGAAGGTATTATTATTATATACTAAGAAACAAGAAATAAGAAACAAGAAACAATGACCCAAACAAATAACTAAACATGGAAAAACAAAAGGAGTCCATGTTGACCTAAAAATGAAGGGACATCAAAATTAGGTAGCTGATGTCTTGCCTTTTGAATTTGTTAAGTTTAGTTTGGAAAATAATTCAAATTATTATAATAGTTGCAAGTCATTTATTATTTTGATTTGTTAGGACTCCAGTTTTGAAAAATATATCAAACTATTTTAATAGTTACAAGATCTATTTAAAATTATGCTTATTTGTTTATAATTCTATTATATGAGAACACATCTAAAATGATTGAAGATTAAATAATTCATAAATAAATAATATTTTTATATAAATATTATTTTTAAAATATTAATAAAATAGAAACATGTAAATAAGGATAAGAATGATATGAATTATAATAAAAGCTTAGATATTATTATAAATATTGGGAAGAAAAAATATCTAAATATTTTTTTATGAATTTATGTTTGCTTATTGCATGAGATATATATGAATGTTATGAATAAAGAAATAAGGTTTACCATTTTTTAGGTGATTAGCTTTTGAACATTGGACTTTGGTTAATTTGGTTAGAAAGAGATTAAATATTATTGTAGAGTGAGTAAAAGGATCTAAATTAGATATGGAAAAAGATTTTGAGAATAGTTAAGTCAATAATTGTATGAATCATTTAGTCAAATAGAGAATTGATATTAATTGAATTATATGTGGCCCCACTTGACTTACCATTGGATCAATGAATATTAATGATATAAACTACTTAATCAAGGAAATTGATAATGTAAGGGGATACAAAGTGCAAAACAAACATTAATCTTGTATGTTGGCTATTAAATGAGGGTTGGTAGGTAATTCCCTCTTTCTATTTATTATAAACATAGGTCACAAGTTCCAATCAAAGAAAATGGAACCAATACTATAACAAGAAAAAATGGGAAAACAACATAACATTTAAACATAGTGCTTCATGAAAACATAAAAGCTATATAGCTACTATGCATATTAGAAAATATTGTTCAAGCATAGGACCAAAAAATATTAATCTCTTTAAAAATTGATTAAGAACATATGGGATTTAAATTTACCAATAGAGTAATGAGCCAACATAGAACATTAGAACAATACAAAATAATAGGGATGCCCAAAGAAAATAAATGAAAGGGCCACACCAAACATTGTAGTTTAGAAAAAGATAATTTTGCCACATGCTCCACTATTTGAGGAATTACCATCATTTATGCATGAGAAGGGGAAGTGTCACTATGCCCAACAAAACTACCACCACCCGAAAACCCTAAGGACCAACTCCATCCCCAACTTGAACAAACTTATTTATGCTCCATATCCACATTCACTAGAACATATTATTACATGTTACAAAGAAAATGCTCCTCATAAAAAGAATGCTCATAAGACCAACTTATCCCAATAAGAGGATTCATATCATCAAAGTCTAGATTATCCTCTTATGAAGAGTTCAAAAGAACCATATTCAAGAGAAATCTTATATCATTCATTCTTTTATATTTGAGCCTTTAATGTGTGAAATTCTAGCAAGTTATGGTGTTCTTCCACCCCAATTTCAATCACAACCTCTACATCCAAGTCATAAAGAAAAAATTAGCTAAATGTTTATGTCACTAGTAGATTTTTTTGCATGTTTAATATGTAAGGGAGGAAGGATAACACATTTTCTCATCTCAAACATGGTGAACACAATCTTACATTCCCAAAATGATCTAGAAAAACCGTAAGTTGGAAATATAAAATATATTAAAATATTTCTTTTTTTTTATTTTTTGCTATATACAATTGTCTTTAAGAATCCATGAGAAAGAAAGATCTTAAATGATGAATGTAGGGAAAAAATAACATGTCTAGAGCAAGAATATGAAACATGTATGTATAAAAAAAATGGCTATTATACATGTTCACTTATCTCAATATTGAATAGGTAATGCACTTATTTAATATCAAATTCATATAAAATATAACCAACCAAGAATTCATAGACTTTAAATGAGTCTATTTAGCAAGGCCCCAAAAGTGCCAACTTACACAACATAAAAAAAACATATACCTCAACATAACATGTGAGATAATAAAAACATGCAAACTACGATAGGTGTCAAATTAATAATTAAACACAATTGATGTTTGATTTAGATTTATTCATGTGGCTTCCAATGGACTGAAACTATAGATGAATAACGTTAAGAGGACTAGTCCCAAAAAAAAGGATGAAAAGGACTAGACATAATGTTTAAGTAGACAATTTGCAATAATTCCAATTGAACATAACATGTGCTTGAGAGTACCTAAGGGCCCATGGGTCACCAAAAATATCTAGATTTCATGTGGATATGCTCTATGTAGCCTCAATGTAGAAGTTCCTAAATAATGCACTTGGATATTAGATCTTTAAATGGGAATGAAGATTTTTATTGTGATATTTTATAATAGTATTTTGTACCATTGGATGTAGGAATTATTGTTTTTTACCTTAGATTTAATGTTTGAAGAGTATTTATTTTGATGACTTTTTCTTATGGTTTTAATTTTATCTTTTAGAAATGTTTAAATTTAATATTTTTGGTGTTAATCATAATTTTTAAAATTAATTATTTTTATTGACGAGATCGTAAAAATAATCTTATTTTTTGTTTTTAAAGAGATTGAGTACAATATAAATGGTGTCTAAATTATGATATTTTGTTACATCATATATTTATATATATTAACATTAAAACTTTAATTATTTGAATACAAAATAATAATTGAATATCTTATGTTGACAAGTTTGATGTGTTTATTTGAGGCTATCCCATAGAATTATTAATATGTGTTTACTTATAGTTTTTATATTTTAAGTTTAAAAAATTTATGGAATGGTATTTTTAAATACAAGTAGGAGATGAGATTTAAAATACAGCTAGAAAATGTTGGTCTATAAATTTATATACTTAAGTCATGTCCTTTTCATGTATTTATAAGTTATTATGTGACTTATTATAAGATATTTTATAACAAGGTAATGATAGTGAATGATATTAGTTCATATTTTTTATTGATTATATTAATTATATTTTCTAACCCATCAAAAACAATTATTATTCATCTATTTTCTCTTTATAATGTCGAAAGAGTAAAAGGTGCTAATTTTTACTAAAAATGACAAATTATGATCTATTTCAAATATTATTAGATATAAATTTTATTGTCCTTTTGCTCCCCATGTGTAGCATCAAGAAATAATAACTATTACTTTATTACCAAGAATGAAAAAAAGACAAGTGTCCAACATATTTTATTTTTTGAAATTGATATAAAGTTTCAAAATTATTTCAATATTAAATAAATATAATGTTATGATTATATTAATTATTATTTTATTACAAAGCATAAGAAGAGTGGCAAGTGTCTAACATTTTCTATTTTTAAAAATTGATATAAATTTGTTTGTCATTTTAAAGATTACTTAAGCAAAAATAAATATAATGCTATGTGCAAATGAGAACTTCCTTACACAATATTAATCTAGGTTAATTAAATAAAGGCACACAAATAAAGCATACAATGATTAATACTAGCTAGGAATTGATAACTGAAATAATGAATATACAAAAAATAAATGAGGAGATATAGTGCACTTAGTTCTTAGAGCAACAATGAAAAATATTTTGATGTTGCACAAAATAAGATAATATTATTGTAGAAAATGAGTTCTCTCAATGTACTCACTGTCTCTAGATTTTAACAATCACATAATTTATGCAAGTCAAATTTGTAATATGCATGATTGAATATGTCTTGTGACGAGGCCTACACTGCCCAAAACCCACACAAAACACAACAATAGATACCAAAAATAAATCACTTTCAATTATTTTTCAAAAAATGACATTATAGATTCAGAACTTACAATGCTACAACCTCATGGGCTTGATTCATTACAACAAAATCAACTCTGAAAACAAATTATATTATTCAGACCCACAATCTGCACTAATGGAGCCACCTTCTACAATCCCCACTTAACCCATTTTTATTTTACCCAATAACCATCCTACAATGTTCTAGAAAGTTTAACTTTCCTTTTTGTTTTGGTGCCAAAAGTCTCATTGTTTGATTTCTTGCATAGGAAGAAATTTTAATGAAATTCACTTTTTAGTGGGGCAACTTTGTGGGGCCATAACTTTTGATTTAGGTGTTTGATTTGCTATTATAACATGTCATTGAAAAGCTCTTGAAAAGATCTACAATTCCAAATTGATCAAAAATTGTTTCATCAACTTTTTGAGCTATTTTGGGGCCTCTAAGGTTTTCATATTTGAATTTGAAGCCACATTAGAGAAATTTCCCAGGATGGAAACTTTAATATCTCCCAAACCATGCAGGGTATTGGATGATTCTTTTGCAATCAGAATTTTTTTTCAATTCCACTTCTTGGGGTAAATTTTTTAGGTCCATACGGGCCCATTTAGGATGACTTACTAAAAATAGTAAGTGACCATTTTTTGCCTTTTTTGACTTCTGATTGTCTTACACCCCTTAAGTGCCATCATGGGACTCAAAACAACTAAAGAAAATAAGGAAAAACATTTTTTTGGTGATGTGAAATTTCCCTACACCACTAGATGCTCTTGCATCAGACACCTAGGGTATTTTGAATAGTGACCCTGTCACTTCTCAAGAGTTAGAGGGAAACCAAGACAGTTAACCTCAGCCTTAGACAACCACGATGAATCTTCAACAAGACTTCCTCTCCATTTCACCAAGTACTCTACATATTGCCTATTTCTTGTGCTTCTACCCACATGACTATCCAAAATTTCATCTATCTCCTCATTTTCTAAAGTAGGTGCAGGAATATTCCACTATGCTTCTATTGTTTCTTCATTAATTCCCCCTTCATTATATTCTATTAAATTTGAAATGTTAAACATAAATGAAATATTAATTTCATCAGGCATCTCTACCTCATATGCATTTCTTGAATCATGCTTCTTCAAGATCTTGCATGGTCCAAACTTCTTCATCTTTAACTTGTTGTATGTACCAACCAGAAGCCTCTCCTTTGGTAAATGAACCATGACATCATCTCCTACCTAGAACTCCTTATACCTCCTTTTTTGGATCTTCCTTACCCTTATATTGTGAGTTCATCTTATAGATATGTTTCTTTACCTCTTCATGCAAATTCTTCAGGTGCTCAACAAAATCTTCAGCCTTAACACTACTTTTCTCCCCCTTATCCATCTTCCTTAGTTTAGAAGTAGTTCTTAGAATACTTCCATACATAATCTGGAATGGTGATTTACCAATGCTCCTATTGATAGAAGTGTTGTAAGAAAATTCTTCCTGTGGTATAATCAAATCCCATCCCTTGGGCGTATATCTTACTAAGCATCTTAGCAGGTTACCTAAACTCCTATTCACCACCTTTGTTTGTCCATCAGTCTACGGATGGTGTGTAGAACTAAACTTCAAGTCTGTCTTCAACTTTTTCCATAATGTCCTCCAAAAATAACCAACAAATTTTGTATCTTTGTTTGAAACTATACTCTATGGTAGACCATGTAGTCTCACCACCTCTCTAAAAAACAACTCTACATCATGAACATCATTAGTCTTATGACATGGAATGAAATGTGCCATCTTTGAAAATCTATCCACACAAATATGAAATCATGCCATCTTTGTGTCCTTAGCAAGCCAAGAATAAAATCCATGCTAATTTCCTCCCATAGCCTCTCAAGTATAGGTAATGGTTGATACAATCCAGTATTCTAACCTGTTCCCTTCACCATCTGACATACTCTGCAATTTTGTACAAAATTCTTCACATCCTATTGTAACTATGAATAGTAATAATTCTCACTAACAAGAGCAATGGTCTTATCTCAACTGAAATGTCCAGCCAATCCTCCACTATGCTTTTCCTTGATTAGATTCTCTCTCATAGAATTCCTATGAATGCACAATTGGCTTCCTCTAAACAACATCCTATCTTGGATTAAGAAATCCAACCATGTTGTCTTATCTAATGTAACAGGTTCCAAACAAGCCTTCTAAGCTTCTACAAAGTCTGGATCTTCAAGATATAAAATATTGAGTTCGTTGAACCGAACAACCTCTATATTCATCTCTATCAAAAAAAATTTCCTTTTACTCAAGGCATCTGCAACTCTGTTTGACCTTCCACTCCTGTGCTTCAAAATAAAACTGTAACTCTACAAAAACTCAACCCATTTTAAGTGCCTTTGATTTAACTTTCCTTGACTACTGAGATATTGCAAAGCCTGTTGATCAGTATATAAAACAAATTATTTTGGCAACAAATAGTGTCTCCATTTTTTCAAAGCCTAAACTATAGCATAAAACTCCTAATCATAGATAGCATATTTCTTCTTAGCATCATTCATCTTCTCACTAAAATAGGCAATAGGCTTACCTTCTTGACTCAAAATAGCTCCTATGGCAATACCACTAGCATCACAATCTACTTGAAAGACCTTATTAAAATCTAGAAGTACCAAAACAGGTTGCTTTGTGACTTTATTCTTCAACATATCAAAACTATTTACTGCTCCTCTAGTCCATTTAAAATCCTTTCTATCCCCTCTCATTGCTTCAGTCAGAGGTGCACAAATACTACTAAAATTCTTAATAAACTTTCTGTAAAAAATTGCTAGACCATGAAATGATCTTACCTCTATAACACTCCTTAGGGTAGGCCATTCAATGATATCTCTCGCCTTATATTGATCCATTTTAAGACCCTTTGTTGAGACAAAAAATACTAAATACACCAACTCTCTCTTCACGAAACTACATTTCTTTAAATTAATCAACAACTTCTCCTCCCTTAAGCTTCTCAAAAACTCTTTGGATATGCATCAAGCACTCCTCCAATGCCTTACTAAAAATTAGAATATCATCAAAATAAACAATAACAAATTTTCCTAAAAATTCTTTCAATACATCATTCATAAGCTACATAAATGTGCTCGGTGCATTTGTTATCCCAAAAGGCATGACTAACCACTCGTACAAGCCCTCCTTGGTTTTGAAGGTTGTCTTCCATTCATCTCCTTCTCTAATTCGGATATGGTGATATCCACTCTTCAAATCTATCTTTGTGAAGTACTTAGCTCCACTCAAATAATCCATAATATCATCCATCCTTGGCAAGGGAAATCTATACTTGATAGTAATCTTGTTGATAGCTCGAGAGTCTATACACATCCTCAATTCTCCATCCTTCTTTAGTGCTAGTACTACAGGTACTACATATGGACTCAAACTCTCTCGAATCAATCCCTTCAACAACATTAACTCTTGCACTTTTTTGTTCAACTCTTCATTCTCTACTAGAGTCATTTGATGGGCTACCTATTTTAGCAAACTGACTCCAAGAATCAGGTCCATCTAATGACTAATATTTCTTACTGGAGGAAAACCTTCAGGTATGTTATCAGAAACAATATCTTGAAACTCATTCAACATATTTGAAACCTATATGGATACCTCATTAGTATCTTCTTTATCAACTCTAGGGATCGATTCAAAACACATATGCTGATGCCTCATACCTTCTAGGAATTTTTTTCCATCAACCAAAAAAATTCTTGCATTATTGCATACCTTTTCCTCTGCCTCTTTCAAGGGCTTCAACTTATGACGAACTCCACCTTGGTCAAAAAATAGGTGTTGGCATGTCCATCATGTACTGCTTGTCGATCAAACTACTGTGGTCTTCCTAACAACATATGACAAACATCCATAGGCATAATATCACACAACACCTCATCATGGTAATTTCCAATCTCGAACTTTACCAGATATTGTTCATTTACTAAAGTTTTATGGTCCTTCTACAACCAAGCAATCCGGTATGGATTTGGATTCCTTCTTCTCTCCAACCGCAACTTACTAACCATCTCTTCTGAAACAAGGTTATCAGTAGTACCTCCATCAATAATAACATCACAAAATTTACCTTCACACTTACATTTGGTGCGAAAAAAATTCTTCCTTCGAGTTGGTTCCTTCTCATTTAGCAAGGCTCTTATAGTAACAAGAAACTCTCCTCTTTTTGCATCCTCATAATGTGAAGACTCAACATATTCATCTACATGTGCAACTCATGCATTACCCTCAGGTCTTCTATTTTTCCTTCCTTGATGTTGAGGGAACTCATAGGCTTGATGTCCTTCTTCGCTGCACTAGGAATAGGTTCCACGAAAGCCTCCTCTTCTTGGTCCTCATCTAGATATTCCTCTTCCTCTTTGGTCTCCATTATTCTAATCACGAGGACAGTATGAGTTATCTCCTTTCTGGTTCTGGCTACTACTAGATCCTTCACCCTTCTTTTGATCTTCATTTCAACCTCCATATGACCATCCACTAGTCTTACCACCACAAACCCCACCTCTTTTCTTGCTTTCAAATCTTCTATTCAACTTTTCTTCTACCTTCAAAGCAAAATAATATGCATCTTCAATGGTAGAAATTCTTACCAAACCCAACTCTTCTTGAATACTCAGCTTCAACCCATTTATGTAATAGGAAAATTTCTCCTTATTGGCCTCAAAATGGCCTGCTCTGATCAAGACATAGTAGAATTCTTCTATATACTCCTTGATGGATTTTCCCCCTTATTTCAACCCTTGCATATTCTTCAACAAATCTAGCTCATAATCCACACGAATGAGCTTCCTTTTTAATTTGTCCACCATATGATCCCATCTTGTTATTTTCTCTTTTCCTCTTCAATTTCTTTCTAGTTGTACCTCTTTCCACTAAATATTCACATGACCTTTAGCTTGGTCTTTGCAAATTTGACCCTCTCAGGGTCTTCCACTTCCTCATACTCAAAATACTCCTCCATATCATTGATCCAATCGATCAACTCTTC
This sequence comes from Sequoia sempervirens, assembly GCA_007258455.2. Lineage (NCBI taxonomy): Eukaryota > Viridiplantae > Streptophyta > Pinopsida > Cupressales > Cupressaceae > Sequoia > Sequoia sempervirens. The sequence continues at coordinate 145,378,372 of VDFB02271358.1, read as the reverse complement.
TGGGTTAAGATTTCCAAAAAATATAGAAACATCCATCTTTGACCTTTTCCCAATCTTAGAGATGACCTTAAATAATCTAACTTGCTCTGGATCTTCTGTATCTTGTTCTTCTTAGAACTGTTCCTCATTTTTGACTTCACCTTCACTTTCATCTCCTCTTCCTGGCTCAAAACCTCGACACAACTCCTCTTTCAATGCTTGAACTTTTCTCTATAGGGATCTAAAACCCTCTTCTAGTACAATAACATTCCTTCCACCACCATGGTTTCTTCGCAGAGGAATTCTAATCAATTTTCTCATAAACCTACAACCACAAATCTTAGTGCAAACTACCTCACATTCAACAATCTATTTACACACTCAGGAAAACCCACTCTGATACCACTTGATGAGGGCTACATCACCCAAAATCCACACAAAACACAACAATAGATACCAACATAGAAGATGCGAGACAAAAAATAACTCACTTTCAATTATGTTCAAAAAATGACATTATAGATTTAGAACTTGCAATGCTACAACCTCATGAGCTTGATTCATTAGAATAAAATCAACTCTGAAAAAAAATTATATCATTCAGAGCCATAATTACATTAATGGATCCTCCTTCTACAATCCCCACTTAACCCTTTTTATTTTACCCCATAACTGCCCTAAAATGTTCTAGAAAGTTCAACTTTCCTTTTTGTTTTGGCACAAAAAATCTCGTTGTTTGATTTCTTGCCTAGGAAGAAATTTTAATGAAATTCACTTTTTAGTGGGGAAACTTTGTGAGGCCATAAAATTTGATTTGGGTGTCTGATTTTCTATTATAACATATTGTTGGAAAGCTCTCAAAAAGATCTACAACACCGAACCCATCAAAGATTGGTTCATTAACTTTTCAAGCTGTTTTGGGGCCTCTAAGGTTTTCATATTTGAATTTGAAGCTACATTGGAGAAATTTCTTGGGATGAAAATTTTAGTATTGTAGAAGTTCTCAAAACCAACTTTAGAGTCCAAGAACACCTGCATGCAAAGGGATACCTGTCATAGGGAAGAGAATGGAGAAAAAAGCAAGAGGGTTTTGAAGCTCTGAAATATGAGAGATATATTATCAGAACAATCAAATAGATTATTTACAAAGATCAATCCTTAAAAGGAGATCAAGCAAAACCTAAAAAGTAACCCTAATGGGTAGACATTTAATGATTAATATAATTATTAAATATCACAATATGCAACTAAAGTGAAATCTTAAGAGAGGAATAAAGGTGACTTAATTAATATAATTAAGTTAAAACCTTTACTCTAACACCCCCCCTTAAGATGAGCAAGAGTGCAGCTACAAACATGTGCAAAAGAGAAAATGTAACTACAATGCATGAAAGTAAAATTAGGTCCTGACAACTAGGCTTGATCAGGTACCCAAATACAACCAAATCTCTGTAAAGCGGAGTAAAGGAGAAAACCCAGTGGGAAAAAACTCCTCTCCAAAAAGAGATGAACAAGAGTGAAAGAAGAAGAGAGATAGGAGGACTCAACATGACCCCCCAAGAACTGCTTCTATCACACAAGTACAAAATATGTTCCCCCCATAGGAGAGAGAAGAGACTCCAAATCCCCCCAAAATGAGAGAACCCCTGTGCCAATGATCATAACAATGTGTCTCCTTGGAGGAAGAAACAAATCCAACGGTCGAGGAAGAGGAAATACCTAGATATGAGGTGAAAATGGAAGTCCTGGATGATGCTCATTGAAGAATGAAACTACAGTATACATGTTTTAATAACAGGATGGTGAATCAAACAACTCAAGATGATCCTGAAATGGAATCTCCAATGAAGATGGGATAACAAGTGTGCTAAAACTGTCATCTGTGAGGAAAGGAATATCCTCTGATATGGCCTCAACAACTACACTTGATGGCTCGATGAGTGGAGTAACAATGCCAGTCATAGCTGAAGAGGAATCCTGCTGAACATATGTGATCTCAACAGGAGGTAGAGGTGTAGAAGTCTCAACACTAGTCTCATGAATAGATGGAAGAACACATAAGTTCAAGTGACCAAACTTCACCTCAAATACTGCATGCTCTCTTGTAGAAAGAGAGGAAAAATCAGACAATGGAGATGGTTTGATCAAGCTTTTAGAAGTTTTTAGGTTGATTTTTTGTGGATTTGACCTACTCCATTCATTGGGTTCATTTTGGGCCCAAACAGACCTTGTCGTTGGATTCGCGGCACCTGAAAACCCATATTTTCATATAAAACACATCCAGTTTGGCCACTATCAACTAAAAAGAAAAACTTTGTTTGCCCCAAAGCCGTACGACCCCAAGGCACGTAGAACAAGAGTGAAAGAAGAAGAGAGATAGAAGGAGGACTCAACATGACCCCCCAAGAACTGCTTCTATCACACAAGTACAAAATATGTTCCCCCCATAGGAGAGAGAAGAGACTCCAAAGCCCCCCCAGAATGAGAGAACCCCTATGCCAATGATCAAAACAATGTGTCTCCTCAGAGGAAGAAACAAATCCAACAGTTGAGGAAGAGGAAATCCCTAGATTTGAGGTGAAAATAGAAGTCCTGGATGATGTTCACTGAAGAACAAAACTGTAGTATGAGTGTCTGAATAATAGGATGGTGAATCAAACAACTCAAGATGATTCTGAAATGGAATCTCCAATGAAGATGGGATAACATGTGTGTTGAAACTATCATCTATGAGGAAAGGAATATCCTCTGATATGGCCTCAACAACTACACTTGATGGCTCAATGAGTGGAGCAACAATGTCAGTCATAGCTGAAGAGGAATCCTACTGAACAGATGTGATCTCAACAGGAGGTAGAGGTGTAGAAGTCTCAACACTAGTCTCATGAACAAATGGAAGAAAACATAAGTTGAAGTGACCAAACTTCACCTTAGATACTGCATGCTCTCTTGTAGAAAGAGAGGAAAAATCAGACAATGGAGATGGTGGACCAAAGTGTGTGAATGCATACAAACGGGAAGAATGATCAATTGTCCTTGTTGCAACAATGTTGCCAGTCTGAATGTCTCTGATGTGCACTGAATTAGGTGTGAACTCAACTGTCTTCCTTGTCCCACTGTGAGCAATCTGATAGATGGAGAGAAGGTTAGTAGACAAAGATGGAACACATAGTACATCATTGAATGTACCATCATCAATGTTGATATAACCTTTCCCACATACACTCATATAAGTGTTATTACCCATCAATATGTGTGGTGAGGATGCAGCCTCAAAAGATGAGAACATGTCTTGAGAAGATGCCATATGGTGTGAAGCACCTAAATCCAATAGCCATCTAGATGAACATGAACTGGTGGTTGCACATAATGCATGAACCTTATGTGGGGCTTGCCCATCTGTCTGGAATGATGGTGAAGAAGAAGACCCGCCTGATGTAGATGAAGAAGAGTGATGAATATTTTTCCTCTCAAGAAGAGTTGTCAAATCTGAAACCTGTTTTGCATATGCATCTATCTTCTTCTCATAACACTTGGACTCACCATGTCCTGGCTTAGTACAATAAGCACACTTAGGTATGTCTTTCTTCAATCATTCCCCCTTAGGAGAAGGTGAATTAGAGGTGTTTTGTGAACTGGAATCCTTCCAATGCTCTGTGGTCTTTAGTTTTTGTTTTTGTTTTTGCTTCTGCTTTTGCTTCCCTTGAGATGACTGTGCTACCAATGCTTGGTGTTGTGATCCTATGAGAGCATCCAACTGTGATATCTTGGCTTGCTCTCGTGTCAACCGATCACAAAACACCTCAAAATTAGGCATGGTAAAGCTATTGCCTAATGCATCCATGGTGGAATAAAATGTCGAAGAGAAGATTTGAAAAGGACTTCGAAGCTTAGAAAGAATCAGGTAAATACACTCCTCATTTGTTTTGTTCTTACCACAACCCTGTAGAAGAGATCTCTGTTGTTTGAATTTCATCAAAAAGTCCTCAATAGTGGGAAAAGAATTAGGTACAAGTGAAGTCAACTCTGCCTCAATCTGTATTGCATGAAATTGATTGATGGTACCAACTAAATCATTGAATTTTGTCCACATTTCAAAAGAACTGTTACACCCATCAAGATGAAACAACAAGCTATCTAAAACATGTAAGGAAATCAAACCCATAGCCTCATCCATCTTATTTCAATGTTGCATAACCTCAAATGGCCATGTCAAAACTAGTTGAACTATGTATAAACAGGACCACAACCCCTTTGATATGAGAAGACATGTCATGAATGCCTTCCAAGTGTGATAGTTATGAGGTGTGAGAAGTTCAACAGTAGAAGGGTTTTCAGCCATGTTTGGAAAGGTTTAATGAATGTTTAAAGTGGAGTTTTTGGTTTTCTGAAGTAAATGATAGAAAGCAAGAAAAAATACTCCCCCCACAATGCAAGAAACCAATCCCCAATAGAGATTTTTCAGCTAAAAAAGCTAGAAAAAGCAAAATATGCTTAGGACAATGCTTTGTGTACCTGGTGAATTTTTTGATGAAATAAACTACAGATCTAGAAATATCACAGAACCATCTTTCCAACGCCTATTCATTTGCACAAAATGGACTCCAGACACAAAATTTACGCTCCTGGAAGTGCAAAAAACATGTTATGGCTTTGATAGGAGAAAACAACATCAAAACAAAAAAATCAAGAGATCAAACCTCCACCATCAAATCAGGCTCAGAATCAACTTTCTAATGCCTATTTTTTTTTGAAAATCTAAGTTCAGATGTCCATTTTACACCCGATTTATTGAAAGAGGTAAAAAGAGCTTAAAGAGGGGCCCTAGTGGCACCTTGGTGGCTCTGCTCGTACTGGTGGTGCACGGGCGGCACACAGGTGGTGCTTTGGTGGAACTCTGGTGGGTGGAAGATCGGTGGAAGAGTGGTGGAGATTCAACAGCGGGCTGGTGGCGGGCCGACGGTGAGCCAGTGGCAGGCCGGCGGTGAACCGACGATGTTGGGAAGCAGCCGTATCTCCCAAACCGTGCAGGGTATTGAGATGATTCTTTCGTGACCAGAAATTTTTTTTAGTTCCACTCCTTGGGGTAAATTTTTAGGTCCATACAAGCCTATTTAGGCTGACTTACTAAAAATAGTAAGTGACCATTTTTCACCTTTTCTGACTTCTAATTGTCTTAGACCCCTTAAGTTCCATCATGGGACTCAAAAAAATTAAAGAAAATAAGTAAACACATTTTTTTGGGTGATGCAAGATTTCCCTATACCACTGGATGCTCCTACATCATCTTGTCACTTATGAGATTGTTTTGGTAGAATATGTAACTATGCAACATGATTCACCCTATCTTTAATGTTTGTTGATGTATAAAGACTAATAATATTTAAAAATATCTTGGATAGATTACCAAATCACAAGGGTCATGTTCTTATAGGTCCACCCCTTTGATTAGATTAGATTTACAATGATGGAAGAGTATTGAAGATGACGCTCTCAAGAATATAGCTGTCCTAGATGAATTTGACGTAGATTCTTATTCAATTTACTAAATGTGGAGCCAAATCCAAACACTATAAGATTGACCTTGGACAAGGAGGCATAAATATCAAGGTGCTAAGTGAATATATGAATGTGGTTAAAGGATAGGAGTAAAAAAATTAATTGTGTCACTAACATTCCCTTTCTTCAATAATTAAATAAATCATTATTTATTTAATTACTTATCTTTATCATTCGCCTATAGTCAAATAATAATAATTATTATTTGTCTATGCAATTGACCTTTTCATCCTTATATAATTAAATAATTTTCACTTGATTATTTAACTATGCGTCATTTCTCTCCCCTTTAAATAATTAATTCAAATTAATTTTTTAGCGTTTAATTTCCATCTCTTCACATTTAAGTAAATTGATTTTATAAACTAATTTATTTAAATGCTCATTTTCCATTTTCCTCAAATAAATAATTCAAATGAATTATTTATTCTCCAACTTGGTCAAATATTCTCTTCTCATGAATTAATTATTTTTTATTTTTTAATTCATTCTTTTCCTCCATTTCCTCATTAATTCCTACCATAGTTGTCGGTGTCATAATCCTCCCATTAATAGCATATTCTGGGTGCATCAATCCTCCACCGTTGATCTTGGCATCTTTCTAGAAACTTGATCTTGATCGTTTGTTTTGTAACCTCCCTCTCATGGATTCTCATCCATTGATCTTGGATACTTTCTAGAGGATTAATCTCAACCATCTGTTTGAATGGTTGTCTATAAAAGCAGCCTTCCTCTCCCATTTTTACCTTAACAACCATTTTGTCTCCAACTTTCTACTTACTATTTACAAGTATTTGCACAAGCGAAACAAAAAATCTGAAGGCAAATATTGCAAAAGGAGAAATAGGAGAGACACGGGAAGTGATTCAAGTTCAAGCATGGGGAGTGTTTTGATTTGATGCTTTTATTTTCCTTATGCTTACATTGTTTTCTCTTGTTTGGATGTGGTTTGTAGCTTAGAAGTGTTGGCTGCCACTTTATCTAGGCTAGAACTAATTTAACCCCATCTTACATTATACATGTACTCTGGGGTATCCTGGGGCATATTTCAGAATTAAATTTCTTTGACACAATGTGATGAACTCATTATGTCAAAGAGGGGCAAAATGTAGACACTAAAACATGTCCTAAGTCTACGAGCGTCATTTTTCTTGATCACATTTCTCCATTAATTAAATAATTTTTAATTATTTAATTAATTCACTTTCTAATCTTTCTTCTATCCTAATCAATTAAAACAAATTAATTGTGTCACTAACATTCCCTTTCTTCGATAATTCATTATTTATTTAATTATTTATCTTTATCATTCACCTATAGTCAGATAATAATAATAATAATTTGTCTATGCAATTAATTATGTGTCATTCCTCTCCCCATTAAATAATTAATTCAAATTAATTATTTGGTGTCTAATTTCCATCTCTCCAGATTTAAGTAAATTGATTTTATAAATTGATTTATTTAAATGCTCATTTTCCATTTTCCTCAAATAAATAATTTGAATGAATTATTTATTCTCCAACTTGGTCAAATATTCTCTTATGAATTAATTATTTTTCAATTTTTAATTCATTTTTTTCCTCCATTTCCTCATTAATTCCTGTCATAGTCGTCAATGTCATAATCCTCCCATGAATAGAATATTCTAGGTGCATCAATCCTCCACCGTTGATCTTGGCATCTTTCTAGAAACTTGATCTTGATTGTCCATTTTGTAACCTCCCTCTCATGGATTCTCATTTGTTGATCTTGGAATCTTTCTAGAGGATTAATCTCAACCGTCTATTCGAATGGTTGTCTATAAAAGCAACCTTCCTCTCCTAGTTTTACCTTAACAACCATTTTGACTCCAACTTCCTACTTACTATTTGTAGGTATTTGCACAAGTGAAACAAAAAATTTGAGGGAAAATATTGCAAAAGGAGAAATAGGAGAGACAAGGGAAGTGATTCAAGTTCAAGCATGGGGAGTGTTTTGATTTGATTCTTTTATTTTCCTTATGCTTAAATTGTTTTCTCTTGTTTGGATGTGGTTTGTACCTTAGAAGTGTTGGCTGTCACTTTATCTAGGCTAGAATTGATTTAACCCCATCTCACCAAGATAAAATTCACGATGTGAAGAGATATCATGATCACTGTTAGATCTTATCCTTATGGTCTCTATCATTCACCTTATATCATTGTGTATCACTACTTTGCATTGGGAATCAACATCCATTTCCACAATGTGAAGGAATACAATGATCATCGTTCAATCATCTTCATTGAATCTTTGTCATCCATCTCATATCGCTATTTGTAAAGAGTGCTCCTTTTCATTCTTGTGATGTGAAGAGGTGCAACGATATTTGTTCAACCTTCATTAGATGATCTTTGACCATTCATTGCTCATTGCACAAAGCTTTCCTTCACCTTGAATTACTATAATGATGAGAACATCCCTTGCAATGCAATAATATTCTACCACATGTCTTTGCTGACATTATACTCCATCGTCACCTCCCTATCAGGTCCCACCAAGGTCTTCACCATGACTCCATTGTGTCGAGGGTACACCAAAGCAACTCTCTTTCATATGACATTTTCTCTTCAATGAACCTTAGTGACATCATTCTCCACTAACTCTTGCCACTCATTGCCCATCGCACAAATATTTTCTTCATTCAGCTTCATAACCACGATATGAAATAGTCGAGAGATGTAGTAGAACTCTACCACCTATACACTAATGATGTAATCTTCCACTAGCTCTCGATGCTTATCACTCATTACAAGATGTAACTTAACTATTTTCTTCACAACAATGATGTGAAGTGACCATGTGATATCTGTCAGATCCTCCATGCATTGATCTCCACTATTCATCGCTCATCACTCAAGGGCTTCCTTCATTCTACTTCACAACAACAATGTGAAGTAGCAGAGTGATATCCTATTGGACATGTTTGACTTGCATATTTAGAACCCATCAAGTGCTTTTTCCTCCATCCAATCAAAACAATGTTTTATCTCGACCATTCCCCATTTTCCCATGAGGTATAGATGAGGTCCCACCATAGGTGTCGTGGGCTAGTGGGCACAACTAATCTTCCTTAGCTTGATCAAAATCGTTGATCAAACTCCATCACTCATCATGCAAACCAAAGGAAGACACAAATAATTAGTTACAATGTGAAGACCCTTAGCAATAGTCATTTGATATTTAAACATCAAGCACACACCATCGGATCTCCATCGCAAGCATACAATGCATCACAAAAGACATATCTTCCTTTGTCTTCACTATAGTGATGTAGAGACTAGTCACGAAGCACACAAAAAATATCAACTAAGAGACTTATTAAAGGGGCCAGTTGAAAATTGATCTTAATGACATAAGTTGTAACTTATGCGACTTGTAACTTGCGATAGGCAACCAACATCAAAATAGAATTCCTGTTTGGGCACCATGACTACAACCCTAGGGTTTAACTAGTAAACTCTAATTCAGACCAAGAGGAAACATAATTTATTTTTGGGTGAATTATACATCCTCTGGACCAGTTTAGCACTTTTTTGAGAAGCTCTAAAAAAACTCATGTTAGATCTGCACTCCATTTTCACTTTCAAACACCTGGAAGAACCTTCTGTAACATCATGTAAATATTGCATGACAATAATGCAACATTTGAGCAATTTTTCAATATTTCTAGAATCAAGCTTCTTTCGCCAACATTTTGCACCAAATCTTCCAAACATTGATCCTCTAGTCTTCAAGGCATCCAAGCACACCACTGAACTTCCTTTTTACATCAATGACACCTTTTGTCATTAGCCAACAATCTATCCTTTAGGATAAATTTCATCTTACTTCTAATCTCTTTTTTGACATCAATGACACTCTTACATTAATGCCAACATCCTCCTTGATAGGATTAGCTCCATTACACCTTTGATCTTCTCCTTTTGATATAATTGACAACAATATGCCAACACTTTTCCTTTAAAAATTCTTCTTATTTTCTTTCCAATCTAACAATCCTTGCAAACAACATTGACAAGCTTTGTAATCTTTGGCGCATCTCTCACTACTTGAACTGAACTGATTCTTACCGTATTATCAAAATTGATGTGATACATCCTCCTATGCAATAGCCAACTTTCATTAATCTGAGTCATGAAGCAATGACCATCACCTTTGAGATGATAAACATTTCCATCTATCCTTCTTCTAGTAGCAATCACATTTTTGGATCCATTTCTAATCTCACATCCATCATTCTAAAACATAAGATTGTATCCTTTGTTACACATTTTTCCAACACTCAAGAGGTTATGCCTTAAACCCTTAACATAGTAAACATCATCAATATTATGCTTTCCATCAAATTGATTGAACCTATTCCACATATCTTAACATCTGAATCATCACCAAATCTAACAAGTCCTCCACCATACTTTACTTACTCTTGTCTCTAGTCATATGGTTAGAGCATCCACTATCAATGATCCAATAGTTCTTATCTTGTCTAGCATGACATGAAGATACCAAACTACCTTCAATCTTAGCCTTTGTCTCCATAGGGATTTCCTTCACACATCTTTCAGAGTTAGAAAAAACCACAACTGAAACATTTGAAAGACAACTTACCTTTGTACTTATCAGTACCCTTTTCCATCCTTCTCACAAAGTTCACTTCCACATCATCAACTAGATCCTTCTGATTTGATTCTTCAACCTACTATGATTTTCTAGCCTTAAAACCAATCTCAAATTTTGCACCATTATTTGCACCAAATTATTTTATTTCAAATGAAGTTAGAGAACCATACAATTGAACTCTAGTATACTGATCTAGATTTGAAAAATCCTCAAAAACATAAACATTATGATTGTAGACGCATAAAATGTGCTGATTGACATTGGACATCTGATCCTAATCACTAACACCATTTCATCCTAAATCATCCCTCGGTCTAACCGTTTAATCAAATATCTTTATTTCATTAAATTCATTTATTTTCCTCTCTTAATTAAAAAAATCATGTATTTAATTAAGTCTTTCTCTTTTAATCAGTCACTTTGATTTAATTATCCCTATCTAATTAAATAATTAATTTTATTTAATTAAATCTCTAAGGTTTATCTATTAAATTAAGTAAATTAAAACATTATTTAATTTAATCTACCTTCATCCCCTTAGTTAAATAAATCAAAACCCTTTATTTAATTAAGTCTTTAAATAATATTCTTCTCATATTTGATTTAAATCAATCCATAAATTTATGTCAAATAGATCACATCATTTAATCCTTCACTAAATTAATTAACCTTGATTAATTTAATCTCTTCTCATGTCCCATCCTCCATCTTTTGCCACCTGCACATGAAAATAGAGTTATTTGATTTATTAAATCTCTATTTGTCTTCAACATGGCATAAAGGAGGAATATTCTTCAAGTTTGAAATTCAAAATCTAAGTGGACTTTGTCCTTCCAACAAGGAATTCACTCCCTCTTAGAAGTCCTTTTGCATTGAGCCAAGTGGCCATTACTCCATTTGACTCTCCCTCCACCTTGTCATTAATGCAATTTTAAAATTCAAATATTGGCATTTATTGGCACATTCATCAAAACTCGCACATCCTTCATCCTCTCACATGTTGACAAGTGGCATCTTGCCATTGGTTGATTCTTAGTCCCACATTCATCCTATCTTTCAATCTTTAAATCTTTCTTTCTATAAATAAAGAGCTCATCCTTCATTTCTATCATCCAGAACTTGAGTAAACTTACTATACTCAAATTCATAGCAATCTTCATCCATATAATTGAGTTTATAGCTAGGTTATGCAGATTTTTATCTTGGAGCACTCATCACTCTTCATCAAAGTGGATTAACTTTCATCATCAATTCACCATTACATCATTGGAGTTGGGAAAGGGCCAATTTTCATATCAAATTGGCACCAATTCCCTCAAGAGATTAAGAGTTTACTTTGCTTTAGAATAGGATTTGACATGTTTTAAGCTTTGTTGTGTTCATTTCATTTCCTCTTTCTCTTGCAATTTAAATGAACTTCTTGAGGAATCTATATTCTAGCTTGCATTTTATCTAATTTGTTGTTTGTTTCTTGTGCTATTTTAGGTTTAGGATCTAGGTTCACATTTTGGCGCTAGAAGGAGGGAAATCTCATTTTCTAATCATGTTTTTGTCAAAAATTTAGTGTTTTTCATTGTCTACAGGAAAAATCCGCTGCTGGGAACTCAATGTCATTGTTTAGCATAGTTGGTTCTCCAACATCGCTATATAAAACCACTAAAAACTCCAAACTCTGATGCCTCTGTCTTCCTACCCAAAATTTTGAATTCTAAACCGTGCCGCTAAACCTGTCTGACCTGTGGGAATCTTTCAAAAATACAAATTGCATTGCTGGCCAAAAGGGCAACGTGTTCATGCTCACTAGCCTGGTTGGAGAGCAACGCTGACTAGCAAGCGACACCAAACAACACTGGTGGTGAAATCAAACTACGATGCCTTCATAGATTGCACCGTTGGAGGGGAGTATAAAGTGAAATTTTATTTTGTAGCACATGTTTTTTTTCAAAATAGGGTTCTTTTGTCTGTCCTCTTCCCTTTTGACTTCTATTTTTGCAAAATCTAATTGACTTTCTTGTAGGTTGGATTTGTTAGCTCTCAAAAATGCAAGCAAAATGCCTCAAGAGGCTGCCAATCTCTTGATATGCTTTAGGGTAACAGACAAGGTCAAGAGAACTCAACCTTCTACTCTTCAGGTGCTGCTAAACCTAGGTGGGCGTACCTTTTTGAATGAAGCAGACTTGAATTATGGTTATCCTTCTTGCAATGATTTGTCCACAATGGCAGATGCAAGTGAACAAATGAATTCAAGCGCAATAGCAATCTTCTTAATCTAAATCCTAAAATGCTCAATTAATAGATGTAAAAAAACAAAATGAATCCAAATGATGAAATTGCAGAGATCAGTGCCTTATTGGGTATGTGGAGTCAAATGAAATCAAGATGAGCAACACTTCTCTAGGGAAAACTCAAATTATCTGACATATATTATGTTTACAACTTGTATAAACATGCAAGAATGTGACTACTAAGCTCTACTTTAACAATCCAAATGAATATCTCTGATAACTGTGATCAATTAAAAGGATTTAATCTTTTCTTGAAAGAACCAATCGATTAACCACACAGAAACAACAAATGTGCACTGATGAATTGAATATAAACTTGTTATATCAATTTAAACAATCAGAAAGAATCCATCTTGGAGATAGCTTAGTAATACTTTCATTAAATTCAACAGATAATTGACACCAGAAATGTGTAGCAACATCAATTGACTTTTATAAATACCTCCATTTTGAAAACATGCATCATAGTCTCTGATCTGATAAATCTATTGTACTATATCCATCTAATTTGCCTACTATAGATCGAATAACTAATAGTTGATGATTCATTTACAATCACAAGACTGGTATTTATACACCAACATCAGAAAAAATATATCACATTGAGATCCAATGTCGGCCAACCGCTAAATTTAGGCACAATTCATGTCGGCCTACAACAGTTCTTTAGGAATTCACATGTCGGCCACAGTGTTTGAATTTCTATTAATCTCACTAAAACAGTCACCGAGACAAATCGTAGTCATGCCAAAGGCAATTAAATCACTACAATCACCCCGTGTTTTATTCACTTTCGCCGTGACTTATCTGAGTTGGGGAGATATCCTGTAGATCACTTTATGTTTCCCTGTGAGTTCCTTTACCTTTTGTGTGTCGCTGTGACTTTATGATATCAGGGAGACGTCTCACAGAGCATATTATGTTTCACCAAAATCCCCCGAGCTCACCACAGATCGCCAAGACAATATCAATCTCACACTGATGGAAAGCTTTTGTTTTATCAGCGAGACCCATCGTACTCACCAAGACCATACTCTGAAGTCACATTAGTCTCGTCGAGGTATTTGTTTTATGTTGGTCGGTGAGACCCCTTTGAATTCTCTATGACTTATTATGAAGAAAACATCTCTCACCGATGAGGCTTTTGATAGAAACCCACTTGTGTAATGTCGGTGAGACCGAAGGTCGCTCGCCGAGACATAATGCCGATATCGCTTAGCTCTCGCCGATGAACCCCCCACATGCATTAGTCGGTGAGACACATTTGAATTCACTGTGACATTTCACCGAAGCCTTTAACTTTTACTGATGTGTTCTTTCTACCTCCAGTCGGTTAAACATAACATAATCGATAAGACCTCATTCCGACAGTATAACTCATGCCAATAGGAACCTTTTCTGTCACCAAAACAATGTCAATGTCTAGCCAAATGGAACAATAGATGAATTCTGATCGCTATGACATCAGAAATGTCTTGCTGATAGGCAACACAGATGTTTATCAAAAAAATGGATCTGGGAGACCCTGATATTGTCATGCCAAAGTAGACCATGATGTGAATTATACAAGACCCGATGGAACAATGAGACCACAAGGCAAGAAATGGGTAGAATGTTATGAAGACAGACCCATGTGTTTATGATGAGGACCCATATGGAAACCTAGGGTTATGGAAAACTTGTGAAAATATTCAAAAATTTATAGTTCCAATAGTGGCTCCGTTTGGGGATGAATGATTGTGAGATCATTGCAAGGATCCAGATCTTTGGGTGAGCAGACCAGACACAAAATGATGAACCAGTGAGCAAAAAGGAAGTGAATGCAAAGTGAAGGTATAGCATGATGGAATGGATGGAAAATGAATGCAAAATGGAGATGAGCAAAACCCTAAACTACTGTGCATGGAAAAGAATTTTAAAGAGGACCATCAAGAGTTGTCCATGCACTGGCAACCCTAAATCCTCTGTGTTTCAACTTCACCTGTTCTGAGCTGTTACAATCTAAAACTCAAACCATACTTTCCCTGTCAAATACCTGGTTTTGTCTTGAGCTCATCAGATTCATCTTGAAGATACTCATGCAATCTTTCCTGTCACTGTTATTGCAAATTTTTAGAAAATCATCGTGCTTAGTTTGGTTCAAAATCCATACACCATCCTACAGTTCAAATTCTTCATCATCATGGGACAAACCCCTGTTATTTTCAACATACAAAATGCATGCATATTCAATAAATTTTTTTATATTATCTCTCTCACTGTTATGAATTGTGAAATATTCTTCCAGTTGTATTGAAAATTCACCATCAAGGTGCTTCTCTTGAGAATCAAAAAATTCTGTCATATCAAAACTGTCTAGAACAAACAAATCTAAAACCTTTTGCACCTCTTCCAAGTCATCATTTGGAGATAATATTTGATTATAACTCACATCTCCAATATCAAGCATATATGAACCAATCAAATATGGACCTCTATCATCCTTGGTATGCAAAAAAAAGTCCTCTTCACATGAGTTAGAAATTTCAAAATCACATACCTCATCCTGAATGGACATAGACTTTTGATCAACACCAAAGGTTTCACCATTATTCCAAGAAATGTATTTGGAGTCATAAGAATCTTTACACAAAGAACCTTCACTGTCAAAGCAAATGTAAGTTGGACGCACAACTTCAAGATCACCTTCATGTGCACATCCCTGGTATTCAGGAGTTAACAAATCTAGAGTCTGTTCATAGCTAAGTGAACAAGTCTCCACATTTTCATCACTACAGTTGTATTCTTCACTTTTGTTATCATCAGAAAGAAGCCCAAGATCATTAGAGAATAGAAATCAGAAAAAATACCAGCACAGTCATTTGTTCCATCACTTTGCTTGTCTGAAATTATCTCCTCTCTTTCATAAAGTGGATTTGAAAATACCTGAAGTTCATTTTTGGAGATACCTTTGCAAAATATCATCTGATCCTCTTTTATCACTTCATCATACAATGGGTTTGAAAAAGTTTGGTAACCATTTTCAGATGTGCAAACCTCTTCATCATCAATTGTGTCTTCATGGCTTTTGATTGCAACTGGAGGTATTATTTTACTATCAAATGGACCTGTGTTGTTCATTACCTCTTCCTCTTGATCATCACAAGAACTACAAGAATCACCTTGCTCTAAATCAAAATCTGAACACTCAATAAATCCATCATAACATATACTGTCACAATCTGTTATGCAAGACAACTTTCTTGTATCTTCATCTTCCTCGTGCAGGCTATCACAAGAATCATATTGACTTGCATATGTCTCATTTTCTATTGGCTGCAGTGTATAATTGATCACCTAATGCTCATCTATGACATCACCATTGTCTTCATACCTTTTCCCCTACATGGTATCAATAAATTTATTCATTGGATCAAAGGTACATTGTTTTGATGACTTTGGCCAACAAAATGATTCAGGTTCCCATGCTCGACCAAAGTACATCCCCCACACACCATTACAGTTAGGCGCAACATATTTTTTAATTGGATCAGTACTGACTAACTCTGGTTGGGCTGATTCTATCTTGAAATTTCCAAGATTCACATCACATAAACAATTGATTTGATCCTATGGTACACAGTCAACAAGCTGGTTCATCCTTGGCTCCCTATACAACTTGACTTCATGACCATTCACTAAAATAGTTGCATAAGAAAAATCAAACTGGATATTTCCCCCCACTGTTGTTGTCCACTGTCTTGATAGAAGCATCCCAAACTGAGGAGGGGTATCAATTACTATTATATCTATATTATAAACCACTTGTGGATAAGTAGCCAGTTTTACTTCAATATTTCTCATGATACCTACCATAGGAATAGGTCTGTTATCCATTGCATAGCACTTCCCTTCACATGTATCAACCCACATGCCAAGCTGCTTCATAACTCCTATTGGCATGATATTTATAGCAGCACTAGAGTCTATCATGTAATTCCTTAGCAGTTTGTTATTTATGAGTAATGTAGTGAAAAAAGGATCAACTTATGGGGGAGTTGTTAATACATCACCCAAACAGACTTCTGGGATATTTACTTTCTCCTACCTATTGACTGCTTTAATAGCTACTTTATTTTCAGAATTCATTATCAATTGAACAACATTGTCTCTGTATTCCTTAATTTTCATCATCTCAAGTAAAGGAACAAATAATTTTACTTGAGATAATGCCTGAGTGAAGTCAAAAGAGGAGCCCTCTTCCTTAACAATTTTCTTCTATTATGACATTTCTCCTTTATTTTCTTCCTTTTCTCTTTTACCAGGCTGGTTAGGCTTTTGCATCTCCTTGTGTAATTCCTTTGCTTCCTCCTTTTGGACAAGCCCTTGTTCACTTTTATTAGGCTGTCTATTTTCTACCTTCTTCACAGTTCCTTGTGTCACCCTATATTCCTTCATAAAGATTCCCCTAGGGACACCTTCCTTCTCATTTACTATTCTATTTC
The DNA here is from genome assembly GCA_007258455.2 of Sequoia sempervirens. Lineage (NCBI taxonomy): Eukaryota > Viridiplantae > Streptophyta > Pinopsida > Cupressales > Cupressaceae > Sequoia > Sequoia sempervirens. The sequence goes on along the minus strand of VDFB02271358.1, from coordinate 145,361,421 downwards.
TCAACTAGTATTTACTCTTTGCTTCCTCAACTACAGCAATAGTTAGCCTCTCTATCTCCTCTTCGGTGAGTCTCCTCATATTGAATTGAGTAGGCACCTCAACAGAATGTGGCTCTGTATAATCTTCTTCAAAGTTGGAGAGGACCTGCTATTCAGCCATATGCACATTGTATTTTTGATTTGAAACATCATACTCGTAACCTTCTCCTCTGAAGATGAGTACCTCTCTTCCACATAGTAAAAAGTGTTCAAAGTCAAATACACGTTGTGATCTTCCCCATTGTTTCCCATCAACATTCCCTCTTCTTGCATTCTCTGGGCCGCAACACAATAATCTAGGGAATGTGGCTTATCACAAGCTTCACAGAAATAATTGTTACTTACCATATAGGTTCCTTTCTTGCTCAATGGATTAGGTGTCTCTTTGTTTCTAGGCCTAGCTGTTATAGGTTTTCCATCCTTCCAGTATGTATTATAAGGCATATCATGCAACCTTGGCCTTTCATTCCTATATGTATTCTCCTGTCTATACTGATAATTGTTGCTTTGCTGAGGAGCCCTAGGGTTGTCTCTTTTACTGACTATCCCAGCAGCCTTCCTGTTGTTTTCAATTGTCAGTGCTATTTTCTGTGCTTTAGCCAAGTCTCTTGGGACCCTATTTCTCAGTTCATACCCTATTTTAGGATCAAATGCATTTAAATAAACACTGAACGCTACAGAATCTAGAAACCTTGATCCAGGAGGTACCTTAGTTTGCAACTTGTTGAATCTTCAGTTGAAATCATAAATTGAATCATTATGATTTTTCTAAATTCACATCAATTCATGAAGAGCTGCATCTAGTGCATTTAGATTCCCATATTGCTCTAGGAATCTATCCTAGAATATTTGGAGAGAATTAATTGAGAGTGCTAGCAAGCTATTGGAACAATCCCTAGCATCTTCAAGAAGTGACATAATAAATAGCCTCATATGTAAATCTTCATATGGCACACCTATGTCTTGGATGAACACATTGAAATTCCTTAAATGTTCTTCAGTAGTAATTGCATTACTCCCTGTAAACTTAAGTACCAGACTTCTCCAGCTACCATCCATAGGGTAAGGGTATAGATGAAACCATATCAAATCAAGTTGTCTGATCATTGTTGTATAGTAGTGAGGGGGAGGATTAGGTGGATACTGATATTGGTAGATAGGGTTTTTGTATTGTGCATTATGTTGTGGGATATAATGCTGACCCTAAGGTGGCTGCATATGTTGTGTGGGAATATGAGGTAGAAGATTTGGTTGTTTGTACTGATTTCCTATCTGATTGTAAGGAGAATTTGATTGATTAGAGGGGCCTGCACCATTATCACCCTGCTTATGAGGTGGTACATATTTTGGGCAACCAACCGTCTAATCAGTAACTTGGGATTTCTATAATTTAGCCTCTAGTTCCTCTATCTTCTTCTCCTGTAATTCCAACCATGCTTTTAATTGCTCAGGAAGCTCATGATCAATAAAATCATTTTGGTTACCCTCCATTTTCTGATCATATTCATGCTAAATTATGATTCGTTCAGCCTCAAGTTCAGCTCTAAACTTAGCCTGTTTCTGAGGATCAAAAAAAAACAAAGGATTTCTTTGATCTTCTGGAGTACAAGGCTCTACACTCGAATTGTTTCTCCATGTATCATAGCGATCATATGTTTCACAATGTTCTCTTGATACTTTGTCTTTATCTATTAGGCACATATCCTCACTTATCCATTTTCCCTTATCAACCTTGTCATATTTGTATGTCCACTTACTGTTGTCAGCAGGAGCTCCAATATGACCTCCCCTATATTGAGATCTTCTTCCATTCATGGTTTCAATGTTCTTGTCAGAGTCGCCACTCACTTCTCAAAAGTGAGAAAATATTTGATATTTCTTATTCCCAGCGGAGTCTATATAAAGTTCCCGACTCTATGATTAAGGCCTTGATTCTGAATGTATCCCCAGTAGAGTCACCAATTTGTTAGCTCTCAAAAATGCAGGCAGAATGCCTCAAGAGGCTGCCAATCTCTTGATATGCTTTAGGGTAACAGACAAGGTCAAGAGAACTCAACCTTCTAATCTTCATGTGTTGCTAAACCTAGGCGGGTGTACCTTTCTAAATGAAGTAGACTTGACTTATGGTTATCCTTCTTGCAATGATTTGTCCAAAATGGCAGATGCAAGTGAACAAATGAATTCAAGTGCAATAGCAATCTTCTTAATCTAAATCCTAAAATGCTCAATTAATAGATGTAAAGAAACTAAATGAATCCAAATGATGAAATTGTAGAGACCAGTGCCTTATTGGGTATGTGGAGTCAAATGAAATCAAGATAAGCAACACTTCTCTGGGGAAAACTCAAATTATCTGACATATATTATGTTTACAACTTGTATAAACATGCAAGAATGTGACTACTAAGCTCTACTTTAACAATCCAAATGAATCTCTCTGATTACTGTGATCAATTAAAAGGATTTAATCTTTGCTTAAAGAACCAATCAATTAACCACACAGAAACAACAAATGTGCACTGATGAATTGAATATAAACTTGTTATATCAATTTAAACAACCAGAAAGAATCCATCTTGGAGATAGTTTAGCAATACTTTCATTAAATTGAATAGATAATTAACACCAGAAATGTGCAGTAACATCAATTGACTTTTATAAATACCTCCATTTTGAAAACATGCATCATAGTCTCTGATCTTATAAATCTATTGTATTGTATCCATCTAATTTGCCTACTGTATATCAAATAACTAATAGCTGATGATTCATTTACAATCACAAGACCGGTATTTATACACCAGCATCAGAAAAAATATATCACATTGAGATCCAATGTCGGCCAACTGCTAAATTCGGGCACAATTCATGTCAGCCTGCAATGGTACTTTAGGAATTCACATGTCAGCCACAGTGTTTGAATTTCATTAATCTCACTAAAATAGTCGCCGAGACAAATCATAGTCATGCTGAAGGCAATTAAATCACTACAATCGCCCCGTGTTTTATTCGCTTTTGCCGTGACTTATCTGAGTCGGGGAGATATCTTGTAGATCACTTTATGTTTCCTTGAGAGTTCCTTTACCTTTCACATGTCACTGTGACTTTATGATATCGGGGAGACGTCTCATAGAGCATATTATGTTTCACCAAAATCCCCCGAGCTCACCACAGATCACTAAGACAATATCAATCTCACACCAATGGAAAGATTTTGTTCTATTGGTGAGACCCATCGTACTCACCAAGACCATACTCTGAAGTCACATTAGTCTCACCGAGGTATTCATTTTATATTGTTCGGCGAGACCCCTTTGAATTCGCTATGACTTATTCCAAAGAAAACATCTCTCACCGATGAGCCTTTTGATAGAAACCCACTTGTGTAATGTTGGCAAGACCGAAGGTCACTCGCCGAGACACAATACCGATACCGCTTAGCTCTTGTTGATGAACCCCCCACATGCATTAGTTAGTGAGACACATTTGAATTCACTGTGAAATTTCACCAAAGCCTTTAACTTTTTCCAATGTGTTCTTTCTACCTCAGGTCGGTGAAACATAACATAATCGATAAGACCTCATTCCGACGGTATAACTCATGCCGATAGGAACCTTTTCTGTTGCCGAAACAATGTGAATGTCCAGTCGAATGGAATAATAGATGAATTCTGATCGCCATGACATCAGAAATGTCTTGCCGATAGGAAACATAGATGTTTATCAGAAAAATGGATCGAGGAGACCCTGATATTGTCATGCCAAAGCAGACCATGATGTGAATTATGCAAGACCCAATGGAACAATGAGACCACAAGGCAAGAAATGGGCAGAATGTTATGAAGACAGACCCATGTGTTTATGATGATGACCCATATGGAAACCTAGGGTTATGGAAAACTTGTGAAAATATTCAAAAATTTACAGTTCCAACAAGATCGATCAAAGACGAAAAGGGAAGAGAAGCATGATGATGTCATTTCATAAAAACAAGTGCTTTTAAACACTCTAGTGTTTATTCAACACTCTTAGAGGATTCGCTATTTCTCTTAAGGAGAAATTTGTTATCTCTTTATGCATAGGACTTACTAATTTCATTTTGGGCTTTAAAAGAACCTTCTGAATTCTTGTTACAAAAAGGCTTAAAAAGAACATTAGGTCTCAAATTTACTAGAGTTTGTTTTGGGTTTAATAATCAAACAAGGAAAATTGTCACACTTACTTTGGCACTTTAAAATGAATGCACTTTTGCTTTGTCGACTTAAAATGAACAAGTGTTTTCATTATTTTGTAATTACTTACACAAAGTAATATCATCAAAATACGTATGCACTTCTCTCATGCCTCATGGCGATGTTGAGAATCAAAGGGATTTTGGTGACATTAAGTTGCGTAAATAATTTCCCATAAACACTTCAATTTGGGTTTAAATAAAATTGAACAACAAATTTTGCGAGTGAGTAAATTTATTGCATATGTTTTCCCTTTGTTTCTAAACAAAGGTGGATCGAACTATGAATACATTTACTCACTTTTGTCTATCTTAGAGGGCCTACCTTGGGGAAAAAGTACTCACCCAAGGGAATGACTCAACCAGTAACACTCTGAACCTGAGAGTATTTCCAGCTGGGATATAAATGTGGGTACTAGAATAAATGCTAGTATCACACGGTTGGCTCCAACGAGAAGGGCAACAATGGTCTCTCACCACATTGGGTCAACTCCTATGAACAAAAAGTCTGAATTAAAACCCTTGTTGTAGAAAGGCCAAAATCCCAATCTATTTGTTAGTGCAAGAACAGTTGTTTTGAAGCCGCCCCACACTTTTACGGTCTTTAGTAGAAATGGAAAGCATGCGATGGGAGTTTCATGGGTGTTGATGCTTGGATTCCTCGTATAAGTGAGTGTCGTGGAGGGGACCCAGTGGGGTCAAGCATCTAACCATTCACTAAAGATAAGTGTAGTTGGACTTGTCCAAGTGGGGAATCAACAAATATTGTCTTTCATATCCATAAGGTTGTACTTGTTCTCAGTTAAAAAATGCTTTGCTTGCTCAAAAACATTTGGAAACAAACATTTAACATCATCATCAAAATTTCAAACCCTTTAGGAGGCAAATACAAATTGACTAGATTCATGTGTTATTGCTCGCCCTTGGGATTTTTTCCTTAAAGGTTTCTAAACAATTGGATTTACATCTCAATTTTCCCACTAAAGTTAAACAATAAGTAACCCTTGCCTTGAATTCATAAAATTTCCACATAACGTACTTTGTGGGTGTTGGAACTGTAAAATTCAGATGATTTTACATGTTGATTTCACTCATAAATTTCTAGATTGGTGCTATCATGTGCATATTCTGCCCTTTTCTTGCCATGTGGTCTCATTGTTTCCATTGGGTCTTGCATAATTCACATCATGGTCTATATTGGCGTGACAATACCAGGGTCTCCTCGATCCATTTTGCGTTTTCTACTGATAAACATTTGTGTTGACTAATGGCAAGATGTTTTTGCTATCACAATGATCGGGATCTATCTCTAGACACCTATCAGCAAGATATTCACATTGTTTTGGTGACAGTGTAACAACCTGACCCTTCGGTAAAATTAAATTTTTTATAATTTACATCCTACAAGTATGTAAGCGTGTTATCATGACATTGCAATAAAAGTTTTCCTTTTCTTTATTGATAATACATAAACATGTTGCTATATCAATTTACAATAAAGATTCCATCTCAATAATAACTTCACAAGTACATGAAACAAGAATACATACCTTAACTAACATAGCTCCAATGAGATTTAGAAAAAATAGTAGTAAGAAGGTCCAGGAGTCCATCCTTTCAAATCTTGGTACATCGGCCGCTTGTTGAGGAGGAGAAACATCACTCGAGTGCTTTTCCACCAACCACAGACTTATAATGCGGTCCCCCACACACCTATCCTTAGATAGATGGCACTCCCTTCAAAGAAGAGATTGGTAGGGTATCCTTTAACGATTACCAATTGAGCATAGTGTTGTGTTCCTACATAACTAGGTCCTATGCATATGACAACTCTTGAACTAGTATGTACTTCGGGATCACAATGAACTGACAGTGTAGTCTCAACTATTTCACACCTAAGTGGACATTGTACATTTCACTACTTTGGCCAAAGTATTATCATTCAGTACTTCAAATGAAGGTCATTTATCATATGCACTACCCAGGGTCAACTTGCATTAAGGATTTCTTACACTATGTGTAGGTTGGTCTATCAGGGTAGCCATACCCTAGACGTCCTACTTCAAGCTATCTACTAGAAAGGGGGACAACTTAACAATTACTCACAACTATCTCCCTTATACTGGACATCTTTATCCTAGGAGCTTTAATAACTTGACTAAGTTAATCCTCAACTAGTTGTGATCGGTAACTTATTAAATACCCTCAATTCATCCCCTAGTATTAAATAGCTATATGCAAACATACACTCCTTATAAGGAGTTCATAGCAATTCACTCCTATGATCCTAGTGCAAATTACACAATATGTAACCTTGAATCTTTATTTAATTTACTCTCTATGTACAAGTAGACAAGCAATTCACATTACGACTCATTCTTTCTTTCATATAGAAATACAGCTATGACTGACTTTCTACCTATGCACAACAGTAAACAAAAAGATTCCTTTTCATTTAAATAATCAAGAATAGAGTGGATAGTAGGAGAATATCCCATGCCTGATTTCAAATCTTTCCTTCGAAAGATGAATTTGTTGCTTGTCTTCTCAGCACCTCAGCTAAAACAAACAACTGGCAAATCCTTTTCAAGCTTCTGCCCTATCTTACACAGATTATTCTCCCAGAATGATGTCACTCTAACTCATATTTAAACTCTTCTAAGAATGATTTCTCAAATTGTCAATGGTCACAGTTGAGTGAAGCTCGGATTAACTGGTAATGGTGAACTAGTAATCCCATAGCACCATTTCTTAGAATCACAATTGACTCTCAGCAAATAGAACCTTCATAGTATACGAATTCTCTCAACATTATGATTACTTCTAGAACATAGAGATACTCTCAGGAAATATAGAAACTTTTAGCAAATGATTACTTTCAACTTTCAGAATTAAAGATCACTCTTAGTAATTAGAAATGCTCACAACAATATGGTTGCTCTGGAAATTTGAATATTACTCAAGAAATCTGAAAGAACTCTCAGAAAATATGAATTCTCATAACTGTATTGCTTTGAATGAAATATGAATAAACTCTCAGGAGAATAAACAAGTATGAATTCCTTAGCAATACTAAAAAAAATCTCTTGCAAAGGAAGAAATTCGACTTCAGGAATGTGTTGGATGAATGTGTAAAGTCGCCTTTATATAGTTTAAGAAACTCAGCAGACTCCTCATCCTGAGGCGTCTAAGCTACTAGCACTGAGACTTGAAAAGGTTTTTGAGAGAATAGAGGTAAAATTCTCAAGTATATCTTTATTGCTTCGAGCCACGACTTCACATGGAAAATTCTGAGCTTAACACCTCTCGGCCGTTACAAATTTTTAAGGTATTTTGACACAATCAAATTGAAAGTTCATTTCAGATGAGAGGTTAAGTCTATAATGTACCCACGTCGCCATTTTCATTGCCAAAAGAACCGCATAAGCATCGTGCTCAAAGACCAGGTCATGGCTCGTGTGTCTCAGGTACGAGCTTCTCCAGGCGCGCGAGTTTATTGGCGCCATTTTCTTTTACACGAGAATGAAATCCCTAAAACGTATTTCGCTTTTTCAAAAATCTACATCAAATATTTCAATTTGGTTCAAATATTTCAAACATATGCTCGACTTCCTCATGTTGCGATTTATAAAGATTCAAATACTTTACCTATATTATTTTTCCGTATTTACTCTCTTGAATTTTTAAGAATTTCTCCACTTACAAATAATATAAGTGTCATTTGAACTTTATTTGATTTCAATTCTACTCAAAGTAATTTAAAATTTATAAATTTATATTCACCAGTTCATATATATATATTTAATCACAATTATATATATTTATATATTTATATCGTAGATTTATTTACTTAAACTTATATATGCATTCATATATTTAAATATACTTACATACATATTTCAAGTAAAACTATAATATAAATATATATTTATATATTATTAAATATATATATTTACATGTATAAATATTTACACGTATACGTATTTAATTATTAAATATGTATAATGCGAACCAGTCAGCGTATATACCTACGTATATGTGTTAATATATGTATATGTAAATTCCTAGACAATATTAAATAATATAATTAATATCCATTCATGTTCACCACACAAAGGTCAAAGCACAATAAGTCAGACAAATAAGTAATCACCACTTGCAAAGCACAAGGAAGTAAACATAACTTCAAAAGCCTAAGGATGACTTATCTAGACCAACATAACTGACTTGGTTTCTCAGAACCTATACTGACGTGTGTGTATGCTCAATTGGTAATCGTTACTGCTTACCCGACCAAGTTCCTCCCCGAGTGATATCTCTCCTCTTCCTGGAGGTATGAACCTGTTTCCTGCACACCATGACATGGAAATGGGAGTCATATGCTCAAAACAAAGCAGAATACATGAAACATTTCAAAAGTTAGATTATTCAAAAATCAATAACCTTCTATTCTCCTTTATGCAGTATTTCACCAAGAATAACATCAAATGAAACAACATTCATATTGAAAACAAGGTACAAGCATCATTAATTCTCCTCTAGAATTCACATTTACTCTATCTAGTAATGGTAAATTGTAACGTCACAATTTGGGATGTAACATACATAAAGGAATCATATCGCATAGGGAAATCTTGTATGCTTCTCACATACTTACTCTCCCAAAGAGTTTTAGCACATATATACATCTGAGTTATAATAGTAACTATTAATCACACCACACACATAGTGATCGAAAATCATTGGTTCATGAATTTATCCTTAGCATAATCCAAATAGAAAGGGAAATTTGATGCATTGTACACTACATCATGGGTCCAATTATTCTCTTTTGGTATTTACACTTTTAGACAACTCATAAACTGAGTACATCCACCACTTACACATTCACAAAGTACTTGTACTTGATTGCTTGTCCATCTCGAGCACACATTGCTCCTGGGCACCTATCAAATCTTGATACTGCTTCATTCTTAAGCTTTGTACCACAAAGTTTCATTGATAACTTCGATCTATTAATCCTTTTTGACATTTTATATAGTCTATGATTCACTCAATTCTAAGCCTTTTTCAGCTTAATTGAGTTTTTAACCTTTTATATCATATAATGGTCCAAACTTCAATGTAAGAAGTTTATAAATCCTTCAAGACTTATTCTACCATTTTTGCTTATTTTGACTATAAATAATAATATACTGCACATTCGATCTGTTGAATGTTTCATAGTATGATCAGGGTTTACACAACCTTATCATTATTGCTAAACTGGGATAACCTCTCAGGATTACTAAGCCTCTACTTGCCCACAATATATTATTTAGGACCAAATATCCTATGAGTCAAATTTTCCAAAAAACAACATTAGTTTCATTGATGAGTTTTTCTACTTGAACATTATGTCAGTTATACTAACATAGACAAATTGATCTGTCTCTTGTTCTACCATCTTTCCTCTAGAATCTTAAGAGAGTATACATGTCTTACCAATGATGACATCTGGTCTTCATTTCCTAGTATACTAGACATTACCTTGCCACATTTCGTGCAGCCTCACATTCTATCTTTCCAAGTTTATAGCGGTTTCTCATCCAACAATTCCTGTTGTCATTCTGATGTCCTAACTCTGACATTAGTTGCTTTGTTCTATTCCAAATTCTTCAAAATTTGGGTACATAGGTTCTTTTACATCCAATAATAGTCTACTCTTAAACTAATTGAAAACCTATTTTATGATCTCACACCATTTTTAATTCCCATATAATAATGTTTATAAGTTTTGCAGAGATAAATCTCATTTATCTTAGGACATCCATATCTTGGATTTCTTCTGTCCTTGGATTATTTTCAAAGATGTAACATTCCCGATGCTCTATAAAAATTCCCATTATTTCACATAAAATGTTATATTGCTCTGACATAACAATGGATGTTTCCCTTTTAAGAGTGTATTCTCTCTAATATAAGAGCCACTCAACAACGTTCTAGTCAATACGATGATTTCTTTCCTAGAGTGTAAAGTAGCTTCTTTAACTCACTAGGTATTTCTACCTTTGTTTCCACTCATAGAATCTCAATCAAGACCGAATGTACAACTCAACCAAGTAGATTTATTCCTACTGCAAGGCTTTAAAGAGTAGTCAATTATTTAACCCAACTCAATGGGTTAGATCTTATCCTTAGATATTTCTCTTCATTCGAAAGAACTTCTTGTTCCCATTAGGTTATTACAAACCTAGGGTTTCATTAAAGAGATGGTGATCAAGTGATCAACCAAGTAAAGATAATTGATGCATTGCATAGCGTCATATCCTACCTTATTTTCCATTCCATCTCTATGGCTATGGTTAAACCTTTTCATCCTCAGGTTTCTTAGCACAATAAGCTTACAGTTTCAAGTCGTTTTCATGACATGAATATATTTCATTTTACTACTTATGTATAACATCATTATCTACTTTTCCTCATATAAGGTGTATAGAAATGTAGAGACACTTTCTTTCAGGTATTTTAAAGCTTTCCTTGCCAATCTCATAGGCAATGACCTTTCTTATCAATATCAAATTATCTACCTATCCTTTTTCCTAGGCACCAAATGATAATTTCATTTGATTCTTTCAATCAAATAAATATAAGGTATGAGATGATAATAGATCATAATCCTTGACCTTTCTGATTATCTTTCTTTAGAAATCTCAATACCTTTTTCCTTGTGGATATCAAAAGATAATGTCGTTTGACCTTTCGATCAAATAATCCTAAGTATGGGTTTATTTAACTTTCTCTGAATATCCCACTACCTCTTTTCTTGGATTATAAACTATGACTTATTTGTCATTATGACTTGCAAAGAAGACATTAGTTCTTCCAAACTGAGAACATACCCACGTTCTTTTGTTGAATGGGGTACTTAACTCGTGTCAACCAATTCTTTTCCTTCCTCCCTTAGAGTTTCCACAACTTTTGATCTACTCAAAGTTGAACTCCTAGTAAACTCTTGATTCTTTTGTAAGGATTTTCCATTCCTTGCTATTGGCTTTACATTACCTTTACCTTGTCTCAAGGCATACCTCAAATATACTTTCCCCAAATTTAGATTTGTTATTGATTTCTATCCCATAGATTTCAATAACTTGGATCATCCAACGGAAGATTTAATGAATAATCAGCAACTTACAAGTTACGAGACACTCCATTAATCCAATTCTCTTTTCAACATCCCTTTGGTGGAGGGTACTCCATATCCACAAAACTTTGTTGGTTGATGTTCTTTTCTACTTAGAACATTGTTTCCTTTGAAACTTCTATTATTTTGACACATATTGCCACATTGTATTCCCTTTCCATTTGGAACATTCTAAACAAAAGTCGACTTTCAAAGACATGAAGGTGAGTTTAGCTTATACTCTATCTTTAACCTCTAGTAAAACCATCCTGACTTACCACTTCAGGTTTCTTTATTCCTCAGTCAATTTTCAAGTGACTTAATTCCAATGCTTGGAATCTTCCTCACTTTTAACTTCTAAAGATACCAAAGTTGTTTGGTCTCTTTTTCACTTTTTAATCAAAACTCCAATAATCTAATTGATTTAGGTCAGTGGAACCTTGTCCACTTTGTTGATTACTTTAATTCGGACCATTCTAGTCTTTTCTCTTATCTCTAAGGTACTAACTCTTCTTCCTTGCAAGCTCCTATCTTTACATAAGAATTAGCTTATTGTCAAGATTTCTCCAACTCCTGTGGATACTTCCTTCATTGACTTCCTTATTCAATCTAATTTATGCTGACATTGCATATACATAGATTCGTAGTGTTTTCACTAAATCCAAAAGTTCCAGACTCTTCGCAACTATAGTTTGCTACTATAACAAGGGTTATCTTATTCCTTTTTGGCTGCCTTAGAGTTATAAAACTATTTTGTTGGATAAAGGTATACACTATTTATTCTTCCTAACCTTTCTTCATAACTTGATTGCATAATCTTCTACAATCCTAAGTATTATCATAAATTGTTGGTTTAGGAGTTCCTACTCCAGGGATAACTCTGAACTCTTCCCAACTTAACAAGCTACTAGGAGTTTCATCTTCCTTTCACTTCTTCCTCAATTCTTTTCCTCTTTCCATTGTGGCACAAGAACTTGTCAATCTTTATCTTCTGATAAAGTTTATGCGTTGTTGTGTAACAAGCTCATAGGTTCCTAGTGTAAAACTTGGTAGCTCTGATACCACATGTAACAACCCAACCCTTCGGTAAAATTAAAATTTTCATAATTTACATCCTACAAGTATGTAAATGTGTTATCATGACATTGTAATAAAATTTTTCCTTTTCTTTATTGATAATACATGAACATGTTGCTATATCAATTTACAATAAAGATTCCATCTCAATAATAACTTCACAAGTACTTGAAATAAGAATACATACCTTAACTAACATAGCTCCAATGAGCTTTAGAACAAATAGTAGTAAGAAGGTCCAGGAGTCTGTCCTTTCAAATCTTGGTACATCGGTCGCTTGCTGAGGAGGAGAAACATCACTAAGGCGCTTTTCCACCAACCACAAACTTATAATGTGGTCCCCCGCACACCTATCGTTAGATAGATGGTCCTCCCTTCAAAGAAGAGATTGGTAGGGTATCCTTTAATGATTACCAACTGAGCATAGTGTTGTGTTCCTACATAACTAGGTCCTGTGCATACGACAACTCTTGAACTAGTATGTACTTTAGGATCACAATGAACTGATAGTGTAGTCTCAACTATTTCACACCTAAGTGGATGTTGTACATTTCACTACTTTGGCCAAAGTATTATCATTTAGTACTTCGAATGAAGGTCATTTATCATATGCACTACCTAGGGCCGATTTTCATTAAGGCTTTCTTACACTATGTGTAGGTTGGTCTATTGGGTTAGCCGTACCCTAGACATCCTACTTCAAGCTATCTACTAGAAAGGGAGATGACTTAACAAGTACTCACAACTATCTCCCTTATACTGTACATATTTATACTGGGAGCTTTAATAACTTGACTAAGTTAATCCTCAACTAGTTGTGATCGGTAACTTATTAAATACCCTCAATTCATCCCCTAGTATTAAATAGATATATGCAAACATACACTCCTTATAAGGAGTTCATAGCAATTCACTCCTATGACCCTAGTGCAAATTACACAATATGTAACCTTGAATCTTTATTTAATTTACTCTATGTAAAATTAGACAAGTAATTCACATTATAACTCATTCTTTCTTTCATATAGAAATATAGCTATGACTGACTTTCTACCTATGCACAATAGTAAACAAAAAGATTCCTTTTCATTTAAATAATCAAGAACAGAGTGGATAGTAGAAGAATATCCCATGCCTGATTTCAAATCTTTCCTTCGAAAGATGAATTTGTTGCTTGTCTTCTCAGCACCTCAGCTAAAACAAACAACTCGAAAATCCTTTTCAAGCTTCTGCCCTATCTTACACAGACTATTCTCCCAGAATGATGTCACTCTAACTCATATTTAAACTCTTCTAAGAATGATTTCTCAAACTGTCAATGGTCACAACTGAGTGAAGCTCGGATTAACTGGTAATGGTGAACTGGTAATCCCACAACACCATTTCTTAGAATCACAATTGACTCTCAGCAAATAGAACCTTCATAGTATATGAATGCTCTTAGCATTATGATTAATTCCACAACATAGAGATACTCTCAGGAAATATAGAAACTCTTAGCAGATGATTACTTTCAACTTTCAAAACTAAAGATCACTCTAAGTAATTAGAAATGCTCATGACAATATGGTTGCTTTGGAAATTTGAATATTACTCAGGAAATATGAAAGAACTCTCAGAAAATATGAATTCTCATAATTGTATTGCTTTGAATGAAATATGAATAAACTCTTAGGAGAATAAACAAGTATGAATTCCTCATCAATACTAAAAAAAATCTCTTGCAAAGGAAGAAATTTGACTTCAGGAATGTGTTGGATGAATGAGTAAGTCGCCTTTATATAGTTTAAGAAACTCAACAGACTCCTCATCCTAAGGCATCTAAGATACTAGCACTGAGACTTGAAAAGGTTTTTGAGAGAATAGAGTTGAAATTCTCAAGTATATCTTTATTGCTTTGAGCCACGACTTCACATGGAAAATTCTGAGCTTAACACCTCTCAGTCGTTGCATATTTTTAAGGTATTTTGACACAGTCAAATTGAAAGTTCATTTCAGATGAGAGGTTAAGTCTATAATGTACCCACGTCACCATTTTCATTTCCAAAAGAACTGCATAAGCATCGTGCTCAAAGACCAGGTCACGGCCCGTGTGTCTCAGGCACGAGCTTCTCCAGGCGCGTGAGTTTATTGGCGCTATTTTCTTTTGCACGAGAATGAAATCCCTAAAACGTATTTCGCTTTTTCAAAAGTCTACATCAAATATTTCAATTTGGTTCAAATATTTCAAACATATGCTTGACTTCCTCATGTTGTGATTTATAAAGATTCAAATACTTTAACTATATTATTTTTCCATATTTACTCTCTTGAATTTTTACGAATTTCTCCACTTAAAAAAAATATGTGTCATTTGAACTTTATTCAATTTCAATTGTACTCAAGGTGATTTAAAATTTATAAATTTATATTCACTAGTTCATATATATATTTAATCACAATTATATAAATTTATATATTTATATCGTAGATTTATTTACTTAAACTTATATATGCATTCATATATTTAAATATACTTACATATATATTTCAAGTAAAACTATAATATAAATATATATATATTTATATATTATTAAATATATATATTTACATGTATAAATATTTACGCATATACGTATTTAATTATTAAATATGTATAATGTGAGCCAGTCAACATATATATCTACGTATATGTGTTAATATATGTATATGTAAATTCCTAGACAATATTAAATAATATAATTAATATCCATTCGTGTTCACCACACAAAGGTCAAAGAATAATAAGTCAAACAAATAAGTAATCATCACTTGCAAAGCACAAGGAAGTAAACATAACTCCAAAAGCCTAAGGATGACTTATCTGGACCAACATTATTGATTTGGTTTCTCAGAACCTATACTGACGTGTGTGTATGCTCAATTGGTACTCATTACTGCTTACCCAACCAAGTTCCTCCCCGAGTGATATCTCTCCTCTTCCTGGAGGTATGAACCTATTTCCTACAGACCATGACACGGTGACAGGAGTCATATGCTCAAAACAAAGAAGAATACATGAAACATTTCAAAAGTTAGATTATTCACAAATCAATAACATTCTATTCTCCTTTATGTAGTATTTCACCAAGAATAACATCAAATGAAACAACATTCATATTGAAAATAAGGTACAAGCATCATTAATTCTCCTCTAGAATTCACATTTACTCTACCTAGTAATGGTAAATTGTAACGCCACAATTTGGGATGTAACATACAGAAAGGAATCATATTGGCATGAGTTGTACCATCGGAGTGATGTCTTAGTGATCTCATTATGTCTCTCTGACCGGCGACGTATAGAGGCATCGGTGAGAGTTTTTCCTTTGATGAAGGGTCTTGGCGAGTTTACAATGTCACATCGACTAGCGGTGGAAGGATTCTCATCGGTAAGAGTTAATGGCTTCGGTGAAAGGTCATAGCAAATTCAAAGGGGTCTCATCAACCAACATAAAACCGACACATGCGGAGATACATCAGCAAGAGTTAATACATCTGGGTGAGGTCCTAGTGAAGTCTTTTTGTCTTATCGACCGATGACATAAGGGTATACATCTCGGTAAGAGTAAGCGATATCGGCGTGAAGTCTTGGTGAGTGACCTCCGGTCTCACTGATGGAACACAAAAGGGACCTTGTTGGCATAGGATTTGACTTGTCTCAGTGACACACAAGATGGTGGTTGACTTTCGGTATAACAAAGTATTATCTATGTGATTTCTCCCTGAGAGCGATAAGTTACGACGACAAGTTTGATCACAGGGGTTCTCGGCAAAACAAAGTCTTATCTATAGGAGGTCTTCCCAACATCACAAGGTCACAATGAAGAACAGAGAACACAGAGTGACTTACAACGATATAATTGCCTTCGGCATACTTACGGGGCTGTCTCAGTGACTGTTCCATTGGTGATTAACAAAAATTCAAACACTGTGGCTGACGTGAAATTTTCCTGAATACTACGGTTGGCCGACATGAATATGAAGCGATGTGTTTACTGATGCTAGTATATAAATATGCATTTTCAATTTTAAATGAGAGATGGGATGAGATCTTAGAATAGATATAGTAGATTAGGAATGGATATAGTAGAATAAAGTTCTCATATTAGAGACTATGATGCATGTTTTGAAATGGTGATTTCAATGAAAGTTAGTTGGTGTGGCAGTTTGTTTCTGGTGTCAATTGCCTATTGAGTTTATTGAAAAGTATTGCTAAGCTATCTCCAAGTTGATTCTTTCTAGTTGTTTAAATTGATATAACAAGCTTATTTTTACTTTGTCAGTGCACATTTGTTGTATCTATGTGGTTAATTAATTGGTTCTCTCAAGAAGAGATTAAATCCTTTTAGTTGATCACAAGAATCAGGGAGATTCATCTGGATTATTAAAGTAGAGCTTAGTAGTCATAATCCTGCATGTTTATACAAGTTGTAAACAAAACATATGCCAACAATTTGATTTTATGCCAGAATAAGTGCCCACTTCTATTTCATTTGACTTCGCATACCCAATAAGGCACTGGTCTCTGCAATTTCATCATTTGGATTCATTCTGTTTCTTTACATCTGTTTTACATTTGTTAATTGAACACTTTAGGATTTAGATCAGAAGATTGTAATTGTTATCAAGTTTGAATTCATTTGTTCACTTCCATCTGCCATTGTGGACAAATCATTGCAAGGATAATAACAATAAGTCAAGTCTGCTTCATTGAGAAAGGTACACCCGCCTAGGTTTAGCAGCACCTGAAGAGTAGAAGGTTGAGTTCTCTTGACCTTGTCTGTTACCCTAAAGCGTATCAAGAGATTGGCAGCCTCTTGAGGCATTCTACCTGCGTTTTTGAGAGCTAACAGTGGGATTCAAAGAAATTGAGACATTGGACATCTAGTTTGGAAATCTAATCAAAAAAGTGTTTGTGGTAAAACAAAATCACTAAGCAAAGATAACAAAATTGGCTCACACATGTGTTAATTCCTCATGATTTCCAAGAAAGTCAAAATCCCAAAACGAAGGTCCTTGAGTCAAAGTTCAAAATTTAAGAGTCACACTCAAAAATTCATCAAGAAATATATTAGGAAGTGCAATCAAAAGCAACACATCAAAATAAGCAAAAAATTCACAAGATTCTATAGACTCATCCCTTTGAACAATTTAGAAATGTATGCTCAGTTTGAACCACTTCTTGGTTGAGAGTTCCTTAGGAGTATTGTATGTTCTTCAATACTATGGTCTAGTAAACAAGTGTCTTTTTAGGTACACCCTAGGATCAAAATCAAAACCTTCATCCATCTTTAAACATCGAAACCAAAATCATCTCATCATCAACTCTTTGAAAATCTTGAAAAAATATTTTATGTTAAAACTTTGGGAAAATGATTTGAAATAAATCCAAAATCACCTTGTTTGAGTGAATGTGTGTAGATGCATCCTTCTCCACATATTTGATCAAATTATCAAACCTTGTGAACAAATTCATCCCTTGATAAACATCCAACATATTGGGATTTAGGAGTTCATTATCAATATCATCTTGTTTGGATAGGAGTGTTTACATGAATCCTTCTTCTCACACCTAGAAAAATTAGCATCTTGTGAACGATTTAACTCTAGGAAAAATCCAACCTCTTAGAGTTTATGAGTCCACCAAAATCCGAATCTGAAACAAATCAATCCTCAATCAAGTCCTAAAGTTTAAACATACCCTTCAAAATTTTCTCAAAAGGTTCCAAACATCCATTGAACCTCCATCTTACATCCATATCATTATCATCCTTTGATCCAGGAATCATCCTAAATTTTCTCTTTTGTGCCTAAACTTAGATCAGTCCAAAGAATTAGAGATTCATCTCATGTATTCTTCAAAAAATTGATCCCTATTTTATGGTGCAAACTAGATCTCAACACAAGAGGAATATGGAAACCAAGAATGAAACATCCACTACAAGTGACCTAAGTCAAACAAATTTTGAAACAAATCTTGTTGAATCAAGTAATCCTTAATTAACTTTCCTACATCATCACAAAACCCTCAAGAGGAGGTAGAGGATCATACCAACAATCCCTTTGGAATGTCACACAAGGAAATCACTGAAATGATTCAAAATTCGGAGAATCGTAAGATTATCAATATCATGATGAGACTCAACCCTTCACTATACATGCTCGAATTAGAAAAACAAGGGGCTAAACTCCCTTCTGATTTTGATGTGAGCTCTATAGTTACCATCTTTAGGGTTCATGCCTCCAATTTCATCCACACTCCCTATCTCATGTACACCCCTATCCCAAAGCATCACTCAAAACATCCTACAAATTACAACATCTATTGCTCCAACTAAACCTAACATTAATAAGGGAAGTGCATTTCTCAATGCCATTCAAACACACCCCCTTGTCAATAATCAAGACTTGGATGCAAACACCATTTTGGAACAAAATGTACCCCACAATCCATTACATAAATATGCCCCTCTCACTTTCCATGATCCTAATGATCCATCATGGTCATCCTTCGACGCAACACCCCAAACCTCTCTCCCCATAGCTTCACAAGGAGAGGATGATATGTTTGGACCAAGGGGCATTTTTGACACTATGCCATTTCCTCAAGAGATCACATCTCTCACATTTTCACCACTTCCACCATTTCCATCATCATCCACACCACTTCTTGGCTTAGGGATTCCACCTTTATCAAATATCAGTCAAAATCAAACGAACATCCCAAACATCACACCAAACTCTCAAAACTTGTCATCGATATCACAACAACAAATGAAAACTACACAAGCAACCACAACATCATCAACCACCCCCCTAACATCTCAAAGCATGGTCTCTCAAGGACCAACCACATCAATCACACCATCCACCACGCAAACCCCAAATATGACAACACCTCTCACCACCACCACAAGTACCATTCCGAATCCACCACCTCCTCCACCACCACCAAGCTCCAAAATATCAAGCCAATACAACATGGCATTGCAAGCCGCTCAAAAAGTTTCCTATCAAAAGGAATTTTTGCAAGTACAAAAACAACAAGCCGCTCAAGCTACTCAAGCTGCACTACAAGCACAATAGGCTGCCCAAGCCTAGATCTTATTGCAAAAACAACAAGCTGCACAAGCTCAAGCTCAAGCTCAGGCACAAGCTCAAGCCCAATATCAAGCACAACAAGCACAAGCACAAGCATAGTATCTTGCACATCAACACACAACACAACAACGAGCATATCAAAAAATGCTAAAGCAATATCAAGAACAATAGGAAGCAGCCCAATTAGCAACTCAAAAACAAGCATTGTTAGCACAACAACAATAGTAGGCTCAACAACATGCAATCCTGGCACAATAGTAGCAAGACCAACAACAGGCATTGTTGATACAACAAGAAATACAAGCATACATGGCTCAACAAAATGTGCAAATAGCACCGATCAACACATCAAATCCAACCATCACACCCACAAGTGAACCACCTCAGAACACTTTCACCCCACCTCCTAACCCGCAAAAATATTTCGCACCACAAATCAAATTACTCTCACAACAAGTGCTTGAACTTGAATCAAGAAAACCACAAAAACATCCAGCAACTTGTGTCCTTATCCATTTGATAGGAGCCTTGTGATGAAACCATTCCTGAAGGGATTTGAGATCCCCAAGTTTGACAAGTACTGTGGGATGGGAAACCCTGAAGATCACATCAGAGAATTCTAGGTTCACTGCATGGAAGTCGCGTATGATGATACCTATCTGATGTAGCTATTTCCTAGGAGTTTGGCTAGCCATGCCATGGAATGGTTCTCTCGCCTACCGACAGGCATCAAGACATTCAAAGAAATCATAGATGCATTCATCAAAAACTACTCATGCAATATCGCCATGGATGTCAGTCTTGAGAAATTATTGACTCTAAAACAAGGTAAGAATGAATCATTCACTTCATTCCTACAATGATGGAAATCCAAGGCCAATCGAAGCAAATGGGTCATGCCCGAGGAACAACAAGTGTGCACTATCATATCTAACCTTGGTGGCCTCTTGGAATTCCATCTCAAGGCCCAAGGGATCACCACATATGATCAGTTGATTTCCAAGGCACTCAGCATCGAACGAGCCCTTATGACACAACCTGGAGGATCAAGTTCATATCTTGAACAATAGAATAATCACCCACCCACCAATTACAATGAAAAACCTCACAGATGGGAAAGAAAAACAAATATTACTGTGTACCTTGGAGTTTTACCCTATTTTAATGTGCAAAATAACTAAAAATGCAAATGATAAAATACTAAGAACACTTCAATGATTAGCCTAAAGAGTGATAAAACAAGGAAAATAGATGAAATAAAATGCAAATCGATTATACCTTCCTTGTTGTTGAAGACTCCTTGGTCGGCCCTTGATTTAGATGAATTTGTATGCTCCTTGGATGGCTTTTGATGTTACTAGATGCAAGATTGATAATGCAAAATGACTAAATGGATGGCTAAATGATAGCAAATGCTTGAGAATGCAAATTGGCAGCATAAGGTTGCTCAAAATGAAAGTGTTGAAAATGCACTTGAGGAGGGGGTATTTATAGAAGAATTTGAATTCTCTAGAGAATTCAATGGTTGAGATTCATCCAACAAGGTCAAGATGAAGGGCTATGGTGGGTTGAGAACTCACAAGCCCTCTCATCTTGACATGTGGATGGTGAAGTGGCTAAGAGGAGATGAGGTGTAAGGGAGGTTGCCAAAAGGTACATGAGGTGGAGGAAGGACAAGTACCTTCCAAGTACCTTGGGGAGTGAGAAGATTTCCTCAAAAAAGAATTTCTTGTCCCCAAGTGAGAGTGAAAGGGACATTTGAGGAATTTTGGAATTCCTCAAAAATCTCCATGGGAAAAGGAGAGGTGGTTGGAGAAATAAATGTGAATTAAAAATTCACATTCTTAGGAGAGTCTAAAGGATAAAAGGTGAGCTTCAAAAAGGTGGGACTTGGTCACATGTGGATGATGTGACAAGTCCAAGGTTCTAGAAGCCTTGGAAGATAGAATGTGAATTAAAAATTCACATAGGGAAGAGGGAATCTAGGATAAATAAATGTGAATTAAAAATTCACATGGGAAAGAAGGTCAATGCTAAAAAGAGATAAATGCAAAGGTTGACTAAAAAGGTGGTGCTAAATATGGCTAATGACCTTGGTTAAGGTTGTGCAAATATTTGATTAGAATAATTAATGGAAGATTAGAGGCAAGTAGCAAATGTAGGAGGATGTGACATTAATCTTTGATTAAGAGGATGCACATCCTAATCATGAATTAGTTAGATTAATCCAAATTATAGAGGGATTATGTAGGATGTGACAAGGAGAGAGAAAATGAAAGAATTTTAAATTGATTTTAATCAAAAAGGTTAAAATGACTAAATTAAATAAATTGATGTATTTATTTAATTTAGAGAGGAAAAAGGTGAAAGGTAAAGCATTTAATTGTTTAAATTAAATATTTTAAGGACTTTAGGTAAAAAATGCAATATTAATTGAATAAATTAATATTGACGAAATTGATGAATAAAGAGCCGAATTTGATCATATGGGAGCAAACAAATTTGGATGTCTACAATTACCAATGATAGTGTTGTTGATGCCAAAGTTGTCATTAGTGCCCCTCCTGCAAAACACACCCACACCACAACAACAAATCCAAAACCATCATCAAGCGAACACGACAACACAACAACCAAGCAATCAAGCAATCAATAACATCAATGACCAAATAGGACTGCCCCAGTGAAATAAGAACTTCACCAAGCAAAAGTACACTGCTCTTGGGGAACACTCAAAGTCATCATGAAGAAATTACTAAACGAAAACCTCATCAAGATTCCCACCTATGAGAACTACCAAGAACTAGATGTTAAACCCCCTTGGTACAACGAAAATCAGCTCTGTGACTTCCACAAAATCAAAGGGCACACCACTAAAAATTGCATGAGGTTAAAGAACATAGTCCAAGATCTCATTTATCAAAGAATTATAATTGTGGAACAGCCAACAAGAAACCAAAACCTCAAAATATACACGAATCTGATGCCTAACCATAACAATAAAGGCAACAATAACACTGATAAGGGGAAAGGCACCTTCAAAAATGTGAATCATGTGTATGAAACTATCGTCGCCTCCCTAGCTGAATATTGCACAATAATCACTATCAAAGGAGCTCAAGTCGATTGTGGAGTCACCAAAAGAGGCAAAAAAGTTACTATCGTAGGATCATCTCAACCAAACAAAACTTTCGTGTCCAATTCAAGATCTATTCCCAATGGTTACAATTTCTTTGATCAGCTAAAAAGAATGCCAACAAAAATCTCCATCATGGAGTTATTAAAAATATCATCCACCCACAAGAAAATCCTTGAGGAAGCATTAGCTTCATCCACTATCCCCACAGACCTTGATGTGGAACAATTCCAAGCTATGGTCAGAAATATCATTACCCTGAATCTCCTTACATTCTTCGACCAAGATTTTCCCACTCAACCATCTCATAACTGTGCACTCCATTTAGAGGTCATAGTGTAGAAAAGTAAAGTCAAGTGATTCTTGGTGGATGGAGGTGTAGGCTTGAATATTTGTTCCCTCAAGCTCATTCAGTAGTTAAAAATCTCATAGGATTCCATTAACAAAGGAAAAATTATTACAATAAGAGCATATGATGATCAGGAAAGAGTGTCCCAAGGTACAAACAAAATACCTATTCAAGTAGGGTCATCTATCATGGAAACCACCTGTCAGGTCTCAGACCTCGACTTTCCTTATAACATTCTCCTAGGATGTCAATGGATTCATGCAATGCAAGCGATAGCATCAACTTTCCATCAATGTGTCAAATTCACATATGAAGGACAAGAGGTCACCATCCATGGAGATCCTGAACCATTCTCCTACTGCAAGAACCTTGAGGAAAAATACTACAAAATACCTCAAGTACCTAAAAATGATGAAGGCCCATCAACACCGTACATTGATCCAACCACACTCGCTTCCAATTTTGCTACAGAGACACCCACCACTCTTTCCATCCCCACCATCTCTGATATCAAAGTCATCATCCAGGATAATGGTTGTGAAAACTACATGATTTCCAAAAATTCTTTTGTGGTAGGAGAGTTACCACAATCTCCCAGATCACGAGGACGTCTGCAATTAAATGAAGCTTCCACATCTCAAACATCCCCTGAAGAATATCCCAAATTCAGAAGTTGGGGAGATCTCAGCCAAGAAGTTATAGAGGAGGACCCATCTCATCTCCTATACCAAGATACTAGACCAGCAACTGATCTACAAATGGATGACAGAAGCAAATGTTTGCAAATGATGCTCGCAATGGGCTATGATAGAAACTAGAGACTTGGGAAAAATGACAATGGGCTTATAATACCTATCATTCTGAAGACGTGAATGAGAAATATTGGCCTTGGATGTACCCCTCTAAGTATAACCGTATGTGGCTAAAGTCCTCTAGTTAGAAAGGTCAATAATCCTCCTTAGCTATCTGAGTTGAACTTCGCTTACCTGTATCTATAGGTCGCATCTTAGACAACTTCACATTTGACATAACTGGCGTCTGTAGCAGTAGTGATGGCAAGGATCACATAACCAACCTACCTAGGCTCTTCAAGGATACATCCCTTCTCATGATTAGCACCTTATCCTTCAAGTTAGACCATCAAAATCATGAAATTTTCCTAATTTACACCCAACTCATCGATTATGACCAACGAGGACCATCGATTCTTAACATGTTTGAAAATGATGAAGTGCTCTTAGAATTCATGGGACTATGGGATAATATTCCATGTGGAGATCACAAAGTATGATTCATCATTGAGCTAGATACACATGCATATTATGGGGAAATGATTGAATCCCTTAGTCACAAAATTGAAAAATTGAGAATAATATCTAAGTCCTTGAGTGAAAACCACACTATGGTACTCTCCGACACAAAAAAAAGTAAAAAGAAAGGATGAATCCAATAGTGAAAACCTCTCTGAGGTACTTGAGGATGGGCGATTCAATCTTCCTTTCAAAGCTCTCCATCAAGAAAAATTAGTAGTCCTAGTAGAAAAGTGCAATCCAGTTAATCTAGGAACAAAAGAGACCCCGCACATCACATTCTATGCAGAATCATTACTGTCAAAAGAGCAAGAACTCCTAGTAGCCTCAAGAGAAAGACAAGTAAACTTTGCATGGAGCTATGCAGACATGCCAGGGCTTGATCTAGAAATTGTAGTTCATCACCTAGTAGTATACTCTGAAGCAAAGCCTGTTAGAAAAAAGCTCAAGAAAATGCACCCTCAAATCACCCTGCTAGTCAAAATGGAACTAAAAAAGCTATTAGACGCAGGATTCATTTGACCAATAGACTAACCAAAATGGGTGTCAAATTTGGTTCCCATCTCAAAACCCGATAGGGGCATCAAAATCTGCACAGATTTCAGGGACTTGAACAAGGCATGTCCAAAGGATGATTTCCTGTTGCCCAACATTGACATGATTGTAGACATGATGACAGGACACGAAATACTTTCCTTGATGGAAAATTTCTTAGGATACAACCAGATAATGATTGCTAAAGAAGACCAACACAAAATGGCCTTCACTTGTCCATGGGGGACTTATTGCTAGAATATGATGCCATTCAGCTTGAAGAATGTAGGAGCAACATACCAAAGAGCCATGATGTTAATCTTCCATGATGTGATCCATAAAACTATCAAAGATTATGTCGATGAAATACTAGCCAAATCTAGAAAAAAGAAGAATCACATAGCAACCTTAAGTGCCATTTTTGATAGGCTAGAGGAATACAAGGTCAAATTAAATCCAAAGAAGTGCGTCTTTGGCGTACAATTAGGAAAATTGCTAGGATGCATAGTATCAATGAGAGGTATTGAGGTAGACCCTATTAAGGTAAAAGAAATCCTTGAGATGGAGGCACCCAAAACATTGAAACAATTAAGAGGTCTCCAGCACAAGCTTCATTCCATTCGAAGGTTCATTGCACAACTGGTAGATAAACAAAATCCATACTCTCACCTACTTCACAAGTGAGTAGCATACAAATGGGATAACAAGTGTGGAGAATCCTTTAATAAGATCAAATAATATTTGCTTACACCACCAGTCCTAATGCCACCAATCCCAAGAAAGCCATTAATTCTCTATGTGTCAACAAAAACAACAGCCCTTGGAGCTCTCCTAGCTCAGCATGACGAAAACGGGATAGAAAGGTTCGTATATTATATCAGCAGGACAATGGTTGGGCACGAGTTAAATTACTCATTCATTGAGATAGCATGTCTAGTAGTAGTGTTCACTTCATAGAAATTCAGACATTACATGCTGGCACACAAAGTCAAACTCATCGCCAAAATTGACCCTCTCAAGTACTTACTGTCAAAAGAAATGCTCACAGGAAGAATGGCCAAATGGGTCATGATACTATCATAGTAGACATTGAATATGTGGAGTGGAAAGCAATTAAAGGCCAAGTCATCATAGAGAAACTTGCAGAAGCACCAATCTATTCAGAGAATCTTCTCATCTCAGAGTTTCTAGATGAATCCATCTTCAATCTCAACATAGCCAACCACTGGAAACTTTACTTTGATGGTTCATACATGCAACATGGATCAGGAGCTGGTGTCTTCTTTATCACCCCACAAGGGGACTACATACCTAGATCATATAAATTGGCATTCCCCTACACCAACAACATTGTAGAATATGAGGCTTTAACCATAGGTCTCAGAATAGCAATTCAGTGGCACATCATGGCCCTCAGAGTATATGGAGACTCCTAGCTAGCAATAAACCAAGTGAATGATGAGTACCAAACTAAGGATGATAAGCTCACTCCATATAAAAAACTAGTAGAAACTCTCAAGGAATCCTTTATCGAGATCACATTTGAGAAGATTCCTAGAGAAAACAACAGAGCAACAGACGCCATGGCAACAATTGGATCCCTACTAGACATTCCTCGCAACGTTCTAAAACATGAATTATTGGTAGAGCAGCTTCTCGTGCCCACATTCGAGGTACCAGAATTAGAATTTGTGTGTAAAATCATTGGTCCCAGTGATCCCTCGTACCATGACATTTATACTTACTTGTGAATAGGTGTTCTACTGGCTAACTTACCCTCAACCTTAAAATGAACCTTTGTCAAAAAGGCATCCAGATTCATCATCCTAGGAGATACCTTATATCGTAGGAGCATAGAAGGAACCTTATTACACTGTTTAAATGTTGAGGAGGTATTGACCACTTTAACTGAAGTACATAATGACATCTATGGTTCACATTCAAGTGGAATGACCCTAGCCAAGAAATTGTTGAGGATGGGGTATTATTGGCCTACAATGGAAAGAGAGACACATGAGTATGTCAGCAACATGGGTACCTCATCCATGCTCGAGCTCAAGAAATCCATCCCATCATCACACCATGGCCCTTTCACAGTGGGGACTCGATCTCATTGGAAAAAACACTCCCACTTCATCTAATGGCCACAAGTTCATCATAACCGCCACTAAGTACTTTACCAAGTGGGTGGAAGCCATACCCATGACATATATAACTAGGAAGCAGATATCAAAGTTCATCTTGAACTATCTCATTTGTCACTATGGTGTCCCACAAGCCATTATATTAGATAATGGGACACCATTTAAGAATCAAGATGTCTGTGACTTGTGTGAAAAATTAAAAATCCAACATCGCTTCTCCACCCCATACTATCCCCAAGGAAATGGCCAAGCAAAAGCCACTAATAAAACCATTTCTAAAATCCTTAAGAAAACAGTCAATGATGCAGGTCGTGATTGGAATCTACAGCTCAATCCTACCCTCTGGGCCTATTGAACCAACATCCGTACACGCACCGATGTCACCCCCTTTTCCTTGGTCTATGGATTAGAAGCAGTACTCCCCATTGAGATCGAGCTCCCATCACTAAGAATATCATTGCAAAACCTCATCACGGATGAAGAATACCGAGTATCAAGACTGAATGAGTTGGAGTTACTAGATGAGTAGCGTATAGACACTTTAAATCATTTGCAAGTCTACCAAAACAGACTCAAGAGGAGCTATAACAAGAAGATTAGAAGCAGGACTTTCCAAGTTGGAGATTTGGTGCTAAAAGAGAATCAGAACAATGTCCCAAATCCAAACAGCAAAGGAAAATTTGAACCCAACTGGTTGGTTCCATTTGTTATCACAACAAGCTATAAGTTAGGGGCATACCAGTTATCAACACCCGAAGGGGAACCTCTGCAAGAGCCCATGAACAACTCTCATCTCGAAAAGTTTTATGCCTAATCTTTCAAGGTATAGAACCAAAAATTAAAAAAAATTAGAAAATGTCCTGAAGAAATGATTACCTTGGTGAAAACCTGGCAAACAGGCATCTGTGTGACAACAAAAAAATCAAAAAGCAAAAAATCCAAAAAAATTAGATAAAGGATTAAAAAATAGTAAAGAGAAAAAAACGTCCTCTAGTGAAAACCACTTCGGTGGCACTTTGGACAAGTACCTTGGTGAAAACCTAGAAAATAGGTGCCTTGTGTAAATAACTACTTTCCATCTACGATGATCTTTACAGGTTGTTCTGCATCGTCCATCTATTATGTTTCCATCATCCATCACATTCAAATATCCATCCATCACCCATCCATTTGGCATCTGCATCATAGCTTGGTTGTATGTTTGTATCATGATCCCTCCTAGTACTACTTGA
Organism: Sequoia sempervirens; assembly: GCA_007258455.2. NCBI lineage: Eukaryota > Viridiplantae > Streptophyta > Pinopsida > Cupressales > Cupressaceae > Sequoia > Sequoia sempervirens. The sequence goes on along the minus strand of VDFB02271358.1, from coordinate 145,333,085 downwards.
CCCATTCCCAAGGTTAGTTTGTCATGCCTTTATCGAATATTCTATTGCATCATGCTGGGGGCATGTTCTCATTGAATCAAATTCATGTATATTCTTGAAGTCCTAACATCTCATAAAATCCAAAAACATCAAAAAATCTCAAAAAATCCATAAACATCAGAAAATCAAAAACATCCAAAAACATCCAAAACATATCAAAATCCAAGAACAGGTCAAAAAGTCAGTCAAAAAGTCAAAAAACAAGGTCGTTTTGTCGAACTACGTGATCTTTGCATGTATAACGTAGGCAAGGCTCATCTCTTGATCAGCCCCTGAGGCCCCTAGGATAGGTCTTTAGGTTAGTCTCTTGGTCAAAATCTCATAAAACCCCAAAACATTAGAAAATCAAAAATCAAAACATTTGAAAAATCTCAAAAAATACCAAAAAAACCTCAAAACATTTCAAAAAACTCCAAAAACATCCAAATATTTGAAAAAATCTATTTGTCTCACCTCACTTTCACCCACAATAACATCACTCATAATAAACGATCATCACCCTCAACCTTCGGTGAAACAATCAGAAGCAAGTCTAGCAAGTGAAAAGTAAAAAACCCTAAATGTCAAAATCTCAAAGCCTAAGTCAGTTAGTAATCAAGTTGATCAACTTTTTTTATATCAAAAGCTTATCAGTCTTAAATCAATCTCATCATTATCTGATAAAATCGTGTCCTAGGATGAATCCTTCCTACATTGGGAACTTTTTTATCAGACCAGGAATTTTGGATAAATGAAATGACATGCCACCATCCATTAATATGTCCTAGGATATGTTGTTCCAACAATGGACATCATCTATTGGCAATAAGTTTCAATTCTTATCCTTCAAAAACATAGCTTCCTTTGGCTAGTGGTATGAAGAACATTGACTTGTTTGTTTACTTGATATTTTCTTTTTGATTTATCTTATTGTACTCATTCCAAGGACCTCTCATTGATATCCAAACATAGGATTTAGAGAGATAGGAATGGGGTAATGATCATTATCTTTTGTTTGTTCTTCTTGTTGGATATTCTTGTAATACAACCTCAGTGAATATTTGCTTTATTTAGGTGTGTACGAAGGGTGTTTTAGATATTTTGTTGACCACATAGGAAGGCTTACCTTTCTTATGTTTTGGTCTAAAATATTTGAAGTACCTAAAGTGCACCCTAGTAAGGTTTCTGTATTTCAGGTTTGAACAAGGATACTCCTATCTGGGTGTTGAGTCAAAGTCCATCACACTAAATACAACATCATCCTAGTTCTTAATACTTTGATGCATCATATTTATGTGTATTATCAAACATAAGGAAAATGGCCCTTTGAAAATCCTAACTCCTCGGCAAGTAGTCATCATAATTTGCATATTCATCATCTTATGTCTTGTTGGAATGTCTTCTTTTCTTTCATCCCTTCTTGCTCTTCACACTAACAAGATACTATGACAGTTAATCATCATCATCATTGTTAAACCTGTATCCGCAAAATGTTAGCATGTTACATAAGATATAATATAGGAAACATATGCATTGCATCTCCACCATCATATAAATGTGTTGTTATAAGCATTTTTCATAAATAGTCACATCTATTTTTTCATCACATTACATCCATTTTTCATCACATTGCATTCATCACATAAACCATCACATAACATTCATTTGCATAAACATCTCATAATCATTTCATATTACCATCTACTGCATAATCAAACATAACAAATATGTAAGCATTATAGATAATCCATCACATTATAAACATACATATTCATATAGACCACCTCATAAAAACATTTATTATGTCATCACATGAACATCATAAAGTCATTACATTCATTTTGCATAATGTAAAGCATCATCATACCACTTTGCATTAACATATCATTAACATATCATTACATCACAATAAATGCATCACATACACATAAACAATCATCTAACATGTTTAGGATAATATATACTTGTTATTCTTGACATCTTAAAACCGTCTCATCATCAAGACATATCATATAGAGCATGACCATTTCATTCACATTGCATTGTACATAATCATAAAAACATACATATCGTCCATCATTCATCCATATCATATAGAACATCTCATAAATAACCACATCACAATCATTTTTTGCATTTCATTTTACAAATCATTCCATATCATTATAAACATTCAGTGCACAATTAAAATAAGAACATAAACATTATATTAAAAGCATATATCTATCCAAAATCATTTTATAAAATCATTTACCATTTTGCGTATACACCATAAATCATCACCATACCATTTTGCATATCAAATCACAAACAACATCACAAGAGCATATCATACATCACATCGATCCATATCATATATCAGTTGCATAACCATCACATAGTGCATACACCATCAAGAAAGAAATGCATCCATATATACATCACATAACACCATAACATTATTGCATAGCATATAGAAATAGAACCATCCATAAATGCATAATAAATAAATGATACACATCACATCATATCAACATCATCATCTCATATATATATCATCAGATAACTGTCATAGTACAAAATAATTAGGATCACTGTACATGTGTATGTCAATAAGTACAAGAAGGCCCAACGGGCTATCAAAACGAAGCCCATATGGCGTGAAAAAATGGTATCTCGATCAAAATGAGGCCTAACCCTCTTGTCTGCTGCCCTCTCCTCTGTCACCATGACCCTTTGTTGGTCTGTGGCTAGTCCGCTGTAAGTAGTATGGGGCTTGACCTACTCAGGGTACGACCTAATGATAAAGCAAATGATAGTAATCTGCCTCTCGAATGGCCTCCCTGTATGAACAAAGAGGCACTGTGATCTGAGAGGAGGAGGCCACCATGCTCTCTGGCTATTGTCTCCAACCCATCTCTGCAACTACCTATAACTTTGCGGCCTACCTCTGCAAAATGACCTAGTCTATCTTGGCCCTGGCCCGATCCCTCTCAGGTCTGAACCTGAGCCTGCAGCTGTGTAATATGTGCATCTTGAGGATCTGGTTGTCCTACTAGTTGTGCTTGTGGGGGTTGCACGTGAGGCTGATCCTCACCCTCAACTCGTGGTAGTGCATCTGCTTGATCCTGCTGCTTGGTTGGCCCTTGGTCCTGATCCTGCATATGTACATCTGCCTGCATCGGCTGAACTAGAGCCCTGACCAACTGATCCTACCACTCACCCTCTCTTTGTCCTCATCCTCCCCCTCTGCCCCTCAATCTCTACTAAGCGGATGGTGCTCCTAGAACTATCAATCGTAGGGGTGGCCAAAACTAGTCTCTGTAGGCCTGTGTCACACCTGAACTGGAGCCCTGACCAGCTTATCCTACCACTCACCCTCTCTCTGTCCTCGTCCTCCCCCTCTGCCCCTTGATCTCCACTGAGTAGAGGGTGCTCCTAGAACTATCAATCACAGGGGTGGTCGAAACCAATCTCTGTGGGCCTCTAATCATATACCCACAACCGGCCCACCAACTGTCTAAAGTTGTCTACTACCTCAGAAGCAGGAATGTATCACCCCCACAAACCCTGTGATACCATGTGAGTAAATATGGCCACATAGTCATCATCTGGCCGGTCCTTTGGCTCACCAAACTGACGTGGAATGTGCCTTGGTAGGTATCTCTCAACCATTGTATGTTCCTGCCCCTACATAAAGTGGTCCTGGTGGGCAAAGAATATATGTTGTGCATCATCGACCCATCTGGGGTGACCAAGGTACGGGTGCCATGTAAAAACCTACATATCATCCAGGACCCTCCTCTAGTGAGGAATCTCGTGCTCGCCCGTGTGTGTAAAAGACACACCACCTCTGTAACGCCACACTAGGGGATCATTAGGCCCCATCAACACTACAATGACTCGCGGCCAAAGAACGAAGATATGCTCCCATGCCCACACGTGAAGAAGCGTAACACCTACTCCAAGTGCTCCACTGTCAAGGTAGACATACTCGTGCAAATCCCTGTAGAGGGAGGCTAGAAGGATAGACCCCCAAGCAAAACGAACAGGCTTGTTACGCATCACCATCCACTCCCAACAAAGCCCCTAGCTAGGACTGAAATACCGGCCTCGCCGATCTGGGGCAACGAGACCTGAAATGATCACTGCAACCACTAGGCGGAAGGGTGAAGTCAGGGCCCTATGATGCTCTAACTCTATCTGACCCTCATAGTATATAACATCCTCTATAGCAAGGATTGTGTGACAAGCATCCTGTCTGACACCCATATCATAAATAACATGCTACCCATGTATCGGCAATCTGAGGATCCGCCACACATCCTCTAGGGTGACGGTGGCCTCGCCAGTAGGAAGGTGGAAGGATGAGGTCTCACTTACCATCTCTTGGTAAGCATTGACATCATCCCAAGGTGGGTCCGCATGGGTGTTGCATAAGCAATGTACCATAGTCCCATGTCAACAGTCGATCCTACTTCCTGTTGCTTAGATCTTGCAGGTAACCAAAAATCTCCCACAATCTATACTCCCAAGAATAGAGCTCCCTCGCCAAGTCCTACATCAAGGAAGGTCACCATGTTAAAAATTTTGAGAATTTTATTTCGAGCATCCAAAAAGCCAACCCAACATCGCTATCTATGAAGGCATCACAATTTGAATTTTACATTGTGATGTTGGGACTGCCAAAGTCTCAAAATGCACCGTTGTGGTGCGCTTTTCTAAAACTGGAAAAGTTTGGCAAAGATTCTAGTCTAAAAGTCTACTGCCATGTTGGACTTTGAAATTCCCCCACTGGAGGTAGCATATGCATCGGAGTTTGAAGTTTGTTTCCAAACTCCAAACTCCACTATGGCGGTGCACTCTATGGTGGCGAGTCAGTTTGAGCCACTAAGTAGTGCAGTTTGAATTTTGAGCAGTGCTATATAGCACTGCTATAGAGAAGCTAAGGTTAAAAGCATTAAATAGGCACAAAAAATGAAAAATGAAGCTCAGGTAAAGATCACTTACTGGTGCCCCAATGTCAAGAGGTTGCTAGTATGTTTAGACTCGATTGAAAATATACATCAAAAGTTGTCATTGTGCCATCTCGTCGAGGTATCAGAGTTCATATCACAAAATCACTAAGAGGCTATGTGTGAAAATGAATCGAAAGTGACCCCTTAGAGCCTTTTTAAGCCTGAAAGTTAGGGTTTTTTGACCCTGTTTGGTTATCCTGCTAGGGTTTTGAACTCAACCTATTTTTGTCTACTTGAAGCCTGTTTTACATCATTTTATTATGTTTAGACACGTTTTTGGCCTCCTAGGGCCTTTTTGGACCTATTGAGCACTTTTTCATCTTTTTTCGCAAGATCACCCAAAAATCAAAATTTTCGTCCAATCTCTCGAGGGGCCAGTATATTAGCATGTTTTCTCTCGCTAGGGTAGTAGGGAAAAAATTTGAAAATGATTTTTTTTTGGCTTTGATCGAGACCATTTATTCTCTAAATCAACGCAAAAAGTGCATTGCTTCAAAGAGGGGCAAAATGTAGACATGTAAAATGTATTGATTGACGTTGGACATCTGATCCTAATCACTAATACCATTTCATCCTAAATCATCCCTTGGTCTAACCATTTAATTGAATATCTTTATTTGATTAAATTTATTTATTTTCCTCTCTTAATTAAATAAATCATGTATTTAATTAAGTCTTTCTCTTTTGTTAATTAAATCAATTAATATGATCTAATTGTCCCTATTTAATTAAATAATTAATTTTATTTAATTAAATCTCTAAAGTTTATCTATTAAATTAAGTAAATTAAAACCTTATTTAATTTAATTTGCCTTCATCCCCTTAGTTGAATAACTCAAAATCCTTTATTTAGTTAAATCTTTAAATCATATTCTTCTCATATTTGATTTAAATCAATCCATAAATTTAAGTCAAATAGGTCACATCATTTAATCCTTCATTAAATTAATTAACCTTGATTAATTTAATCTCTTCTCATGTCCCATCCTCCATCTTTTTCCACCTACACATGAAAATAGAGTTATTTGATTTATTAAATCTCTATTTGTCTTCAACATGACATAAAGGAGGAATATTCTTCAAATTTGAAATTCAAAATCTAAGTGGACTTTGTCCTTCCAACAAGGCATTCACTCCCTCTTACAAGTCCTTTTGAATTGAGCCAAGTGGCCATTACTCCATTTGACTCTCCCTCCAGCTTGTCATTAATGCAATTTCAAAATTCAAATATTGGCATTTATTGGCACATTCATCAAAACTTGCACATCCTTCATCCTCTCACATGTTGACAAGTGGCATCTTGCCATTGGTTGATTCTTAGTCCCACATTTATCCTATCTTTCAATCTTCAACTCTTTCTTTCTATAAATAAAGAGCTCATCCTTCATTTCTATCATCCACAACTTGAGTAAACTTACTATACTCAAATTCATAGCAATCTTCATCCATATCATTGAGTTTATAGCTAGGTTATGCAGATTTTTATCTTGGAGCACTCATCACTCTTCATCAAAGTGGATCAACTTTCATCATCAATTCACCATTGTATTATTGGAGTTGGGAAAGGGCCAATTTTCATATCAAATTGACACCAATTCCCTCAAGAGATTAAGAGTTTGTTTTGCTTTAGAATAGGATTTGACATGTTTTAAGCTTTGTTGTGTTCTTCATTTCATTTCCTCTTTCTCTTGCAATTTAAATGAACTTCTTGAAGAATCTATATTCTAGCTTGCATTTTATCTAATTTTTTGTTTGTTTCTTGTGCTATTGCAGGTTTAGGATCTAGGTTCACACTTTTGTAGGTTTCTTGTCCCATGTCCCACAGTTGATCCTGCTCCCTGTCACGTAGATCTCGCAAGTAACCAAAAATATCCTGCGATCTATGCTCTAGAGAATATAGCTCCCTTGCCACGTCCTACATCAGGAAAGGTCACCATGTTAAAACTTTTGAAATTTTTTTTTGGAGTGTCCAAAAAGCTAGCCCAGTGTCGCTATTTGTGAAGGTGTCGTAGTTTGAATTTTAAATTGTGATGCTAGGACTGCCAAAGTCTCAAAATGCATCGCCATGGTGCACTTTTCTAAAAGTGGCGTAGTTTGGCAAAGATTCTAGTCTAAAGGTCTGTCGCTGCGTTGAACTTTGAAATGCCTCCATTGGAGGTAGCATATGCGTCAAGAGTTTGAAGTTTGTTTCCAAACTCCAAACTCCACAGCAGCGGTGCACTCTACGGTGGTGAGTCAGTTTGAGTTACTGAGTGATGCAGTTTGTATTTTGAGTAGCACTATATAGCACCATTGCAGAGAAGCTAAGGTTAAAAGCATTAAATAGGCATGAAAAAATGAAAAATGAAGCTCAAGTAAAGATCACTTACTGGTGCCCCAATGTCGGGAGGTCGCTGGTATGTCTGGACTCGATCAGAAATATGCATTAGAAGCTATCGTTGCACCATCTCGTTGAGGTATCAGAGCTCAGATGGCAAAATCACTAAGAGGTTGAGTGAAAATGAATCGAAAGTGACCCCTCAGAGCCTTTTTAAGCTTGAAAGTTAGGTTTTTTTGACCTTGTTTGGTTATCCTGCTAGGGTTTTGAACTCTTCAACCTATTTTTGTCTGCTTGAGGCCAGTTTTATGTCATTTTATTACATTTAGAAACATTTTTGGCTTCTTGGGGCCTTTCTGGACTTGTTGGGCACTTTGTCCTCTTTTTTTGTGAGATCACCCAAAAATAAAAATTTCATCCAATCTCTCGAGGGGGCAATATATTAGCATGTTTTCTCTCGTTAGGGAAGCAGTGGGGAAATTTTTTGAAAATAATATTTTTTTTGGCTTTGATTGAGACTGTTTATTCTTTGAATCAACACGAGTGCATTGCTTCAAAGAGGGGCAAAATGTAGACGCATAAAATGTACTGATTGATGTTGGACGTCTGATCCTGATCACTAACAACATTTCATCCTAAATTATCCCTCGGTCTAACCGTTTAATCAAATATATTTATTTAATTAAATTCATTTATTTTCCTCTCTTAATTAAATAAATCATGTATTTAATTAAGTCTTTCTCTTTTAATCAATCAATCTAATCTAATTATCCCTATTCAATTAAATAATTAATTTTATTTAATTAAATATCTAAGGTTTATCTATTAAATTAAGTAAATTAAAACCTTATTTAATTTAATCTACCTTCACCCCCTTAGTTAAATAAATCAAAACCCTTTATTTAATTAATTCTTTAAATCATATTCTTCTCATATTTGATTTAAATCAATCCATAAATTTAAGTCAAATAGGTCACATCATTTAATCATTCATTAAATTAATTAACCTTGATTAATTTAATCTCTTCTCATGTCCCATGCTCCATCTTTTGCCACCTGCACATGAAAATAGAGTTATTTGATTTATTAAATCTCTATTTGTCTTCAACATGGCATAAAGGAGGAATATTCTTCAAATTTGAAATTCAAAATCTAAGTGGACTTTGTCCTTCCAACAAGGCATTTACTCCCTCTTACAAGTCCTTTTCTATTGAGCCAAGTGGCCATTACTCCATTTGACTCTCCCTCCACCTTGTCATTAATGCAATTTCAAAATTCAAATATTGGCATTTATTGGCACATTCATAAAAAATTGCACATCCTTTATCCTCTCACATGTTGACAAGTGGCATCTTACCATTGGTTGATTCTTAGTCCCACATTCATCCTATCTTTCAATCTTCAACTCTTTCTTTCTATAAATAAAGAGCTCATCCTTCATTTCTATCATCCACAACTTGAGTAAACTTACTATACTCAAATTCATAGCAATCTTCATCCATATCATTGAGTTTATAGCTAGGTTATGCAGATTTTTATCTTGGAGCACTCATCACTCTTCATCAAAGTGGATCAACTTTCATCATCAATTCACTATTGCATCATTGGAGTTGGGAAAGGGCCAATTTTCATATCAAATTGGCACCAATTCCCTCAAGAGATTAAGAGTTTGCTTTGCTTTAGAATAGGATTTGACATGTTTTAAGCTTTGTTGTGTTCTTCATTTCATTTCCTCTTTCTCTTGCAATTTAAATGAACTTCTTGAGGAATCTATATTCTAGCTTGCATTTTATCTAATTTGTTGTTTGTTTCTTGTGCTATTGCAGGTTTAGGATCTAGGTTCACAATGACTGTAAGCTTTAAGAAGGGTTTTAAAAAAATTATTTACCACTTTTGATTCTTTGACTTTTCCACCAAGATCGTTGATGGAGCTAACCACTTCATCTACCCTTTGCATGTAGCTTGTAATTATTTCATCTTTAAACATTCGTAAGTTCTCAAATGCGATCTTCATATTTTGTATCTTGCTTGTTTAACCTTATCATCTCCTTCATAAATGCTTTCCAAATTTGTCCAAATATCTTTAGCATTTTTAAAATTCATAACTTTCACTAATTTGGAATTTATAAGACTACTTAAGATAGCATACCCTTCTTTACTATTGCCTTCATAGGACTTGATTTTAGCTTCAGTTCTTGGACCATGCATAGGTATAGTATATCCATTCTAAACTAATTTTCGAACATCATATCCTAGATAACTTAGAAATCCTTCCATCTTTGTTTTCCAGAATGCATAGTTTGTTCCATCAAACATAGGGATCTCCTTCTTGTGTCAAAATTTTATCCAAGGAACCTCACTCTGATACCAATTATTTAATGCACAAGACAATTGAGAGGGTGGGTGAATCAGTTGTACCTTAAAACTTCAAAACCCTCATTAACATTTAGATCCACTTTCATTTAATAAACCCTTAATCTATTATGTTGAGTTAGAAAATAACAAAAAATGAAACTTGACTTAACACTATACATAAGAGAACTCCAAATTTATGTGGAAAACCCAAGAAGGGAAAAAATATAGTGATGATTAGCTCACAATATTAATTAATATCAACACTGAATATAATAGAGCTCATTGTTAGAGAGCTCATTGCCCAAGGAAAGAAATGATCACTTCCATAATAGAAAAGATGATAGAGAAGAAATGCTACATAGATAAAACAATCTCAATACAATAGAGAATCCACCACAATGTCACTAACACCTTCGTAGCTTGATTGAAGAATTGTAGACACCTTTTTCTCACTGCATCCAGTAATCTAACTCATGAAAGCTTGCATTGTACTTCTCAATTTTGCACTGTATAACTCTGTACTTCTCAATTTTTCACTCTATAACTCTAAAACTCACCTCATATTTATACCTTCTTCAACCTTGAAACATTCTCCAAGGTCGGATATGCACATCAACTGTGCAAATTCTAATTAGGTTGATGCCAAACACTTACATGGCAGATAGAAGTGGAATTTGACCGCATCACTATTGAAAGAATTAAGAATCTTGTCATTAATGAGTTTTCATTGATGTCAACACCACATCAACACCAAATGATGAATGGAAGATGTATACAAAAAAGTTAATTTTGTAAAAGGTCTTTTGGCTAAGTGTTTATACTAGTAGTCTCAACACACAGTGCCCTCCAGTATTCTGGTCCACATATGTTCATCTTTTAAAATATACTCCTACGATTCTAGTATGTTTCTCATAGATATCTTTGGCATCTTATTTCAAAATTTTAGTTGTCTTGGTTAAGTGGTTCAAGAGTTGCAAGTAACAAAATTTTGGCAGATATGCTTTCCATAGTTTTCTATGTATTGGACCTTACTTAACTAGTTTGCATTCCTCCATGAATTTGATTTATATGTTGTGGTTTTGGGAGAAAGTTTATAGGTGTCATTAAATTGCATTTTTTAGATGGTGCGATATTTTGTTGTTCATATATCTCTTGGTGTTAACCAATTGGATTATTCTACTTTTTGGTTCTCTGCTTGGCCGACCTAAGATGTGTGAAGTGTTGAGAAGATTAAACACTTGGTGTGAATGTAAAGAGAAGTTTTCATAGGTCCATGCTAACCTATATTGCTTATGTTTTGAGCTTGAAAGCATTTTTATTTGAATTGGGTGTCGACGAGGCACATTTTGCATAATTTAAGACTACATCTAATCAGGCCAACCTAATTGATGTTTATGATGGATTTCAATATACATGCAAGGTTAATTTGAGTTGAGGAAGTAGTAAACTATGATGTTTATATGATTTGAATGCAAGCAGTGATGTAAATATTACAAAATTATGCAAATAAGTTGTGAGAATTAAGTGATTGATGTGTGAAGATAGAGCAGAGTAAGGACTAGTAATCTAAATTGATTGCAATATGTATAATGAGCTTCAAAGGAACTAAATTCACCATAAGTTAGATGCATTTCCCTCAATTCAAACTTTGGTTGTGAAGCCACTTCTCTTTTATCTTTCTTTTCTATGTGAACAGTGAGTTCACTTGGACAGTGAGTCCTTTGAGCAGTGAGCCTTTCTATAATATCTTATAATTGGCTATAACATATTGTGAGTTAATCCTCACCACATTTTTTTTCCTTCTTTGGTTTTCCATATAAAAATCCTCATGTTCATGTATTGTGTGTATTATGGGTTATTTCTGCTTGTAAATTCTTTATAATTATTAAGTATGCTTTGGAAATTGGATGGTTGATAATTAGATGGTTTAATAGAATACTTATTCACCCCCCTCTCAATATTCAGTGTGTTCAACAATTGGTATCAGAGCTTGGTTCCTTGGAGGAAGCTTTACTATTTTGGGAAGATCTTGGAATTTGAACACATGTCTCTGGAAGTATTTCCTACTAACAGGTACACAAAAGAAGACTACATATTTGACAAAGATGGAGAACTCAAGGTTGCTCTTGAAGATTCTCGATAAAATTGAAGATGAAAACAAAGATCTGAAAGAAAATATTAAAGAATAAAATGATTGCATCAAAAAATTGAGAGAGCAAATCAAAATATTCAAAGAAAGACATAAGGAGGTCAATGAACAATTGAAACAAGTAAATGAGAACATTACCAGATTGAAAGTGCAACTGGAAGAAAAAAAGATTTGAGAAATGTTTGAATGAAATAGTAAAAAGCAAGACTAATGAATGCACAAGACTTGAACAAGAAGTGGTAAATATGAGATTAGATCTGGAAAAAGCAAGAATTCATGAGGAAAAATTCAAAACAAGTTCTACAATTCTTGATAATCTAATTGTAGGTCAAAAAAATTCTAAAGATAAAGGAGGTTCGAGACTTGAAAAAGGAAAAAGCTCAAAATATCAGACATCTAATGTAAAAAGGATTAGTGAACTAGTAAAGGGCTGAAGATAGAAGGAACTATGGGAATTTCTAGAAACAAAGAAGCAATGCTAGAAGACCCCCTATCAGACAACCAAATGTTCAAAGGTACCTATCTTTTAATGGTATTTGTTATTTTTGCAATAAATTTGGACATAGAGTAATGGAATGTAGAAGTAAAATAAATCAAAATGTTCCATCCTTTACTAGAAAATGTTTTACATGCAAAAGATTTGGGCATAGAGCAAGTGAATGCAAAAGTCAAATGATGAATGCGTATAAGAGTGGTAGAATGATTCAATCTTTTAATGGTTATTGGTATACATACTATGGATTTGGACATAAGGCTAATCAATGCAGATCAAGAATAATTGTAAGGAATGCTTAGAGAAATATCATATGCAACAATTACATTAGACTTGGACATATTGCTAGAAGCAAAAATTCGAAGAATAGTTCGGTAAAGAGAAATGAACTAGTTAAGAAGAATGATTCGACTGAATTAAAAAAGGAAATGGAAAATATTTGGAGAAAGAAAGAAGATTTTGAGAACAAGGAAGAATTAGATATCACAAATTAATTTGTACCACCCTCCGGTGTAGATAATTCCTTTGGGAATTGAACCTAGGCATTGGCTTAGGGGGAACAATAACTAAAAAATCATATACCCCCTTGTCAATATGAAGTGTCATGGCTTGGCATGAATATATGAGATGGAGATGGATATTATGGATCTATTGAAGAAAATTACAAAAGAAAATATGAAAATGTGGATATTTGTGGAGCAATCTAATGTTTGTTGTTTCACAAAGAAGGTTTTACCAGCTTTGTTTTTTGATGAATTAAATGCAAAATAGGGTAGAATCAAAAGGATTATATACCTATCTCATGTCAATTTCATTTCACTTTTATGCAATTAAAGCGAGTAGTGTGAGTTGAAGAAAATTCAAGAGTCTGAAGGAAATTTGAGAAGTAGAGTATCTAAACTTTAATCTCGATTTAGCAATAAAAAGGTATTTATCATTATTCAAAGAATTTGTTTTTCAAAGCATTTAAATTCAAGATGGCAACACCTACAGTGATTAATGTGACTGAGAAACCCCAACCCAAATTCAAGAAATATCTCATGAAAGTGTTTTAGAATGACTTGCTAGGAGCATTTTTGAGTATACCATACAGGGTTTTACCTACTAAGGATATTAGGGAATATATTCATGCAAAAATAGAAGGGTATAATCATGTGAAACTTATAGATCTATGGACAAAAAATTTTACTAGAGATGATTTTAGTGTTGAGCCCAAATACGAAAACCTAGTAAAGAAGAAGTTGAATGTCTGGCAGTGGTTTCCATGCTTTACCCATGATGATGAGCTCAAGTATGTGATAATAACACTAAGAAGAGTGCATGATAAATTCTTGTGGACTGATATGCCTAGATTGATAAATAAACAAGTCATAAGGAAGGTTGTTGGACTATGTGACACTAGGTTAGTACCTGTGCTAAAATTCATAAAGAAAAGGATGTAATGGAGATGAAAAGAGCCACACTTGACCAAAGGGCTCTCACTATAAACACCATAAGGAATCTAATAGTAAAGTATGTTGCTATAGTTATTGGCTAGAAAATTTACTACACCAACAAAGAGAATTCAATGTCTGCCACAACAATTCATGTAGATCATGAAATGATAGAAAAAGGAAAATATTATGACTTGTGGGAGTTGCTCTGGCAACAACTATTTGATAATTTGAAGAAGACTAAGGATAAGAAATACCCATTCAAATTTGGATCCTGGGTAGTTTTCTTGTTATATTTTTTGAAGGAGCTTCCAGGAAGAAGTAATATTGTATGGAGTAAGGACAAACATGTATCACATAAAAATTTGAATATCTACACACCCTTGGAGATATGAAAGAACAAGATGAGGCACTTACTGATTTCTTTGCAATATTTCAGAAAATAATGCATGAAAGAGAAAGGCTCCTTAAGTCTGTTGTGGAGAAATATCGAGATGATATTACATTTCTAGTTAAAATTGATGAATGTATCATTGAAGCTACAAAACCCAAAACTATTTGGATACAACCACTTGGATATTAGGTCACTAAAAATGAAGTTGATGGCTATGTCATTGTGTTATTGAATAGTCCCAAAGACCCCACTTAGAAAAGACATGGAACTTATGAAGATAAATCCATAGAAGTGCATGTGGAATTAAGCAAGCTTGAGATAAAAAGCAATGTGGATAAAATGGTACACAAACATTTCAAGGATAGAGGACTCTCAAATGAATAGATACGAGTGTTAAGAGCAAGAGAAATGGGAGAATCAAGCACAACAAGTGGATCCCCAAGACCTAGAAGATCTAAAAGAATTGTATCCACTATTCCCTCTAGTACTTAATAGCCAACTGGATCGGTTTCTACCTCTAGCACATCGAAGAGAACATAGAATAGTACTTTGGTTATGGAAGAACCTAAGGTGGAAGAGGTCACAAGGCCTGGAAAGAGAACAAAGACTACTTTAGTAGCTTCTACTATTGCTACATCAATTAGAATAAAAGATAAAGCTAGAAGAGAAAATGACTTAAGTTTATAGTCTAAAGAAGAAGAAGAAGAAGAGGATGAGGATTCCTCGTTTATCATGAAAAGAAAAGACAATAGAGAAGAAATGCTACATAGATAAAATAGTCTCAATACAATAGAGAATCCACCATAATGTCACTAACACCTTCGTAGCTTGATTGAAAAATTGTAGACACCTTTTTCTCACTGCATCCAGTAATCTAACTCATGAAAGCTTGCATTGTACTTCTCAATTTTGCACTCTATAACTCTGTAATTCACATCATTCACATCTCTTAAATCTATATTATCATTCCTCAACAACTCACCTTATATTTATACCTTCTTCAACCTTGAAACATTCTCCAAGGTCAGTTATGCACATCAACTATGCAAATTCTAATTAGGTCGATGCCAAACACTTACATGGCAAATAGAAGTGAAATCAAACCGCACCACTATTGAAAGGATTAAGAATCTTGTCATTAATGAGTTTTCATTGATGTCAACACCACATCAACACCAAATGATGAATGACAGACGTATACAAAAAAGTTAATTCTGTAAAAGGTCTTTTGGCTAAGTGTTTATACTGGTAGTCTCAACACACAGTTCCCTCCAGTATTCTGGTCCACATATGTTTGTCTTTTAAAATATATTCCTACGATTCTAGTATGTTGTTCATAGATATATTTGGCATCTTATTTCAAAAAAATTAGTTGTCTTGGTTAAGTGGTTCAAGAGTTGCAAGTAACAAAAATTTGGAAGATATGATTTCCATAGTTTTCTATGTATTGGACCTTAGTTAACTAGTTTGCATTCCTCCACGAATTTGAGTTATATGTTGTGGTTTCAGGAGAAAGTTTATAGGTGTCATTAAATTGCATTTTTCAACTGGTGTGATATTTTTTTGTTCATATATCTCTTGGTGTTAATCAGTTGGAGTATTCTACTTTTTGGTTCTATGCTTGGCCGACCTAAGATATGCGAAGTGTTGAGAAGATTAAACACTTGGTGTGAATGTAAAGAGAAGTTTCCATAGGTCCATGTTAACCTATATTGCTTATGTTTTGAGCCTGAAAGCATTTTTATTTGAATTGGGTGTCGATGAGGCACATTTTGCATAATTTAAGGCTACATCTAGTTAGGCCAACCTAATTGATGTTTATGATGGATTTCAATATACATTCAAGGTTAATTTGAGTTGAGGAAGTAGTAGACTATGATGTTTATATGATTTGAATGCAAGCAACGATGTAAATATTACAAAATTATGAGAATAGGTTGTGTGAATTAAGTGATTGATGTGTGAAGATAGAGCAGAGTAAGGACTTGTAATCTAAATTTATTGCAATATGTATAATGAGCTTCAAAGGAACTATATTCACCATAAGTTAGATGCATTTCCATCAATTCAAACTTTGATTGTGAAGCCACTTCTCTTTATCTTTCTTTTCTATGTGAACAGTGAGTCCTTCGAGCAGTGAGCCTTTCTATAATATCTTATAATTGGCTATAGCATATTGTGAGTTAATCCTCACTGTGTTTTTTTCCCCTTCTTTGGTTTTCCATATAAAAATCCTCGTGTTCATGTATTGTGTGTGTTATGGGTTATTTCTACTTGTAAATTCCTTATAATTATTAAGTATGCTTTGGAAATTGGATGGTTGATAATTAGATGGTTTAATAGAATACTTATTCACCCCCCTCTCAGTATTCAATGTGTTCAACAATTGGTATTAGAGGTTGGTTCCTTGAAGGAAGCTTTACTATTTTGGGAAGATCTTGGAATTTGAACACATGGCTCTGGAAGTATTTCCTGCTAATGGGTACACAAAAGAAGTCTGCATATTTGACAAAGATGGAGAATTGAAGGTTTCTCTTGAAGACCTTGATAAAATTGAAGATGAAAAAAAAGATTTGAAAGAAAATATTAAAGAATAAAATGATTGCATCAAAAAGTTGAGAGATCAAATCAAAATATTCAGAGAAAGACATAAGGAGGTCAATGAACAATTGAAACAAGAAAATGAGAACATTACCAGATTGAAAGTGCAATTGGAAGGAAAAAAAGATTTGAGGAATGTTTGAATGAAATAGTAAAAAAAAGACTAATGAATGCACAAGACTTGAACAATAAGTGGTAAATATAGATTAGATATGGAAAAAGCAAGAATTCATTAGGAAAAATTCAAAACAAGTTCTACAATTCTCGATAATCTAATTGTAGGTAAAAAAAAATCTAACTATAAAGGAGGTTTGAGACTTGAAAAAGGAGAAAGCTCAAAAGATCAAGCATCTAATGTAAAAAGGATTAGTGAACTAGTAAAGGGCTAAAGATAGAAGGAACTATGAGAAGTTCTAGAAACAAAGAAGCAATTCTAGAAGACCCCCTATCAGACAACCAAATGTTCAAAGGTACCTATCTTTTAATGGTATTTTTTATTTTTGCAATAAATTTGGACATAGAGTAATGGAATGCAGAAGTAAAATAAATCAAAATGTTCCATCCTTTACTGGAAAATGTTTTATATGCAAAAGATTTGGGGATAGAGCAAGTGAATGCAAAATTCAAATGATGAATGCATATAAGAGTGGTAGAATGATTCAATCTTTTAATGGTTATTGTTATACATACTATGGATTTGGACATAAGGCTAATCAATGTAGATCAAGAATAATTGAAAGGAGTAATGCTTAGAGAAATATCATATCCAACAATTACATTAGACTTGGACATATTGCTAGAAGCAAAAATTCAAAGGATAATTCGGTAAAGAGAAATGAACCAATTAAGAAGATCGATTCAACTGAATTAAAGAAGGAAATGGAAAATATTTGGAGAAAGAAGATTTTGAGAACAAGGAAGAATTAGATATCAGAAGTGAATTTGTACCACCCTCCAGTGTAGATAATTCCTCTAGGAATTGAACCTAGGCATTGACTTAGGGGGAACAATAACTAAAAATCATATACCCCCTTGTCAATATGAAGTGTCATGTCTTGGCATGAATATATGAGATGGAGATGGATATTATGGATCTATTGAAGAAAATTACAAAAGAAAATATGAAAATGTGGATATTTGTGGAGAAATCTAATGTTTGTTGTTTCATAAAGAAGGTTTTACCAGCTTTGTTGTTTGATGAATTAAATGCAAAATAGGGTAGAATAAAAAGGATTATATACCTATCTTGTGTCAATTTCATTTCACTTTTATGCAATTGAAGTGAGTAGTGTGAATTGAAGAAAATTCAAGAGTCTGAAGGAAATTTGAGAAGTAGAGTATTTGAACCTTAATCTCGATTTAGCAATAAAAAGGTATTTATCATTATCCGAAGAATTTGTTTTTCAAAGCATTTAAATTCAAGATGGAAACACCTATAGTGATTAATGTGGCTGAGAAACCCCAACCCAAATTCAAGAAATATCTCATGAAAGTGTTTGAGAATGACTTTCTAGAAGCATTTTTGAGTATACCATATAGGGTTTTACCTACTAAGGATATTAGGGAATATATTCATGCAAAAATAGAAGGGTATAATCATGTGAAACTTATAGATCTATGGATAAATTTTTTTACTAGAGATGATTTTAGTGTTGAGCCCAAATATGAAAACCTAGTAAAGAAGAAGTTGAATGTCTGGCAGTGGTTTCCATGATTTACCCATGATGATGAGCTCAAGTATGTGATAATAACACTAAGAAGAGTGCATGATAAACTCCTGTGGATTGATATGCCTAGATTGATAAATAAAGAAGTCATAAGGAAGGTTGTTGGACTATGTGACACTAGGTCAGTACCTATGCTGAAATTCGTAAAGAAAAGGATGTAATGGAGATGAAAAGAGCCACATTTTACCAAAGGGCTCTCCCTAAAAACACCATAAGGAATCTGATAGTAAAGTATGTTTCTATAGTTATTGGCTAGAAAATTTACTACATCAACAAAGAGAATTCAATGTATACCACAACAATTCATGTAGCTCATGAAATGATAGAAAAAGGAAAAGATTATGACTTGTGTGAGTTGCTCTGGCAACAACTATTTGATAATTTGAAGAAGACTAAGGATAAGAAATACCCAATCAAATTTGGATCCTTGGTAGTTTTCTTGTTGTTATATTTTTTGAAGGAGCTTCCAGGAAGAAGTAATATTGTATGGAGCAAGGACAAACATGTATCACATAAAATATTTGAATATCTACACACCCTTGGAGATATGAAAGAACAAGATGAGGCACTTACTGATTTCTTTGCAATATTTCAGAAAAGAATGCATGAAAGAGAAAGGATCCCTAAGTCTATTGTGGAGAAATATCAAGATGATATTATATTTCTGGTTAAAATTGATGACTGTATCATTGAAGCTACAAAACCCAAAACTATTTGGATACAACCACTTGGATATTAGGTCACTAAAAATGAAGTTGATGGCTATGTTATTGTGTTATTGAATAGTCCTAAAGACCCCACTTAGAAAAGACATGGAAATTATGAAGAGAAATCGATAAAAGTGCATGTGGAATTAAGCAAGATTGAGATAAAAAGAAATGTGGATAAAATGGTACACAAAAATTTCAAGGATAGAGGACTCTCAAATGAAAAAATAAGAGTGTTAAGAGAAGGAGCAATGGGAGAATCGAGCACAACAAGTGGATCCCCAAGGCCTAGAAGATTTAAAAGAACTACATCCACTATTCCCTCTAGTACTTAATAGCCAACTGGATCAGTTTGTACCTCTAGCACATCGAAGAGAACGTAGACCACTACTCTGGTTATGGAATAACCTGAGGTGGAAGAGGTCACAAGGCCTAGAAATAGAACAAATACTACTTTAGTAGCTTCTACTATTGCTACATCAATGAGAATAAAAGATAAAGCTAGAAGAGAAAAGGACTTAAGTGTATAGTCTAAAGAAGAAGAAGAAGAAGAGGATGAGGATTCCTCATTTATCATGAAAAGAAAAGACACAGAATCTTTAAAGAGACAAATAATATATATTTTTGATACTTCAGATGAAGAGGAAGTTGAAAAAGAAAAAGAAGCCTTTAGGGTACATGTTCACAAGTAGGTGAAGAAAAAGAAGAAATATAAATAAGATAAAACATAACCAGGGAAGAAAAAGAAGTAATTCAGAAAGATAGATCAATCCAATGAACTTGGACTGACTATTCAAAGGTATGTTACTTCATGAAATGCTAGAAGAAAGAGTTGCATTATATAGAAAGGAGAATGAGGAGAACAAAGCCACAATAATAGAAGCAATCATAAAATTCATCGTCACAGTTGAGGCTGATATGGAGAACATTAGGAAGAAAGTACCAGATGATGTATGGAAAATATTAATGGAGAGAACAAGATAAGAAAACGAAAGGGAAGAGAAGCTCAGATCAAATGTTGTGGAGATAATTGGTTTCTCCTTATCTGATGCTAACAAGGCCACTCTGGCTCAAGTATTTAATGAAGAATTCAAAACAAAGTGAAGGGTCACACTCCTAATGGGAAGAGATTAGGATTATATTGACGTAGTATAGAAGGAGACATAGGATAAAGTTACTAATATAGCCCAAAAATATGGAATTTTACATTGCCTCTAGTAGTAAGAACAAAGATTTGGAAATGGAAGACATGGTGGCTACTCATATAGAGGAAATTCTTGATAATATTCCTCCAGATACAGATGAACCAATGCCAAAAATTGTTGAAGAAGAGGATGTTGTTGGGATTGGAAAGGAAACTACAAAATATGATACATCTATTCCTCTAGTAACTTAGGAGATTGTAGATCAAGGCCACCCAAAGATACCTATTCCTTCAGTAAATAAAGAGAAAAACATCGATAAAGGTGAGAAGTGTGATGTGCCAAGAAATGAGGATGGAGAGAAATAGGGAGGAGTGAATGATGATGAAAATGAAGGAGAAGGAGATAAAAATGAAGATAAGGAGCATGGAGAGAAGGACAAGGATGAAGGAGATAAAGACAAGGACAAAAGATAAGATTTTTGGTGAGAAAGAAGAAAAGGTAGAAGAAGAAGAAAAGTATGATACTAGAAAGACTGAAGAAGCTAAGAAGTTTAAGGATTTAATTAAGCCCTCTAATGAATCCTTCCCTGAGAATCCTTTTTTCTTGTTGTCTAAACAATTAAAGGTTCAACTAGTTGTTTCTTCTCAGTTGTTGCAGCTTCCCATGCAGTAGGGTAATGTTGATTGGGGAAGATATCTCTTATACACAAGTTACAACTAAGTGATGTGTTTAGTGAATCAACATAAAAAGAAATGATTGAAACACATTAGAAGAGAAGTGAATTGATAAATGAGGCAGTGAAAGAATTGCAAGGGATCATTCCAGGGACTAATGTTGATACATCTCTTCCTACGGTGGAAAACTTCAAATTGATGTTTGATTCCTTTAAGGAATATGCCTCTAGGATGAAAAGACAAATTGAAACAGAGGTTGAGACAAGGCTTTCAGAAAAGAAGATAATAGATATTACAAAAAAAACGTACATCTGCAAATACAAAATTTGGGGAATGCTTGAAGGAACTGTTATCCTGCAAGGTAGGTGCAAAGGAACTATTTTTATTTTGCATGAAGTTTTCGGATGCCACTCAAGGAATAAATGTTCAAATGGAATTGATTGATTCTAAAATAGAAAATGCATCAAAAGCCTATGACCTAGCATATGATAGAGACAATAAAACCTGGATTTCTTTAGTGGACTTACATGACATATTCTTTTCTTTACAGAGTCAGAAGGAAGAGGTGATCAAGCAACTAGTGAAGCTAATATACTTAGTAAAAACATAGCACAAACCAATCTCAAGTGCCCTTGCTAGTTTCGATAGAATCACAAAAATCAATCTTACACCCAATACTATAGAAGAAGGAGAAGAGAGATTGATAGAGATTGAATCTCTACACAAAATTATTGCAATAGCAAAGAAGAGTTGGGAATAAGGAAAGTCTACTTGGCAAGCCATTCTTCAAAGGCTTCAGGAGTCAACATCTTAAGGTTGACAATTTCTATCTTTATGCACATTTTCATTTTTTATGTTTTCATATTTTATTATACATATGTGGAAATTTTAGGAGGCTTCGGTTAGCTACCTAAGGGGGATCTAGTTTAGATTTTATATATGTGTGTGTGTAAGCACCCTTTTCCCTTGATGTCAAAGGGGGAGAGAATTTTTTTTTTGGCATATGTTTCCATCAATGACAAAGGGGGAGATTGTTGAAAGAATGAAGAAGGTTACCATTAATGAGTTGCCATTGATGTCAACACCATATCAACACCACATGATGAATGATGGATGTATACAAAATAGTTAATTTTGCAAAAGGTCATTTGGCTAAGTGTTTATACCGGTAGTCTCAACACACAATGCCCTCCAATGTTCTAGTCCACGTCTGTTTGTATTTTCAAATATGGTCCTATGGTTCTAGTATGTTTCTCATAGATATCTTTGGCATCTTAGTTCATAATTTCAGTTTTCTTGGTTAAGTGGTTCAAGAGTTGCAAGTAATTGAAGTTTGGTAGATATGATTTACACAATTTTTTGTGTACTAGACCTTACCTAACGGGTTCTCATTCCTCTATGGATTTGAGTTAGATGTTGTAGTTTTGGGAGAAAGTTTACATGTGTCATTACATTGAACTTTTTAGCTGGTGTGACATTTTGTGGTTCGTATATCTCTTGGTGTTAATTAGTTAGAGTATTCTACTTTTTGGTTCTATGCTTGGATGACCTAAGATATGAATTTTTTTAAGAAGATTAAACATGATGCAAATATAAAGAGGAGTTGTTATAGGTCCATTTTGACCTATTTGCTTAAGTTTTGAGTAGAAAGTATTTTTATTTGAATTGGGTGTCAATATGGCACGTTTAAAAAAATTTGAGGCTACATATAATTAGGTTGACCTAATTAATGTTTATGATTGAGTTCCATATATATACAGGTTAATTTGAGTTGAGGAAGTAGTAGACTATGTTGTATATATGATTTGAATGCAAGAAGTAATGCAAATATTGCATAACTATGTGAATAGGCTATGAGCATTAAGTGATTGGTGTGAAAAGATAGAGTAGAGTAAGGACTGGTAATCTAAATTGATTGTAGTATGTGTAATGATTTTCAAAGGAACTGAATTTAGCATAAGTTAGATGTATTTCTCTCAGTTCAAACTCTAGTTGTGAAGCCACTTCTCTTGCATCTTTCATTTCTTTGTGAACAGTGAATTCACTTGGACAATGAGTCCTCCTAGAAGTGAGCCTTTCTATAATATCTTATAACCAGTTATAACATATTGTGAGTTAATCCTCACCATGGTTTTTCCCTTCTTGGGTTTTCCATGTAAAAATCCTGGTGTTCATGTGTTGTGTGTGTTATGGATTATTTCTACTTACATTCCTTATGATTGTTAAATATCCTTTGGAAATTAGATGGTTGATAATTAGATGGTTTAGTAGAATACCGATCCATCCCCCTCTCAGTATTCTGTGTGTTCAAAAATCACACCTTATTTGGGACCCAAATCTATAATACCACTCAACCACATGCTTCTATAAATAATAATTATCCATCACAATTCGTGTAAACACCAAGTCAATTGTTATCTGTGTAAACACCATTAAACTTTTAAGTGCATGTTTCCTTAAGTCCAAGGATGACTTGTGAACCACACACCACACTTGAACATGATCCTCAAACACTCTAAAATCCAACAAACTCCTTCATAGCAACTTCCACTTGAAGAATGTACACACCCAATACACTCAAATAGCTCCACCATACACTATTAAGAAATTGACTTTCAAAGCACCAAACGTTGAACCATATTGACTGAGTAAAGATACCAAACTAATCAATATTACTTCATATCTACAAGACTTGAAACATAACTTTAGAGAAATGCGAAGAAAAACCTTTTCTCCCAGATAGCTCTGCAATATAAAGTTCACACACTAGTGAACACAACTTCTTCTGCACAACGATCCAACATGCCAAATCTTGGATATAACACCTCTAAATATATTTGATCTTGGATATAACACCTCTAAATATATTTGATCAACATATCTGAAATGCACAAGCAAATCTTCAACCTAGAAGAAATATGGAGCAACACAATAACATACCTCTGCAACCTAGAACACCATTGCAACACATTGTTTTCTCTTTTTTATCAAATTTTCTCAAAAGCAATTGGAAACCAAGCACCAAAGGCACATCCTCATCACCTTCATCACTTCCTCAATCATAGACAAAATCTTATCAAAGAAACACTATAGATTGACACTAGTAGCTTACTAACGACAACAAAATGTAACTAATAAAAAAATCATCAATGCAATATATCCCTTAATAATGATCTTCTTCCTTCTCATATAGTTGACACCAATGATAACACAAGCTTGTTGACATCAATGAAAACACCTATCTTCTCATACTTGCAACATGATCAAGCTATAATTCAATCACATACCCTATCCAAATCTATCAAATCCTCATTCCACCTTTGCATTTCCAATTCATCCCATCTCCCCTTCATCCCATCCAAATCTCTAATAAACATTTGGGAAAGGTGTCAAACCCTAAGGTGAAAACTCAAAGGTTTCCCTTTCCCTATGTTTCAATTGGAAACAAAAAAGTGTATAGGACATATAAAAGAGATAAGAGGGAGTTACACTTGTTGACCAACTTATCACATGTGCTAGAACACATCATATATCATATTTAAATAGAGGTAATAGAGCCAAAATGAAATTCCCAAATTTGCGAGTAGATATGACAAACTTATGGTGGGTGGAAGGAATATACTACTTTTCGCTTGTGGACTCATCTTGGGATTTGGGTGTTGAATTTCTAACTAGGAATTTTGGTACTATATTTTAGGTGGTTTTAGCTCATGTCTTTTTAATTATTATTTAATGGTTTCATGTAGTATTTCTCCTATTTACTGGGTGCTTGAAATGGACATTTTGATAGTTGATTTATAACTATTGTTATGTTGCTAAAATTACTCCAAAGCTGCATGTTGGTGATACTCCTATTAGGGCAAGCACTTGAGATTATATTGATTAATGTTTATGAGTGTGGGGATTTTCTTTGATA
Organism: Sequoia sempervirens; assembly: GCA_007258455.2. NCBI lineage: Eukaryota > Viridiplantae > Streptophyta > Pinopsida > Cupressales > Cupressaceae > Sequoia > Sequoia sempervirens. The sequence goes on along the minus strand of VDFB02271358.1, from coordinate 145,308,159 downwards.
TACATTCGCAATCACATTATTTAATCACTTAAATCTACTACTACATTTATTTATTAATATGGTATGCATTATCACTTAACACATTATTCTCTCAAGTCATTTAATACCATGTTGGACTAGTATTGCCACATCTTTGCACATGGGGGTGATCATCTAACCCACTTTAAACTTGTGTTGTTATTGACATATCATTCAACTTGGAGGATATTCTCCTCCCCTTTTATACATCACTGAACATTATTGAATTATTTAGCCCACATGAGCTTGCTTATTTGACTTGATCTTTTAGATTACATTTTACATTATTGGGCTCCCTTGAGCCATTTTGATTATATTTCGAAGAATCACTCTAAGTTTTATCCTTCCTTCTTATTGTTAGGAAATGTGTATCAACCTTTATCCTAATGTTGAGTATATAAAGAATGCAATTTTTAGATTATGAAACATGAATAAATAATTTCTAGGATCTAGAGTTTTTTTTGGCCCAAATAATTTATTTTGCTTGTTTAGCATTGCTTATAGGGATGCCCAATTCATAGATCTCTTCAAGATCTATAATTAAAAAAAATCCCCAACGACCTCTCACATTAAAATTTATGGCCTTTTATATTGGAAAAGAAAAAGTGTATAGGACATCTATAAGAGCTAAGAGGGAATTACACTTGTTGATCAACTTATGACATGTGCTAGAACACATCATAAATTATCTTTGAATGGAGATAGTGGAGTCAAAATGAAATGCCCAAGATTACAAGCAGATATGACAAACTTATGGTAGGTGGAAGGAATATGCTACTTTTAGCTTATGGACTCATCTTGGGATTTGAATGTTGAATTTCTAACTAGGGATTTTGGCACTACATTTTAGGTAGTTTTAGCTCATGGTTTTTTAATTATTATTTAATTGATTCATATATTGTTTTTCCTATTTATTGGGTGCTTGAAATGGATGTTTTGATAGTTGATTTATAAGTATTGTTATGTTGCTACGATTACTCCAAAGTTGCATGTTGGTGATACTCCTATAAGGCCATGCACTTGAGATTATATTGATTCATGTTTTGGAGTGTGGGGTTTTCCTTTGATAGGGTTTTCCTCACATAAACTTGTGTTGTGGTATAGTTTTATTTTATTTATATATCTTTCTCCTTTTTGTAATTGTAAAGATCTAAATTTTTCCCATTACTCTCCTCTAAGATTAGTTTGGGAAGTGATTCTATGTACCTTGCTTCCTTTAAGATATGGGCCCTTCACCCTTATCATGTATTTACACCTTCTATTTTGGTTTGATGCCTTCTAGTTTGATCCCTTGCCCATAATTTCAACTCTATACTACTAGGGACTATATGCCTTATAGATTAGATCTTTATTTTTAATACATTTCTCAATTATCGAACTAAATACACATACTTTCAATTTGCATTTCTCACATTCAATTATTTTAAACTATCAATACTTATTAAGTCAACTTAACTCTTAATTAATTAATCTAAATTAATACTTCTATATTAATATATATTTTTTAAATGCCTTATAATTTTTTATAATTATAATTATTCTTCAAGGTATTATAGGAGCCTATCACACATTACCTAAGATTCCATATGAGGGGACAAGTCTAGAATATCTATCTTGGAATCTTTCTTCTGCTGCCGTATACTTTGACTAAGTAAAATTTAAAAATTTATAGCTGTCTATTGGGGCGTGCGAATCTTTCATGTATTTGGACTTAGTAAAACATATGAGGACAACATATCTCTATCTACTCAAATATAAAAATGTTTTTTTCTATTCGGAAATTCAAAAGGTGTAGGACAAGCTATTACATCTTACAACGTCACATATAAATACAAATTTGCAGTGGAAGTTGTCCCTTTCCTCTAAAATACAAATTTGTAGTGGAAGTTGTCCCTTTCCTCTAAACCTTTGAGAAGACTAGGTATATAATTCTTTTTTTCTTAGAAATAATCAAACTGTCCATAAGATCCTTTTTCAAAAACAATATAATTATTCATATGATTTTTAGTTTGTATGTAAAAAGTTACATGATGTTTTATCATGATTTAAGTGTATACTTTTAAAGTTAATTTTTATTCAATAGTTTATAGGAATTTATTTTATATGGGTATAGTCAAATAGTAAGTTGCAACAGTCATAATCTAGTTAACAAGTTAGGTAGTATTAGGTAGAGTAGTAAAGAGAGCGACATAAGAAAAAAATGTCATTTAACAAATCTGAAACTTTCTTTCTTGAATTCATTACGATAATAAAGAAAGGATAGTATGAAGTTAGTACCTTGTATCTATGAACATTGATAGCATATATCAGAGACTCTAAACATGATCACAAGTTCAAATGAATGACCATCTATCAAAGTGAAAACCAAGAGCACCCATAAGTGCCAAAATAGCTCTGTCAAATTTTCCTTCCTTGAGTAGCATGCAAGAAATAGTTAGAACCTTTGTCGATTCACTTAGTATTCATTGTATTTAGGTAATGTTGATAGTTTGAAACATCATTTTTTTGAAAGATAACCTATTTAAGTAGTACTTTGATTCAAACAAAATAAATAATGGAGTTTCCCCCAAGATCAAGCCCTCTTAGCTTGCTATCCCATTTACTCAAAAAATGACTCAAGAACTATGTAGTTGAATCTCAATAAAAGATCATATAATTTAATACATTGTGAAAACATCAACTAAATATAAATGTGGAAAGTTATTAGCAACTTGAGAAAGTGAATCATTTTCTTAAGAAGTAATTTGACTTACTTTAATAATTTTATAAAGATGAATCTCTTGATTTTATACATTTAACTCTAATGCCAATGAATTGATTTAATCTACTAGAATGATGCAATCAAGAGTGATCTATGTGCATGATATTTTGAGCATGCAAGAACAAGTTAAAACGATATTTAACCTATTCTACCCAAAACACAATCAACACTTAGATTAAGCATAAGAGTTAGAAAAATACAATAAACACATAAAATATATCACCAAATTAACCCTTGTTGCACCATGGTATGGTGGTTGTGCTGAAGGATGTTGATGTTTGAGTGCTCTTACTAGTAGCATATGGTTACATTTGAAGATGTTCCTTATATGGCTTAGGATGACATCCAATTTATAAATTTTTTGACATAAAATTGGATGGTTAAGATTAAAAAATGAGATCAATGGCTCATGATGGTTGAGAGCTGCAGGAAGATGAGAGGAGGATAAGTCTCCTCACTTGGTTGGAGGAGATAGAGGGAGAGAGATTGAGGGGAAAATATAAGGTGAGGATTCTCTTTGGGAAAATTGGGTGGATAAGACAGAAGAGGTGCTTTATAGTACCCTTGAGGGATGGGCAAGTCTTTTGACCCATGTGACATGGTTCCAAGACCATGTCACATGTATAAAGGCCCATGTATTGTGTACAAAGGACCCATGCCTTTGTACATTTTGGAGGATGTGGATGATTTATGGGGATTCAATTAGGAATTTGAATGTGTAAGTAGGGTATTAAGGGGCCAATTGATTTTATCTCAATAGAAAGTGGAGGAAAATAGACAAATTAAATGCATAAGATATTTATTTAATTTTCGGGATAAGGATTATGGGATTTAGATAAATAAATATTTGGATTTATTTATCTAAGGTGGACTATTGGAGGAAGATGATTAAGTGATTTAGACTAGAAATAGGTGTAGGTGAATAGTGATTTTATTAATTAAATAATTAAATATTATTTAATTAAAAATGAGATAAAAATTGGATAATTAAGGTTATATTCAAGCAATTGTAAAGGAAATAGTTAGGTAATGATGATGGTCAATTTTAGGTGTCTACAATCTCTACTAGTTGTTTAGTTCTTCGATACCATATGGTTATCCAATAAAGATGCAAATTATTGATGTAAGAGTTATATATCATAAATTAGGCACAAAATTAAGATATCCTCAAGATTAAACTCAAAATTATTATGTCCAACTTTCTTATTAATTATGCATAGTTAAATTGCTTCTCATAAAAATTGTATGTGTTTTTTTATAATTATTCTATTTCTATTAATTTTTCAAAATAATTTATAATCTCATATTTATATTAATTAATAAATTTAATATTTATAATAATTATAAATATTTATTCAATATTTATTTGAATTAATTTTTTCTTTCTTGTTCTTCATTCTAGTAAAATTTCTTTCAGTATTTTTAATAATATATTTTAATTTATATTTATTTTATAATATTTTCACACAATATTTTACTACACCAAGAGGTGGTTATAGTGGCAATAAAAAATAGAACATCATGTCAGAGTTGTATAAATAAAAAATAAAATACACTCAACATATAAATTTTTTAAAAATAAAACTATAAAATAACTCTTAAATAAGTAAAATAAAACATTTCTTAAATAATTCTTAAGTAAAATAAAATAACTCAAAATTATAATGGTGGACATATTTTAGATAGGTATATTTAAGACATCTATACTAGTATTAATGATTACAATAATTTGTTTATAAATTGCATTATAATAATATGAAATTTATAACATAATATCTCCCTAATTTGCTACATATTAAAAAATAATATTATTCACAATCCTTATTTTATAATTCTATATATGATTTCATAATTATAATTATTATATTTATAGGAATAATATATTAATAATACTTGTAGCTCAATTTTATATATGTTATACAATTTCATTATATAATACCCACAAGTGTTTGTGCCTTTCTCATCTTTTCGTATTGGCATATTGGAGTTATATGATATTATTCTATTAATTTTGTATTGTTTGGTTCACTTGTGGATACTCACTGATATTTTTGGATACTCGATATGTATATTTGAATCTATATGGAGATATATATAGGTGTATTATTTTTATGTTTAAATTTCTATTGGTGTTTCATCTTTACTTTTTTCATTTAACTAATATGCTAGTGCTGATTAATTGAAATATTTTTATTAAATGTGAATATTGTAGTATCAAATAGTTTTGTCATTTTATTTGACTATTGTTATGTATTTGGGTATATGTGCATAATGTATGATTGAATGTGTAAAACATTTAGAGGCCATCTCATCTTTCCTTGTTCCCATGGACAAGTTAGTGGTCTTGTGATATTTGTGAGTGTATTTGTTTGATTATGTAAACCAATCTTACTTTATGTAGAGTAATAGAATATGTAATATTTGAGTAATGATTTTGGATCCCCTTGTGTTAGACTTGTAAATGCAAATTTCACGGGTGACTATATTTATCATTAGCTATACATTTTATTGTTATGTGAAAAAGAAATAAATCTAGTTCATGATTGACATATTTTTATGCTATTAGATTCATTTAAGGAAAAATAAAAGTGATTGATTAGTTAAGTTAATTATATTAGAAAAATATATTGCACTTTATGTTGAAAAACAATTATTTGGTTTTTTTAGAAAAAAAAAAAAATTACTAATAAAAAAGAATAAAAATATACTAGAGAATACTCCAAGACAGAGCACCAATAGCAAGGGACAACTATCAAAGGTAAAAAAAAATCCCTATATCTAATAAAAAATAAATAAAATTGATAGAATTTATATAGTGTATTAAGATTTATGGATTGAAACTACGTGATTTTTTTACATCAATGTTTCAGATCATACTCCATGATCCATCATCAAGATGCAATGTAGATAGAGAAAAGAGTGAATTTATAAACTAATAAGGAAGAAAAAAAATCCACTCTAAGTATGAATTCATGAAAAAATAGATTTAAAATAAAATAATGAAGTAAAAACAAAAAAATATAGTATTCCTAGTAAGAGAATTCATAATACTAACATGAAAATTAGCTATGTTGAATAGGACAACTAAGAGGGAGGGAGGGTGAATCAGTGTTGGAAAATGTGCCTCAATCTCACAGGCTGAATCCTTTGAGAAAGCATGGTCGTTGTGACATTCATGGTGTCTGGCCGATTGACAGTTCAGTAATCTTGTGTTTTGCTCATGTCATTGTGATTTTGTTTCTGTCTTGCCGAATGGACATATCGCTATGACTTGGTGCAGTCGCTGTAACCCTTTGCAGAGTGGAAATGTCTCGGCGACAGAAGGGTTTGTTATCAGGCGCTTAGCATATGTCGGTGTGACCTATGGCGACTAGAGTCATCAGTGTAACTTATTTGCTTCGATATGAAGTCTTAGCGATGGAGGGTTGTCTCACCGATATGTTTTCTCCTGGAGCCATCGGGGTAACTCATGTGTGTCGGTATATGGTCCTAGCGACAAGGAGATGTCTCACTAATTGTAGTCATCGGGGTGACTTGAACATTCGGGAAGATCTCTTGGCGACTGGGAGATGTCTGGCTGACTGTATACAATCGGAGTAGCTTAAGGGTCTCGATATGAAGTCTCAGTGATGAAGGATTGTCTTGGCAACAATGTAACCTTCCAAGATATCAGGAAGACCCTTGGCCGAAAGGCTTGTTTCGATATGATGTCTCATCGAATATTGGAAGTCTTGCTGACAACTTGTGGGGTCATCGGTTCGATGTGACTCTTGGCGAGAAGTGGTTTCGGGATATCATGGAAACCTCGGTAAGATGTCTTGCTGAAGGTTGATTCTCTCGCCGACAGTGGAACACATCGGTATGACCTGAAGGCTTCGCTATGAAGTCTTGGCAAAGGGCATTTGTCTCACCGATGGTATGGAATGTGTTCGGCATAACTCTTAGCGAAAGGTGAGCTCGGGGTAACCTGGAGAATCTAGTGAGAGGTCTTGGCGAAGTCAAATGTCTTACCGACTCGGCAAGACATAGGCGCTCGGTATGTGGTCTCGGCAAAAGACAAAATTCTTTCCGACTGGTGAATGCAGCACTCGGGGTGACTTAAGACCTCGGTATAAGGTCTTGGCGAAGACGATAAGTCTCGCCGACTCTTGAATGTGTTCGGTATGACTCCTGAGTTTGGTTTGAAGTCTTAGCAAAGATGGAATGTCTGGCCGATGGGAGACTTCAGAGTAACATGGAGGCATCGGTATTATCTCTTGGTGAAGAGCGATTGTCTTGCTGATGGGAAACCTGATATCGGTATGACTCTTGGCGACTATTTGGGTTTTAGTATGTCTGGAAGACTCAATGTGAACTCCTGGAAATAGCGATAGTCTCACCGATGTGCTTGTTGAGGTCGATGTAACTTGTAAGCTCGGTGGAACCTCTTGTCGATGGAGAGGACTCTTGGCTAATTAGGTCTTGTGGCATCGGGGAGACACTTTTAGTGTCTCACCGACATGCGACACAAGTTGATCGATGTTGACCGAGTGAAGACTGTCTGACATGGTGCACGTGGACCAATCAAAGGAAGCAAAATTCAAACAGTTGGCAGTTGGATTTTCTGAACGGTCTGAAAGCAAAAATCTGCATAGGAATGGAAACATCTATGACAATAGGGATGCCGAGTTGGTAGATTGTGAAAGTGTGATCTTGAACTGATTCACATAGATCCTATTGAGAAGGAATGCATATATGTATGCATTGGACGTTCTATAATAGGCTGATAAGCCAAGGAGCCGAAGAGTCGAGAGCCAGAAAGAAAATGATTGAGAGAGGACCAAGTGGCTAGCTGATAGGCCAAGGCCATGAGGTCGATGCAGAGGATTGAGAGACAGAGTTGAGCTGCTGGAATCTCTCATAATCATGTTTGCTATGGGTGATCTCTTAGGGATAGTTTTCTACCAGTTGTATCCAGAATGAACAAGATGTAATCTATGAAAGGCTAAGAGCCTGAAACTATATTTTAACTTTTTGTTGCTGAATAATACAATGGCTCAAACTTTGGAGAGTGGGGTTTTTTACCCGAAAGGGTTTTTCCCACATAAAATATTTGTGTTCTATTTTCTGTAGTATCTTCAATCTGTGTTGTTGATTGCTATTGAATCTACATATGTTTCTCTCAGATGGATCAATGTGGGAAATAATTGTGTCTGTTTCCGCTTTAGGACATAGTTGAACGTGTCTTTGAGGTAACCTAATCGAAATGAAAGTTACCAAAGGCACTACTATATGGAGTTTTCACTAGATGCACTCCCAAATTTCCTTATAATCAGTTGTCACATAATTAAACCTTTATTTCAATCATCAAAACTAATAATTAATGTTGCTTAACTAATTAATCATCAAATGCCAATGAAGAAACTTAAACCCAATACACAAACACAATAACACCAAATTTATGTGGAAAACCCAATGAGGGAAAAACCACAGCGAGGATTAACTCACACTATAGAGAATATAAAAATTGATTACAAGAGGCTCACTACCACAACAAGGACTCACTATCGAGAGCAAGGACTCAATGTCCAACAAGGCTTACAACATGAAGGACTCATTTCCACATAGATACAAATAAGACTTATTGCAAAGAGACTACAATCCCAATGCAAAAAAGGATTCCACCACAATCACCTACATAAATGCATGAATGATAGAGTCCACCTTCTACTCACTGCATCCAAAAAATCAACATTAAGCTTCATACTGATCAGCCACACTCACATAACACACACTTACTGAATAGAATCAATGTCATACCAAATTGCACTTCCTCTTTTCTCTTATTACCCTTCTTTGCTCTTGTATATTTCTTCACTACTAACTCATCTTGTATTTATACCATCTTCAACTTTGAAACATATCCACAGTCGGCCATCCAAATCCAAAATTAGGTCAGTGCCAAAACATCTTAGGGTGGAATTAGAATGAGGGTGACCCAAACACATGCTTGAAGGGACCCAAAAATAGCCAACATGTTTCATCAACCTCGAAGGTAGTATTTCACACAAGGTCAGCCAAACTAGTGTAAAACACATAGAACCATTAAGTAGGAATCTTCCAAATGTCAAAACTATCTTCAATTCAATCACGGAAACTCAACTTTAGAACCACAAGTCATATGACTTCATCAAAGAGAAATCCGAACCAACAACATTTCTTGTAGACCTCAACCAGAATCATAGAAAACCACAGTTCACAACTGGTGAACACAACTTGCACTGTATAATGAATCAACAACCAAAATTCTGGATATAGCATCTTCTAACAACCATGAACATGTCTGAACCTCACAAACATAGGAGCAAATCTGGACCAAAACCTAGAGCAACCACCGAACACTTGCAACATATCTTTATTACAATTTTCTCAATATCCTCAACATATAAAACCAACAACAACTAGTTGATAACCAGTTAACCAATTGAAATCAATGACAACACCTTCAATCTTTCCATTCTTGCAACAAGCTACACATTCTAGAAAATTATCAACACAATAACATAGATGCTACATTTTCCATGCAATTTTCATCATAATATCATTATCTACAAATTACAAGAACTTAAGTTACATGATCATGATCTATCCTCCTTGACCATGCTTAAATTTTCTTAACATATATGCCAATCTCTTTAAGATTTGTTGAAGGTAGAAAAAATAAATAACAATATAAGTTAAGAGGCTTTAGTAAACTCTCTCCAAACTAGTAGAACTAAAATTTTAGTAGCCATTTGTGACTTAAATCACATGGTGGATCTCATAAAAAATAAAACAAATACATCACAAACCAAAACTCCATGGCTAGAAACATAGACAAGGAATTGTGGTTGGTGGCAAATCTCCCCTATATTATTATTGTGTATTGTTTGGTATTATTAGTGGATTGGGAGAAATAAAAATATACCAAAAGTTAGAAGTTACTCATATAAGATATTATATCATACTAAAAATGTGCAATGTGAAAATAAGAAATATATTTTGGATTATTTTATTTGAGGGTTTTGGCTTATATTGGAAAACGCATATTATTTCATTATGTATATTATGTTAGAGAACTTGGAGGGGAAAAATTGAAAAATAAAGCCTTCTTGAAAACCTTGTTACTTGGAAAATGTTGAAACCTTAGATCCTGATGTTAATTGCTTGTGTGTGAAGAATATTTCTTCCTTGTGCCTTCAGATTACATTGAAGGTAATATTTTGTCTTTCTTTCTTTTTTGAATTGTACAAATCTATTTGGTAATGGAGTATTTTCTTAATTAATTGATGTGATTGATCCAAATTTGATTTCATTCATAGGTTATGCATAGGGCTTAGTATGCAATTATTTAATCTTATTTTTAGATAGGATTTCAAAGTTGTAGGGTAAAATTACAAACCTATGTCACACTTTATAAAGGAATTGACCATCACAAACAAAAATTCTCAACTCTGACCAAGTGGTCTTTATGTTTTGAATTTCAAAATGATGTAAACTAATGAAATGTAGAACTCTTGATGAAGTTTATTTCTATAATTTAAAAAAAAAATAAAAAATTGTTTTGATATTTTTTTATAAATTTAAGAGAATATTTTGAAATGGTGAAAAAATTTCAAGAAAAAGTGACATTGAGTTGACGTCAAGAAAAAATAGAAAACAACTTCATTTCCCCTATTTTTTTTCTAAATAGATAACTTCAAATATTTAGTGCATGGTTTTTTTTTTCAAACTTTGATGTATATTTTCCTCGTAATAACATTTTAAAGTCAAAGTTACTCGAATTTGATAGTTTTCATTTCACATCAACTATTGTCTACTTTTTTTATTATTTTCAAAAAACAAATCATACCCTTTTGAAGAGGATTCTCTCCTCTAGTGCACCATATCTTTTTCAAATTTTATTAATATGTTGTACAATTTTTTTAATTTTTAGTCAACTTTTTTTAATTTTAACAACCTACTTACATTATTTAAGAAAACATATTTAAACTAATAAAAATATTATATATATATGGTTTCTTCACTCTGAGCTCTACAAACTTAGGTTATTTTAAAATATATATATTGACTGAAGAAATATTTAATCGAAGTAGAAAGTTTTAAAAAAATCTAAAAAAGGGTGAGTTGGCTACCAACAAGGTTGCCACATAGATGGTTCCGAACAAAATCTTATAGACTGAAACTATATGGATCAAAAGTGTGTTGGTTGAAAGCCTTCCAATCGAAAAGCTTCATATAAATATTTTTTTATTTTTTTCAATTCAAGGATTTGGAGAAAATACACAAAAGGACTTATTTCGATAGGAGACTTGAGCTATATTTTTAGGTACAATCATTTTCAACTTGTAATTAATTAACTCAAAATGTTTACATGGGATTGTGATCAATTATTGACTCATTTTAGGGTTTTTTTATTGTATACAAGTAACTCCGACCTACCTGTCTCCCCCCACCATATCTCCAAGATAGTACTCGTTGAACATGCAATTTTTTTTAATTAAGTATATTAATTTTTTATTTGATAAGGTTTTAAAGTGAAAACTACTATTTTGTGTTATAAAATTTAGTAATATTTTTTTCATTTTATTAGTACTTAGATTATCTTACATTAATACATTAAAGTTATAGGTGAATTGGTTTCTCTTTAAAGAAAGCTAATTGATATAAACCATGTTCAATTTACCATAAATTCATAATGCTACCTCTCTCTCTTCTCTTCGTCTCTCAAATTCTACCTAGAGGGCATGACCATAGTGCTACCATCTCTCTCTATCCTTATATGACACTCCTCTCTATCTCTCCTTAGATACTTCTCACTTTAGAGAAATCTAATTGATATAAACTATGATTTTGTTTCATCTCTCTCTCCTTCTATCATACATGTAATGCACTATCCTCTCTCTCTCTCCTTAGATACCTAGGTTCTCTCTCTATCTCTCCTTAGATAATCTCTCTCTTTCATTTTATTAGTCTTCATCTTGTACATTAAGAAATTATCTAACTACATGAGTTGGTTTCATCTCTCCCTTCTCCTACCATAGTGAGCTACCCTCTCTCTCTTCTATAGGTTGCAGTTCAAGATCTATATCTCTCCTTAGATAATTTTCTCTCTTTCTCTTCAATTTTATTAGTCTTATATTTTACATTACAAAAAATATATATAGCTATGAGTTGGTTGAACATCTCTCCCTCTCTCCTATCATGTTCATGTATTTCACTACCCTCTCTTTCTCTCTCAGATACCTAATTTCTCTCTCTATCTCTTCTTAGATACTTCTCAAGCTCTCTCTTTAATTTTATTAGTCTTTCTTGTACATTAAGAAATTAGAACTGTGAGTTGGTTTCATCTCTACCTCTCTCCTACCATAGTGAGCTAACCTATCTCTCCTTAGATAGGTCTACTCTATCTCTATCACTCTTTAGATACCTCTCTCTCTCTCCCTCTTTAATTTTATATTATAACTTCTTATATTGTACATTAAGAAATTAGAATTATGAGTTGATTTCATCCCTCCCTCTCTCCTTCTATCATACATGTATTGCTACCCTCTATTTCTCTCTCCTTATATACCTACTATCTCTCTATCTCTCCTTAGACACCCTCTCTTTCATTTTATTAGTCTTACATATTTTACATTAAGAAATTGTCTAACTACATGAGTTGGTTTCATATCTCTCTCTATTCTTCTACCATAGTGAGCTAAGAGCTCTCTCTCCTTAGATAGGTATAATATCTCTCTATCTCTCCTTAGATACTCTCTCTTTCATTTTATTAGTCAAGTATATCTTGTACATTAAGAAATTATCTAACTACATGAATTTGTTTCATCTCTTCCTCTCTCCTTCTACCATAGTGAGATAACCTATCTCTCTCTCCTTAGATTGGTCTACTCTCTTTTATCTCTCCTTAGATAATTCTCTCTCTCTCTCTCTCTCTCTCTTTAATTTTAATTTAATCTTATCTTATACATTAAGAAATTATACTTATGAGTTGGTTTCATCTCTCGCTCTCTCCTTCTATAATACATGTTATACCCTCTCTTTCTCTCTCCTTATATACCTACTCTATCTATCTCTCCTTAGATACTCTCTTTATATCTCTCTCTCTCTATCTCTCTTTCATTTTACTAGTCTTACATCTTGTACATTAAGAAATTACATGAGTTGGTTTAATATCTCCCTCTCTCCTTCTACCATAGTATCTCTCCTTAGATAGGTCTAAGTTCTCTCAGTATCTCTCCTTAGATACTTCTCTCTTTCACTTTCATTTTATTATTCTTACCTTGTGCATTATGAAAAAATTATCTAACTATGAGTTAGTTTTATCTCTCCATCTCTCCTTCTATCAGATAACGCTAGGTCCTCTCTCTCTTTCCTTATATAACCCTCTCTCATCTCTCCCTCACTCCTATCATACATGTAGTACTACCCTCTCTCTCTTCTTAGATACCTACTCTCTCTCTATCTCTCCTTAGATACCTCTCTCTCTCTTTCTCTCTCTCATTTTATTAGTCTTATATTGTACATTAAGAAATTATAACTATGAGTTTGTTTCATCTCTCCCTCTTGTTGATGATCAAAATGACACAACAAACATTAAGCAGAATATTTCTACCCTACTTCTCTTGAAAAAAGATAACTAATAATGAAATCACCTATCTTCCAAGGTCTCGATAGTTGGTTCACAACTATACTAGATCACTCATTGGTCAACATGAATATAATATTCAAAGGAGCCTTTGTTGGTTTAAAGCAACAAACTGATATTTTAAACATTCCAACAACAACTTTTTTTAAAGAAATAGAAAAAATACGTCACATGTTTTTGAACATAAAACATGAATACATATAGTTCCAATATTTAGACATGCAATATTGTAATAAGCTTTCCTTATAGTCAAAAACTAAAGAATGAAAAAAATTGTCATTGTTTATGCAATTATATCCATTCACAGTGCAAATTTAATAAGCATACTTGCAATTTATTTTACTAGAATTAATGAAAGACACATTCAATTAACTCATTACATATTTTAAGAATGAAGCAGAATAGGTAGGATGGGTAGGATTTTTGGAGGTGCTACATTAGTGAACTCTTCTATTTCTGGTGCATTTGTGCTAGAGGAGGGATCTGATGAAGACGACGAGGAAGATGAAGGTGTGGATGGTTGCTTGTTGGAGGTGCAAGATGTATGCCTACTGGTGGAGCCATTTCCCTCTCTTCCTGTCTCTATTGCTATGGTCGTGGGTGAGGGATTTGACTACTGAAAGATTCTTCTTGTCTAGTGCCTTCTTTTGTTTGGGACTTGCTTTGTTGGGGCTCCTTTTCTGGGGCTTTCTTCTGCCATGGCTCTGGCTCTTGGTTTCTCAGTGGTTTGTGGGTGGACTGTGATGGGGTTGTATGTGGTAGGATTTTGCATTCTTTCAGACCTTGTTGGGTTAGATGGTGTTCTTCATGGTTTTGCTCTCCTGCCCTTCTCTTTGTTTTTTGGTCTCCCTCGCCTAGCTCTACTCTTTGGATGACCCTGTGGCTTGCGACCTTTTCTTGCTTTGTCTCTAGGTTTCTTGGTGGTTTTCTTGGTGTTGGGTGTGATTTATGGGTGGACTGTGATGGGGTTGTTTGTGGTAGGAGTTTGCATTCTTTCAAACCTTGTTGGGGCAGATGGTGTTCTTCATGGTTTTGTACTCCTACTCTTCTCTTTTTTTTTTCTAGTCTCCCTCGCTTGGCTCTACTCTTTGGATGCCCCTATGGCTTGTAGCCTTTGCTTGATTTCATGAGCTCTCTTGCTTGGGGGATTCCTTCCTCTTGGAGGGTTGGTGTTGTTGGGGATTTTTTGGAGGCTTCCATTTTCTGGGTGGACTCTGGGTCATTTGTTTGTGCTAGGCTTGATCACTTTCGATGGACTGGGATGCTTCTAATGTTTTTCTTGATTTCCTAATTGTGTCTATTATTCTTCTAGAGTGGGATGACCCCTTCTTGTCTAGTTTTTGGGGATTTTTTTTGTTTGTTGTTGTGCCCCTATTGGGTTACTCTGCTTTTTTTGGTTTTATAGGGGTTGATGTTTTATGGGCTTGTGCTGACCCTCCGTGAGGTTTTTCTGGAGGTAATTTATCTTCTATCCTATGTTTATGTTTTCTCAGTTGGGTTGTTTCTAAAGACCTTTTTCATGGCCCAATTATTCATGGAGCTAGAGATTGTCTATGCTACCTTTGTGCTGAAGCAAAGTGGTTTGAAAGAGTTTTTGCTGGTGGAGTTGTCCATGGATGATTTGGGTTCTTTTGCTTCTCCTTATTTGTTGCAAGCTAGGTGGTATTATAAGTTTCTCTCTATGTCCCAGCAGGCTGAGCCCCCTTAGGCTCAGTGGTTTACCTTTGAGTCTTGTTGTTTGCAGGTGTTGGCTATTGATGGTGTTTTCTGCACAACAAAAACTCAAACAAAATACAAATATCCTATCTCTCTTGAAAGGTAAATCTCTATTAGCAAGCCTCAAGAGATAACCCCAAGGTCTCTAATGTTAGGTCTTGACAATGCATAAACAACCTAGTGATAAATGTGAAAATGTTGGTAATGACAAGGGCCCTTACAAATAAACAATGTTGGAAGCATACTTTCATTAAATGCAACAATATGGTGATGCTTTTAATCCTAAAACTAACCCAAATTCAAAATAAACAACAAAAGAGATAAGGGTTTCAGAGAGATTTCTAAGACAAACTTGAGATCAATCAAAATAATGATGAAAGTTGTAGATGGACAGATCCCCAATAAAACCAATCTCTGTTTGATTAAGGACAAGCCTACAACTCCACAAAAATAGTGCAATCTTCTAAGGAAACTAAAGATTTTTAGACTTTGAACATTCATTCACATGCCCAATAACTGACACAATGTAAACAAGCATCCATAGTTGAACTTAGCACAAGATAAGGCCCAAAATAACTTTACACAGAAAATTACAATCAACAAATTGCTAAAAGTATGGAATGGAGATTGATCAACATCATTAACATTCTACCATTATTGCAAAAGAACTTAAATCTAATATCTAACATTGAGAATTGAGAACAAGAAACTATAAATTGTCAAAGTGTAACACAAAGCTTGCCAAATCAACAATCCAATTGCATTAACTTCTCAAACATTACATAACAATTTCCACTCTCTTTCCTCTCCTACAACTACTATCTTGCAAAATCTAACTGCTAACTTAGCCAATTCTAGCTTCTAATCAGCTCTTCTAACCCAGTCTCCCCCTTTTTACAAATGAGAAGGCACTAGCCTTTTATAGAAAATTACATTTTGAATCAATGGTTGCAATTGCACTTATAGAAGCATCAAGCTGTTACATTTAATTTGGGAGCTTATGGTACTGTAGACATACAAATTTGGACACTTAGTTTATCCAAATTTATCACTTTTCGTCTAAACATCCTCTTATCCAAGTTAATTAAGTAATATTACTATTATTTAATTAATATCTTTAATTCTGCCAAATCCTCTTTAATTAAATACCTTACCCTCCTTAATCCTCTTTTCTTCAAATAAATTAAATAAATATTACATTTATTTAATTCCTCACATGTCATTTTCATCTAATCCTAATCCATTTCCTAATCTCTTCATTAAGGATGTGCACATGCCTAATCCTTGATTAGGATGTGTCACATCCTCCAACTTTTGCAAGTTGGCTTTTAATCCTAATTAGCCCCTAATTATCCTCTAATTACTAATTAATTAAGCCTAATTATTCTCCAAGGAATTTTTAATTCCTTTTTATTCTTCCTAGATTCCCTCCTTTATATGTGAATTTTTAATTCACATTCCATCCTTCCAAGGTTTCTAGAACCTTGGACTTGTCACAATCTCCACATGTGACCAACCTTGGACTTGTCACAATCTCCACATGTGACCCACCTTGGACTTGTCACAATCTCCACATGTGACCAAGTCCCACCTTTTTGGATCCCACCTTTTTGGAGCCCACCTTTTACCCTCTAGATCATCCTAAAAATGTTATCCCCCCAACCACCTTTCATTTTCCCATGTAGACTTTTGAGGAATTCTAAAATTCCTCAAATGTCCCTTTCACTCCCACTTGGGTACAAGAAATCTCTTTTTGTGGAAATCCTCTCATCCCCCAAGGTGCATGTCCTTTTCCACCTCATGTACCTTTTTGAAAACTCATATCCACCTCATATCCTCTTGTCCACTTCACCCTCCACATGTCAAGATGTGAGGGCTTGTGGGTTCTCAACCCACCATAGCCCTTCATCTTGACCTTGTTGGATCAATCTTGACCCTTGAATTCTCTAGAGAATTCAAATTCTTCTATAAATACCCCCTCCTCAAGGGCATTTCCACAACACTTTAGATTGAAGCAACTACATGCTGCCCATTTGCCTACTCAACACTTAGCTATCTTGCACCCTTATGCTGTCATTTTGCATTCTCAACACTTTGCACTCTCATAACTATATGTTGTCCAAGCCTTTTTCAATCATTCAACCATCTTTGTCCATCATTTTGCATATTGAAGCTTGCATTATAGACATTCAAACAATCATCTAAGGAGCACACAACCAATCCAAGCAAGGGCCAATCAAAGAAGTTTCAACAACAAGGGAGGTAAAAGTGTTTGTGTTTCATTTTATTTGCATTCCTTTTCGTTGTAACTCTCTTTTGGCTAATCTTGAGGTGTCCTTGGTGTTTTGTCTTTCACGTTTCTTAGTTAGATTCGCACATTTAGAGTGGTAGGAATTCCAAGGTATCACATTTCTGGCACGCCCGGTGGGACCCACACACGGGTCTTGCATTTAATGTTTCTTTGAGTTAAGATTTTGCAGGAAAAGCTGTGAGAA
>VDFB02271358.1:145181135-145290400 GCA_007258455.2 Sequoia sempervirens | reverse complement strand
TAGAAATCTATAACGTATTGTTCAGTGCAACTTTTGTTATATGAGTAGATATTTAAATAAGAACACCCTCCCAAGTCTTGTGGAGCTCAAAGTGTAGAAGTCTAATTATAGCTTTTTTCATTGGCCTTTCTTGTCCTTGATGTGTTGATAGTGCAATATCTTTGTATTAACCTCTTGATCCCTTGGCTTAGACATTATGATATTCCTTAGGATTGGGGGTTGCAAGAAAAAACACTATCAAAACATATACACCTCAAATGTGCAACCAACAAATAGGTCGGCACCAAACAATTTTGGGGTGGAAAGAAGTGAAGGAATACCATGGTACATGTTACTAGGAACCAAATCCACACTAACATGCTTCACCATGATTTCACAAGCCACGAAGCACATCCACAAGTAATGCTAACATGCCAGGTCAACCAAACCTGTATTAATGCTACCAAACATTCAATTCACTCTTCATCAGGTCCAAAAAATCCTACAGACCACGATGCAACAACACACAAAATATTAGAATATTCCAACACTATCAAAAAATTCATCAACATTGCCACAACAACTTGTAATCGAGAATACTATCATCTTGTGCAACCAACAAAACTGCCACATACATATAAATCACTAACCTTATGGAACACCTAAACACACAATACTCCAAGGGAGGTAGATACAAACAATATTAGGACATTTTCAAATCCACAAGATGAGAAACCTCAATGCAGAGAAATGCAGATCAATTCCATTTTTTCCAGACAACCCTCTTCATAGTGGGTGATCCCACAATAGTGGTTTACACTTTCTAGGAGATCCTAATTTTTGCTGAAATCACATATTTTTTTAAAATATAATGATTTAAGCCTTGAAATTTTCCATTTAAAGGATTCCAATTGAAGAGGGTTTGATCAAACCACCTTAGATCAAACCCCCTTGGATATAACCCCACTAGTTTTAAACCATACCTATAATGGAGTCTCCTTTACACCTATCAAAATACTGATAAAAAGCCACTTTTGATTTAATTTTTGGGGGATCAAATGAATTCATTTAAAATTTATTTTTTGTAAGTATGTATTCCTTATTATAAGCTTCCAAACAAGTATAATTTTAAATAAATTTAATTTGATTACTATATTTATTTTTTATTTCTTGTGAATGTAGGTTTTTCATTGAAAATCAATCTCTCTATTCTTCACATGTGTAAAAATAGTGGATTATCAAAAAAAAATTGAAAAATATCTATGCACTAGATATTGATGTCCTTGATCCAAAAAAAAAAAAAGAATTTTGATACATACAAAAGAAGTTATGTTTTAGCTAGTTAATCATGTCTAAATTATAACTAGTTTGAATTTGAAACTTAATTAAGAAAGAAATATTCAATGAAATGCTATGAAAGTAATTCCATGTACTAGATATCGTAGTTACAAATCTAAAGTAAAAAAAAAATATTATCCTTTATAGAAAAAAAAGTATGTGTTAGCCAGTAATGTCACTCTTAAAAAATGGTGTTTACTGTTAAAAACTAGTTTTCAAAGGAGATGGAAAAGGAAGTGCAATATGATTCCAAAAAATTTGAAAAAAATATATTTAGGATCTATAGAAAAAATGTCACAAATCACTAGTTTGCATTATCTTCAAATTCCTCATGATTTAGCTGCTATAGGTGCACAAAAGTGAAGATTTAGTAAAAAAAAATTAGTTCAATGTCCAGTTTGTCCAAAAATTGTAAACTAGTATTTTGGGATCACCCTAGTCCAACATATTGTCAAACACAATATCCATTTCCACATGATCCAAAACCTAAAACTCTAGATATAACACCTCTAAAAAATCTTTGATCATCTCATCCAAATCACACACTTGCACATCTTCAACCATGAAGAAATGCAGAGCACAATGCAAAACACAACTTTGTCACCTTGTACACTCTCTTATTCATTTTTTCTCAAAAGCACTTGGAAACTAAGTGAAACAGCTGCATCAATGTCACAAACACCTTATCATCAACACCACACTAGAGATTTAAAAAATCTCCCCATCTACAACACTTTCTCAAAATCATAATAGAGGTTAACATAGGTTGACAACAATGAAAACACTAAAGAAAACATAGTGCAACAATCTCCCTGTTGATATCAATGACAACACTGAAGAAGTTGAGAAGCCCAACCTCACAAACCCCAAGAATCACCTGCATGCAATTACCTATCACATACAAAATATTTTCAGAACCAAAGAGGATGTTCTGTAAACCTCAAGCTGAAAAATGCATTAAAAGAATCTAATAATTACAATGAGATCAATCCTTATGAAGGAGATCAAGTAACCCTAAAGAAAACCTAAAATGAAAACCCTAGTGTGCACACTTAATAATTAATAAATAAATAATTATTAATGTGCCTAAGTTTAGCTTAAGAAAACCTAAAGTAATAAGTGACTTAATTAATTAACCAATATGATTAAATTAATTAAGTGAGATGACTTATTACTCTAACACCCCCCCTTAAGATGAAATTAGGGAGTAGCTAAAACACTAGGAAAAGATGCATGAAAGCAAAGATGGGTCCCGACAACAAGGCCTAATTAGGTACCCATATACAAATGTAATGCAAACTAAATCAAATGGGGTAAAGGAGAAAACCACGTGGGAACAAAACTCCTACCCAAAATAGAATGCAAAAAAAACTAAGTGATGAAAGATGGAGGACTCCATAAGACCCCCCAAAGACACCATCCATAACAAAGATACATAAATGAACCCCCCCAAAAGAGAGGAAGAAAGAGGCCACAAAGCCCCCCCAGAATGAAGTAGCTCCAATAAGACTGAGGAAACCGCATCTCTTGAAAGAAGTGAGAGGAAAGAGGCCGAATGAATGCAATATCTGAAGGTGAAGAAGGTGAAGCCCAAGATGTCTCCATAGAAGTAGGTGTGACCTCAAACAATGAAGAAGTCAAAGTAGGTGAAGACTAAAGAGAAACCTCCAAAGATGAATGATCAATGATGTCCTGCTGCACTAAAATGAAAGAACCACATCTATAGTCATAGAAGTATAGGCAACTGCAATAGGAGGTGGAATGGAAGGCTCAAGAACTGGATCTAAAGTGAGAAAACCAATGTTCAAGAAGCCAAATGTCTCCTTGGAATGATGATTCACACTACAAATGTGATGAAAAGTTGTAGGAATAGAAGCACCATCAGTGGTAAAATCGGGAAAGGAATACAACCAAGATGAGTGATCCACCACCCCAGTAGCAATAACTACTATACTCTCCAAGTCTCTGATGATAACAGAATAAGGTGTGAACTCCATAGATCTCCCATTTCCTCCATGTGTGATCTGATAGATGGAAAGGAGGTTGTTTGTTAAGTGCATAACACACAAGACATCCTAAAAGGTGTTGTTCCCACAACTAATAGACCCCTTCCCTGTAACACTCATGTAAGTATTGTTTCCCATCAAAATAGGAGATATAGTGCAAGACTCAAAGGAAGTGAACATAGATTGTGAAGATGCCATATGATGAGATGCTCCTAAATCTAGAAGCCATCTCCCTGATCCAAGACCTAAAGTAGCACAAAGAGCATGTCCCTTCATATCTAATGAAGTATGTAAACCAATTGTGCCCCTATCATGCTGCTCTGAAGAAGAAGAAGAATGAAGGGAAGGAGATGATGCATAAATATGAGAAGGAAAATCAATATGATGTTTCTGAAGAAGATGCTTCAACTCATCAATGTCCTTCTTATAGCAACTGTGTTTTGCATATCCTTCTCTCTTGAAATATGCACATGGACCCTTCTCCTTCCTAGATGATTTCCCCTTAGAAGAGGAGGATGAATCTAAGGACTCCTTTTGCTGCTCATGAGATTTAGAATCCTCTTGTTTCTGTTTCTTTCCTTTTCCTATAGAAGCCTTCTGATCTTTGGGCTCCTGTGATGCAATAAGTGCATGTGATGTAGAGGGCTTCAACTTTCCCATGCTAGCCAACTTGGCCTTCTCTTGAGTAAGAGAAGATGAAAAATCATCAAAAGAAGGCATAATAAATCTAGTACCAAGTGTATCTCTAGTGGCATAAAAGGTAGATACAAAAACTGAATAATCTGGTCCAAGATTAGAAAGAATGGACAATATCAATTGAGATTCTTCCTTCTGAACACCACACTGTGACAACTGCAATCTAAGAGACTTGAGTTTGGTGAAAAACTCCTAGATGCTATCAAAATCCCTAGGATTTAAGCTAATTAGCTCATTCTCTAATTGAAACCCTCTCATAGTATCCTGCTTCCCAAACAAAGACTCTAAAGTTGTCCAAATCTCATGGGGTGTAGTACAAGACTCAACATGAAAAACAAGATTAGAAGAAAGAGACAGACATAAAGTACCAAAAGCTTCATCACACCTATTAAACCATTTTCTCTTTTTAGTAGCACCTGTAGGTTCAATTTCTGTACCCATGGTTACCCTATACAACCCTTGATGCTTTAAATGAATCTCCATTTGTTTTTTCCAACCAAAATAGTTGAATGGAGTAAGGGGTGCAATTTTAAGTGTATCCATGACAAAACACATCAAAATATACTCTCAAAGAAAAAAATAATGCTCGCTGATCTCAAAAAATAGCCTGATTACATGCTTCCCAAGAAAATAACTCAAAAACGTAAAGGCTGAGATCAAATAAGAATATCAAATACTTGGTAAATATTCTAGAAAAATGGGTTTGAGATCTGTGGAGCATTGAACCATCTTTTTGATGCCTATTTGTTTTTGCAAAACAGAGCCAGGATGCAAAAGTTACGCCTCTAGGAGTGAATTTTTTCTTTTTTTGACTTTGACAGGTGAAAATGGAATCAAAACAGAAAAATCAAAAAATCAAACCTACACCACTAGATAGAGCGTCGAACCAACTTTCTGATGATATCTCATTTTCAAAAAAAGGCCTATAAAAGGCACTTTCCCACTAAATAGGAGCAAAACTTTAGCACCTTTGGCTCAGGCCCTCGGTCGCTCATATGACCACATGCTCAGGGGCTAGAAAAAAATTCGGTGAGGCTAAAAGTGGTAAGTGCTTGGTTTCCTATGTGACCACCGACAGAGGCTTTGGGGGCCCGCGGGGTTGAATACAGGGGCTCGGTCACCCACAAGACCAAGTTGGGAGCTCTGGCAGCGAAGTTGAGCCCTTGGGGTCTGGCTGGTAATAGATCGGTGAATACCACCGGTGGCGGTGGTGAATAGGTGGCTCGTTGGAGGCAACCGGGTGGTGGTCTCTGTTTGAACTGGCTACGCAAAAAACAACGTTGATTTTTTTGGGTGAAATCTACCTCGATCTGTGTGCCTTAGGGTTGTACAACCTTGGGGAATTTTTTTTCCTTGTCAGATGACTATGTCAAAAATTGACAAGCTTTATATGAAAATAGGGATTTTTGGGTGCCGCGGACTCAATGGCAAGGTCCATTTTGTCCAAAAATGCCTAGAAAAATAGGTGACCCCCAAATCCACAAAAAAGTAGCCTATAAAGAAACCCTTGCATAGAAAAATTTGCTATGAGGAAATATCTTCAAAAGACGAACATGCAACTACAAGTCTAGAGCTCTGATACCATGAAGAAGTTGAGAAGTCCAACCTCACAAACCCCAAGAATAACCTGCATGCAATTACCTATCACATACAAAAGATATTCAAAACCAAAGAAGATGTTCTGTAAACCTCAATCTGAAAAATGCGTTAAGAGAATCTAATAATTACAATGAGATCAATCCTTATGAAGGAGATCAAGCAACCCTAAAGAAAACCCTAAAGGAAAACCCTAGTGTGCACACTTAATAATTAATAAATAATTAATTATTAATGTGCCTAAGTTTATCTTAAGCAAACCTAAAGTATTAAGTGAATTAATTAACCAATATGATTAAATTAATTAAGTGAGATGCCTTATTACTCTAACAAACACTACAATAATCTCCAACAATTAGTGTATTAAAACTAATATTTAAGTTAGTTTTAAGCATGCCACAAGTTCTTATTTTTTATTATAATAAATAATATATAATATATACTTACGAAAATATCATATTAGGATCATAACATTAATGTCTACATACCATGCAATCCACTTACCATAAATACCTTAAGTCTCAATACATTTCATGGAATTTAATATTTTTAGTGATCTGCACCACTTCCAATATTTTCAAATATTGAAAGAGAAAAATGAAAACCATTATCCATACCCTATATCCATTCCCAAAAGAAAATTCATACATCAATCTTAGTGATTTACCCTCCACATCTTATTTTCCATCTACCAAGCAACAATCCCAAAATCCACATTCAAAATATTTGATAAAGGATGTAGAGAATATCAAATCCATAAGTCTATTTATATCACTATATTTCCCATCTCACCTCAATCATTGGGTTGATCACACCCTAAATTACAAGACCCCCTCCTCATGCTACATTGGGGGCCCACTACCTTCCTTTTTAGTTATTATCTTACTAATGAGGATATAGAAAGATTTGATTCTACATCAATTCAAAAAAATGAATGATGTAGTGTTAAAAAGGAGATCCAAGACTAATGTGAACCTAAATAACACTTTTCTATAGCGTGACATTTTGGGGACACAAAAATGATCATAAAATACTACTTGGATACTATCCTCAAGGAAGAGCCAAAATAGCTTATTAGGGTTTTTGGTTCCCTTTGTGCTGGATTAGGAGTAGAATTGATGTGATGTGTGTTATTTTATGAATGTAAACTAGGTAAAGTATGTAACTACAACAGACTACCACTAATTTAGACAAAATTAGAACTGATACACAAAAATATAGAACAAGAGAGTAGAGAGTAAAGAAAGAGGAACCCTACATTCAAATTGGAGCTCAAACTAACTGGTCAAGGGTGTGGTCACCCTAGATTGAGAATTAGGGTTTATGGAATCTCAAAATAGTAGTAGGTGTGTCACACTCTATAGGTTCTCTATCGAAATCAACTTCAAAACTTCATTTTTCTATGAATAATTGATCTGTTGAACATTCAAAATACTAAGGGGGGTGAATCAATATTATTTTAAACCACTTAAATATTTAAACATATAATACTTATAGAATATTCAATTGCAGTAATGAAAGAAAGCATGGAAACATCCAACAACATAACATCACACATGAACACCATGATTTTTTCGTGAAAAACCAAAAATGGGAAAACCATGATGAGGATTAGCTCACAATATATTATAACCGATTATAGTATATTTCAGAAGTGCTCACTATAGGTGGACTCACTGTCCAAGTGGACTCACTGCCCACTAAGAAAAAGAAAAGATAGAAGATATTGTGGGACACAACCAATTTAAACTATTACAAAATACATCTACAATATGTTGGAATACAATTCCTTTGAAGTTCATAATATAGACTCAAAAATCTTCATACTGATTTGACTTAATACTTTGCTTTGCTCTGGATTCACACTAGCTTCACACAATTCACATTCACTAACTCATCACACATGTGATGTCATCCATAAAATATTGAAAAATATCTAACTTATATATCTACTTCACTCATAACATCAATTAGGTTGACCTAATTAGATGTATCATTAAAAATATACAAAATATAACTTGTTGGCTCAAAATCCTTCCACACATGCCTGTGCCAAGACCCAAATCTCAAATTTATTAGGTCGGCACTGTAGAGGACCTAAAACAAAAATTCTCCAACTATATACCTATATTCAAACACACGTACCTCAAAACATCATGCCAACTAGAATGCACATACATTTGACATCTGTCAACACTTCCACAATTCTGCAAATCCAAAAACCAATCCACAAAGAAGTCTAGATTCTCCAACTCATATGCATAGAACTGGAAAACACCTATAATTGTTAAGTCGAACTCCTATTACTCATAACTTTCTCACCAAAATCCAAAAAAAGATAAAATTCTAAAATTACATTCCTCTATCAACCAAAAAAATACTATTAGAAGAATAGAGCAAAACCTTCAATAGCAAACCAATGTAGACCCAAAAATTGGATCCCCTGTACACAATCACTGGTATTAACACTTAGTCATTTTTCATTATAGATTCCTTCACTGAATCAACTCTTCTTACAAAATTTTCTTGCACCAATGTCCTAAAACATTTTAGAGCCAACCAAAATGATTTGCACCATGATTTCCAAAGCAAGATGCAATGTTGACATCAATGACAACATTGTAATGCATAACTGTATGTACCTTGTGCTTATTCCACATGCTTATGTTACCAAGAACAACATCAATGACATATCCTCATTCTTACAACAATATCCCCCTTTGTCATTGATGGAAACATTCCAAAATCATCTCAACATCATCTCAAAAAAACTCTCCTCCTTTGACATCAAGGGAGAAGGGAATATGTATCAATACTTCATGTACACTAGATCTCCCCTTGACAAATATATTCATATATACAACATAAAGATTGAAGTAACTCCCCCTAAGAATTTTATGCACCAGAACCATATAAAAAATAATGTGTACCATAACCCCTTGTACACAATTTGCATATGTACACTAAAGTCTAAAATAATAAAGTAAAAAATGCATAAAGAAATAGAAATATTGTTAACCAAAGGAGGTTAACTCTTGAAGCTTTGCAACATGAAGTTGCCATTCTTGTTTTCCTTCCTCCTAGATCTTCTTGGCTATGTTAATGGCTATGCAAAGCATCCTACACCGAGTCTCTAGCTCCATCAGCGTGTCTTCCCTTTCTTTTAGAGTGTTGGGTACCAAATTGATCTGTGTAGCCTTGTTAGCACTCAAAAGGGCACTTTAAATAGATATGACTTTGGGATTTACCAAGTCCCCAATGTTCCAAAACTGCAAGATGATCTTTTCCTTTTGTCCCTATAGTTGGATATACTTTTCATGCAAGTCTTCAATCACTGATCTTATGCTTCCATCTAGATCTTGTGTAGGATCATATGCACTAGAAGCTCTCTCTGTTTGGGACTCAATTGAGTCTATTTCATCTTTAATACTTTTTGTGGCTTAGGGATACTTCATACAAAACTAAAACAAGGCCTTCACTTCATTCACACAATATTGTGCACCCTTGAGGTTTTCTTGAACCTTATTGTGTGCAAGTGCACACTTCTCAGTAATCTCCAACATATTCTTGTCATTTATTTTCTTTTCACTCATTTTCAACTTTCCCCTTAATACCAACATCATATTCTTTAAAATAATCAAATAATAATTTCAAATTCTCCATACCAAAGAGTGAAGTGTCAATGTTTACATTAGGTATGGCCTTTTGAAGAGCCTTTATAGCCTCATCCATTAGCTCTCCACTCTTTTGATGGGTCTCTATAATCTCCTTTTGGGAAGATGTATGGAATACATATCTCAACTGAAGTTTGTGGAGTGGGGAAATCTTATCAAGATCCACATTTCCCTATTGCATAGGTAATTGTAGTAGTTTTACTGATACAACAGGCTAGAAATTTATTTGTATTCTTAGTAAATTCTTCAAGGAATCTTTGAAGGAGCCAGAGGATTCACTAGAAGCCTTTATATTCTCTATTTTATTCTCTTCTAACACCTTCTCCTTTTGATTTTTACTAGTATTACCCAGTGTCTCTTCTTCCCTTTCCTCAATCTTTCTAGAGCTCACTATTGTTTTTGCTTCTATCTTTGCATCTTCTGATGCTTCTTCCCTCTTATCTTCCTAGTCATCCTTCTCATCACCATTCCCATTTTCACTATCCTTATTTACATTTTCTTCACTACTAGACTAGTTTGTGGTATCCTAAGGAGTTGTCTCTAGTTTTCCTTATATGTTCTTATTTTCTTTTGATACCAAAGGAGTATCCTCTGCAATGTCTTCTCTGATCACTGCTTCCTCAACATTCTTCTCTATCATTTCTTCCACTTCTAGAGGTGTATTATCCTATGCAACTTCTTCATTTGCCTCATGCTCATGTCGAGAATCATCCATTTGCACATCTCGTTCAATATTTTCTTCTAGAGCAAGGGCCATTCCCAACTTTTATGCCATCTCTTCTACTTTTTCAACACTCTCCTTCCTGAGTCTCTCAAGATAAATTTACCTCTTCCCATAAGGGTTGTCACCCTCTACTTATTTATGAGTTCCTTACTAGATACTATAGCCAAAGTGGCTTTGTTTTCCTCTGAGAGAGGAGCACTTGTCTTTTCCAATGCATAGTCTCTTAACCTTGCCTCTTCATCTATAGCTTCTTTCCTTTTTTCTATCAAAATATTCTATAAATTTGTAGGAATTTGTTTCTTTATGTTTTTCATTCCAACCTCAAGAATAACAACATACTTAATGATAGATTCTACAACAATGTCCTTATCCACCTCATCTACTCCATTATACAGGGTTATAGTTTCTACTAACATCTCATTTTGTACTATACCATTAAAATTTTCTTCTAACTTCATGTGAGTGTGTTTTCTTACCAAATATTTCTTCTTCTGTGTCTTTTTTGGTGTCTTCTTCTTTATACTTGTTTTTGATTTCTTCTTTTTTGATGACACCTTCTTGGTGGCTTCTTTGTAC
Source organism: Sequoia sempervirens (assembly GCA_007258455.2). Taxonomy (NCBI): domain Eukaryota; kingdom Viridiplantae; phylum Streptophyta; class Pinopsida; order Cupressales; family Cupressaceae; genus Sequoia; species Sequoia sempervirens. The sequence goes on along the minus strand of VDFB02271358.1, from coordinate 145,279,811 downwards.
TTTTCTTGTATGTGAACTACAAGAGGTTTATTTTCCTTCTCTATTTCTTCTTCACTATCTATATCAATAATATCAAATTTCTCTTTTAACACCTGCTTCACCTTGTGAAACTTCACTTTTTGTTTTGTGGACCAACTATGGTCCTTCTTCCTCCTCTTCTTCTTCTTCATCCTCTTCAACATTTACGCTTGTAAATTTTTCTCTTACTTCTTTATATTATGTTCTCTTCTTTGTAGGGGCTATAGGTGGTTCTACTGAATCAACCTTCTTCTTCTCAAGCTTTGTACTCTACAGAACTAGAGGGGATTTATCCTTCACCAAAGAACTTCTAGTTTTTTTCCTCTTATCACCTATAGGGGGCTTAGTCCCAAAGGAATTTTGAATAGAAGGATGAGTGGTAGTTGTTCTACCAGATCTTCTAGTGCCTGATGAGCTTCCCGAAGCTCCAACCCTTGCTCTTCATTGCTCCACTTGCTCTTTTGTGAAGCTCATATCCTCTGAAAACTTGTCAACCATATTTTCAACCTTCTTCTTTATTACTAGTTTCTTCTACTCCATATAAACCTCCATATATTTTTCTTCATAGGTGCTATATCTTCCTTATGTGTTATCCTTAGGCTTGATAAGCATAAAATCAGCTAAGGAAATAATCTCTTGTTTAGTAATCTCATATCCCATTGTTAGGATCCACACTATCCTTGGTTCAACTGCTTAGATGATGCATTCATCTATTGATACCATGAATATAATTTCATCAGGTTGTATTTTTCAACCATTTTTTAGGGATTATTTCTCTTTCATGCATCCTCTTCTGAAACACAACAAAGAAAGCCTCAAGAGCTTCATCTTGTGCCTCTGCATCACCAAGACCTCTACAAAAATCTCTAATCTGATGTGCAATAGGTCTTCCTTTCAACCATGTCACACTTTTAGTACTAGGTAGTTCTTTCAAAAAGAAGAAAAGTAGAAAAACAATTAGGGTACCATACTTAAATGATGTTTCTTTTCCTTGCTTTTCTCCAAATTTTCCATTAGTTATTTTCTCAACAAATCACAAAGATCATAGACAAATCCTTTTTCTACCATTTTATAGGCAGTGTTTATTGTGGTGGTAGATACATAATTATCTCTGTTTGTGAAGTAAAGCTTGTAACCTATCACCATATCTGCATACTTCATAATTGGATTTCTTATGTTATTCACTGTCAAAGCCCTTTTTTCATATGTGACATCGGTTAATTCTATGACCACTTCATTTTTCATTGAATTGAGTATCGAAATAGGTACGGTGGAGCACAAACCTGTAACTTCTCTAATCATATATTTTGTGATTAACCCAGGAATGTCAGTCCAAAAAAACCTATCATGAATTCTACTTAATGCAATTCTAACCCATTTATCATCAAAACACAAATTTGGAAACCCTTCCCACACATCAAGTTTCTTCGCGACTAGGTTTTGATGTTCTGGTTTCAAGGTAAAGCTATCTCTAGTAAGTTTATTCACCCATACCTCTCCTAGATTATAATGATTATGCTCTTCCAATTTGTAGTGAATGTAAATCCTTATATCTTCCATATGTAACATAGCATAAGGAACCTTAGAAAATGTGCCTAAGGGGTCAACCTCTGTGGATTTAACAAGATGTTTCTTAAACTTAGGTCATGGCCTATCAGTAACTTCAATAACCCTTGGTGTATCCATTTCAAAATCAATTCAAATTTCTTTCAACAAAGCTCTATTTGAAACTAGGGAAAACAAAGACTATAAATACCTTTTCCTTCAATTTTCTAATTAGGGTTTGAACACACAAAATCACAAATCACCTTGATCACTCCAAATATTTTCTTCACTACTCTAATCCTTCTCAATGGTCATTGTGAATGAATTTTGCTAAGTAAAATAACTTTATAACCCTTGAAAATAATTGAATTCTTCAAACAATAAAGTTGGAAAACTCTTCACTATGTACACAATTACCTTCAAATGATCCACAAAATTTCACATTTCAACACTTTCTACTGAATTTTTCTCCAAAAGATCAAGCATATTGACCTATATCACATATCCTCATGTTGAAGCATCATCACCATTTTATTTGGTAGGAGATTAAAGGATTTTCATTAAATCTCCCCCTGAGCCAAAGCTCTCAACTTAGTTTCCAGATGAAACATCAACATCATATGATGGTATAGATTCATCCTTAATTTCAATCTCTTCCTTCTTTCTCCAAATCTTATCCATATCCTTCTTTGTTTATGCTAGATCAATCTTCTATACTGGTTCATTCTTCTTCACCAAATTATCCTTCTTCATATTTCTACTTCTACAAAACCTAAAAATGTGTGCAAGCCTATTACAATTGTAGCATATAACATTATTTTGACCAATCTTACTTCCATTCATTCTAGATCTTCATTGATTAGATTTATGCCCAGATCCATAGCATGTATAAAAGTAGCCATTACCAAATTGAACCATTCTACCACTTCTATAGCCATTCATCATTTGAATTCTACTTTCACTAGCTCTATGACCAAATTTATTGCATGTAAAACATTGACTAGAAAAATGTGGAACATTTTGATTCATTTTGCTTCTACATTCCATAGCCTTATGTCCAAATTTATTACAAGAATAACATAAACCATTAAAATATGGGTACCTTTGTGTATTTAGTTGTTTGACCTGTGGCCTTCTAACTACATTCCTTTGATTTTAGATTTGTATGCCATTTTTCTTCTTGTCTTCAATCTTCTTTTCAACATATTATGTCTGATATGATTTTGAGTTTTCACCCTTTTCAAATACTAAACCTTCTTTATCTTTATATCCTTTCTGATTTACAATCATTTCATCAAGCTTTGTAGAACTCATTTTGAATTTGTCTTCATGACTCCTTTCTTTTTCTAGATGTGATCTCAGATTCAAAACTTCTTGTTCAAGCCTTGTGCATTCTTCAAATTTTATTTTCACCATTGTATTCAAGCATTATTCATCTCTCTTTCTTTCTTCAACTTACAGCTTCAGACAGGTAATGGTTTCATTTGCTTGCTTCAACTACTCACTAACCCCCTTCTGTCTTTCTTTGAATTTATTGATTTTCTCCCTCAATTTTTTGATGCATTTATTTTCTTCTTTGATATTATCCTTTAGATCTCTATTTTCACCTTAAATTCTTTCAAGATCTTCAAGAGCAACTTTGAGTTCTCCATTCATATCAAATATGAAATCTTATTATGTAGATCCAACAATAGGAATCTCTTCTGGAAGAGTAGGTAATCTTCTAACAGCCATGCGTTCAACCTCCAAGATATTCCCCAAGTGGTTAATCTCCTTCCAAGGAACCAAGCTTTGATACCAATTGTTGAACATTTGAAATACAAAGAGAGGGGGTGAATTAGAATTCTTTTAAACCACTTAAATATTTAAACATACAATTTAATTATAGCACATTCAATTGCAGTAATGAAAGAAAGCATGAAAACATCCAACAACATCACATGACACATGAACACCAAGATTTTTACGTGGAAAACCCAAAATAGGAAAAACCACAGTGAGGATTAGCTCACAATACATTATAATTGGTTATATTATATTATAGAAGTGCTCACTATAGGTGGACTCATTTTCCAAGTGGAATCACTACCCATTGAGAAAAAGAAAAGATAGAAGAGATTGTGGCACACAACCAATTTGAACTAATATAAAATGTATCTACAATATGCTAGAATATAGTTCCATTGAAGTTTGAAATATAGATTCAAATATATTCATACTTATTTGAATTAATACTTTGCTCTACATTTGCACTAACTTCACACAATTCACATTCATTGAATCATCTCACATGTCATCATCTACAAAATACTAAAAAAGGTCTAACTTATATATCTACTTCACTCATAACATCAATTAGGTCGGCCTAACTAGATGCATCATTAAAAATATACAAAATATAACTTGTCTGCTCAAAATCCTTCCACACATGCCTTGATCCAATACCCAAATCTTAAAACACTTTAAAATAGGTTAGCATGGACCTACAATAGATCCCACATAACTTCACAATACTAATTTAAGATTTGTGTACCTTTAAATTTATTTGGTTGACACGTCGTAGAGGACCCAAAACAAAAATACTCCAACTCTATACCTATATTTGGACATGCGTACCTCAAAACATCATGCCAAATGGAATGCACACTTATCTAACATTTTTCAACACTTCCAAAATTCTCCAAAGCCAAAAACCAATCCGTAGAGAAGTACAGACTCTCCAACTCATATGCACATAATTGGAAAACACATATAACTGTCAAGCCAAACTTCTATTACTCATAAATTTCAAACCAAAAGCCAAAACAACATTAAATTCTATAATTATGTTCCTATATCAACCAAAAAAATATTGTTAGAAGTGTTGTATACTAGGAACACTAGGAGGGGGAGGTGAATTAGTGTTCAATAATTTTGATTTGAAAACAAATTTAAAACCATCAACAACAATAATTGAACTTTATGTAACATTAGTAGCACATAACATATGAAAACATGCAGTCACCATAACACCAAATATTTTTACATGGAAACCCTATTAGGGGAAAAACCATGGAGAGTAATCCACAAAGTTTACTCTGTTAAAAGTAAAATAAAAGAGGGGAATGCACTTGCATTTAGGCGCACTACCTAGAGTTCACTGCTCAAAGAAAGAGGCTCACTACCTTAGAATTATAATATAGATTACAACAAAATTTGAACTGAGAATATAGCATCTACAAATGCTTGGATTCAGTTCCACTGAAGTGCACAATCAGACTTTGGACCTTCTGTCCAAGTCACACTTCTACTCAACTCTGTTCTACTCTAGTTTTCTCTCCTACTGAAAACCCTTTTGTAGCACAACTAAAATTCACTCAACAGATCTTATAATATCAACTGTTCTGCTCTTTTTCAAACACACATACCTTTATTTTCACTTCATACTTTTATAAAGTGAATTACCGATCTTCCTTATATATATGCTAACCCAAAAATTCAATGCATGTTGGCTTCACAACAAGATACAATATTCTTGCTTATGTCAGCCCAAATTTCTAATTAGAAATGAAGCATACCTTCATAAGTCAGCTAGACTTATAGTAGGGACCCACACCAAGGTTCCAAAAGATAAGATATAGCAAGATAATTACTCCACATACATCTGCGATATACCACATCAAACATGTCGGCCACAATGAAAAAATAGATCATGAATCATGCCATCGAACCTCTTAACTCAAACTATGATTAATACAACACCACAAAAATTCTTCAGTAGAATAGTGTATGTGCTAATAAATCTTCCTTAGAGATCCACACCACAAAATAGTGATCCGAAGAAGTAATTAGATCACCTTACCAACTAGATGTCCTGTTCTTCACTTTCTCTGCTAGTAGAATACAAAGACTTAGATTCTTTGTCGGTATGAAGAAAATTGATGTTGTTGACCAAACTGTAGACTCTAGTTGCCATCAATGAAAACACAAGTAGCCAAAACTGATCTCTTAGAGCCATGTTCCAACAAGAACCCCCTTTGGCATTGATGGCAACACTTAGTGAAAAATTGAGTAAGTGTTAAAACCAAAAACATATCAAAGCCAAAACTACTACTCCCCCTTTTGACATCAGGAAATTTTTCACTTCATTCTCTCCCCCTTTAACATTAATGGCAAAGCTCTACAGCATCCGCTTACACTCCCTTTCTTATTCTCTCCCCTTAGATATTTTACCATACTTTTTCTTACTTCATTCTTTCCCCAAGTGCAAAAATTAATCAAAATTTGACAACTGCTACAAAAATTCAGAAAATTATTTTATACTTAGCTTTCATTTCTGAAAGGAATTTCTTCTAGGAATCCACTGCAATCCCAATGTCTATGATCAAGCTATTTTTCTTTGATGTTCTATTGATTATTTGAACAAGAGACTCAGGAATAGTGATTGCTTCTTCTAGTTTTTCTCTTGATTTAAGAATCTTAATCATTTGTTCTAATCTCCCTTCAGTTATATCTTTAACTTTCCAGAAAGCATCAATGAGAGCATTCTTAGTAGTATGAACTTTTGCATGCTCAATCTATAAATCATGAACTTTCTTCTTCACATCTCCATTCTTATCCAAAAGAATACTGTAAGTTTTCCAGTCTTAACAAGCTCACTTTCAATCTCTTCAAGCTTATCCTTGTACTTTCCTACCACATGAGGCCACCTAAGACAATAGTTAAAGAATTTATTTGTTGAATCAATGCACTATCTCAGCTCACTCATTCTCTTCTTTAGTTTGGAAAGAGATAATCTAAACTGCATTTTTAAATGAGAAATTATTTCTTCTTCCTTCCTTTTCAGGGGCACAAACTCCATAGATATCTTGAAACATTCAATCAGATCTTCAGGGAGAACATCCTACAAAATTTCCAACTCAATATTGTTATCAATAAAGTACCTTGCCAAAGTGTTTTCAATAAAATCATGCTCATAAGATGGTCCATTCAACCATATACCGAATATCTTTTGCATACCATCCTCATCCTGAATGATTTGCATTATCTTTGTCTTAAACAAAGCACTTTGCTCATCACTGTCTTCAGCTATTATTATTTCTAGTTCATCTGGTTTTAGTTGATCTCTAGGAATATATTCTTCAAAAACTTCATCTTCTACATCCACAACCACTTGAATTTTCCCTTTTTCTTCAATCTTTGCAAACTTGGGTGCCGGAGGAGTGACACCAACCGTATCTCTTCCTATCTTATGCTTTTTCTTTCTTTTTCTAGAAGATGATCCAACCTCAGTTATTTTTGTTGGAAGAGGGACAATAGCTTCCCCAAACCTCTCTAATACCTTTCTAAAGAAACTTTCATACACTTTTTCATAATTTTCAAAAGAATTGTAATGATTGAAGATTTGCTTATGAATCAACATATTCTCTCTCCACACTACATTGTCCTTCAATGGCAAGCAGTTTAGAAAGTACATCATAAGACATATTGCCAGAGTACCAAACCTGAATAGGTAGTCAATATCCTTTGTTAATTGAACGTTCTCCATTAGTTGATCCTTCATCAGACTACATAGATCAAAGTCTTTGTTTTCAATTATCATTTTATGGGCGATACATGCAACACCTGCCGAGGTTGATCCTTCTCAGTTTTTGAAGTAAATATTATATGAGACTCCATAAGCCACATACCTTGTCAAAGGATCTTTAATCAATAAAATTATCAAAGCCCTTAGATCTCCCCTTATTTTGGTGAGGGCTTCGACCTCCACATTGCCAATCAACTTATTCTTCGGTACATCAACAACATTGTATAAGCTTGTTAAATTTCTGATCACATCCTTGGTAATTTGATATGGTTTATCCAAAGTGAGGATGTCACCATCCAATTTGTTCAGTAAAAACTAAATCCCTTCTGCATTGACGAAATGAGGATAATCGTTCCATATATCCAAATTCTTGTGTTTTGATCCTTCAAGCCTTTTGAAATGGGTGAGCGACAAAAAATTTCTTTCATCCCTAATCTTTTGGCTGCTATACTCATCTAGGGTTATGGTACCTTTGATTTGCTTCATGTTTCGTTCCAAACAGAGTTCTACTGATTACAAAATAGATGTGAAATCAATGATTAACAGGAATATCTAGAGATTCGACACTAGAATGACCTTTTGCACCTTTGAAATTTTGCAAAAAAATACTCTCAAACTGTTCTCCTTCAATGCTTGGTGCCAAAATAGGGTTCAAAATTCCCTTTTATAAATTTACCAACTTTAATTTTTTCCGCATTAAATGTGTTTCCCTAGAAGTTTCGGTTACACTGCAAACTCAGACAACAAGCGAAGAATTCAACTGTGGACCTATACCATTTCATCCAATTCATCATATCATTGCAAATACTTCCATCAATGAATAAAATAGCGACTAACAACATTCAACAATTCGATTCCAACTATAAAAAAGGGGGGGCAAGATATTTTCATGAAAAAATCCCCCTAGGCCATTGGCCTAATATCAATTACCAGAGGAGCTACCAAAGGGGGCTTCTGGTACAAATTTATTTCATTCATTTGTTTCACTGTTCTTCACCCATGTCTTCTTCATCTGATCTCTTATCTCTTCCACAGATGCTTTTGGTTTTCCTTTATTGCTTTTCTGTGAATTTCTTCCTTGATAGACGAAACCTCTTTTATTCATGTTTCTGTTCTGGCATATTTTTGCAATGTGACCAAAATTGTTACAATTGAAACATACTAGAATTTTTTGCCTGTACCATCCATTCCACTAATTTCCTCCTAACCTGCATTGATTAGCAACATGTCCAAATCTTCCACAGGTATAACATTTAATGTTACTTGCATTGACAGACATACTTCTGCATTATAATGCCTTGTGCCCAAATTTTTTGCATTTGAAACATTGACCAGAAAATGATAGAGTACTAGGGTTTATCTTCCTTCTACACTGAGAAGCCATATGTCCAAATTTTTTACAAGCAAAGCAATATCCATTAAATCTTTGAGCATTAGGTTGTCTTACCAGATTTCTTCTTCCTTTGTTCTTTTTAGGATTCTTCAGTTTAGATATGGAGCATTCTCCCTTCTCATATCCAAGACCTCGCTTATCATTTATATCCTTCTGACCTTTGGTTATTTCTTCAAGCTTGGTAGAACTTATCCTAAACTTTTCCTTGAATTCATTTGCAGTAGCAAGCTCATTCCCAAGAATGACTATTTGTCTCTCAATCTCATGTTCATAGTTTTTGGCCTGTTGCAGTTCAATCTCCAATTGAATGGATCTATTGTTAATTTTGTTGCATTCTTCAAATTTTTCTCTAAGGGATTGGGCTAGATTCTCCTCATTCTTCTTTCTTTGCTCAATATCTGTGGTCAACTTCATTGCCACATATTCCATTTCAAGTCTTAGAGCTGCATTGTCCTTGGCTAGCTTTTTACATTCTCCTATTATCTCTTTTAGGGTTTGATTGAAATGGACATCATCCAAACATTTGTTTTCCTTTTGCTTCAACTAATCACATAGTTCCTTCCTCTTTTCCCTTGAGTCATTTATCTTTTCCTTTAGTGATTGAATGAATTTTTCAACATCTACAACATTTTCCTTAAGTTCCATGACCTCTGCCTTAGATTGATCAAGATCATCAAGTACCACCATCAGCTGTTGTTGAAGACCACCAACATCCATTTTAGTTCAAGATTCACCTCAAGATGCTAAGCTTTAGAAGAGGAACCTACTTTGATACCAATTGTTGGATACTAGGAACACTGAGAGGGGGGAGTGAATCAATGTTCAATAATTTTGATTTGAAAAAAATTTTAAAACCATCAACAACAATAATTGATCTTTATATAGCATTAGTAGCACATAACAGATGAAAACTTGTAGTCACTGGTCACACCCATAAAAGAATATGAAAATCACGGAAAAACCTATCTTGGGAATTGGACATTCTAGTAGGTGACTAATATCTCTTCATGGTCGTTCATTTACTTGTCAAACCAGGGAACATATACTTTAAATGGAGCAGCACTATATGTGCACTAAGAACCAGTTTTAGTCACAACCTATTGAAAATAAATACTTGGAAAGAAATTCTACCTATGCTACAGAAAGGTAATGCAAAGTTCTCTTAACTCAACCATAATTTAACTAAAGAAGAAATCATAACAGCTACAACTGAGAAACAAACTATAAACTGGCCTTATGCTGTAGGAACAAACACAGGGATGGATTCCTGATGCTGCAGGAACAGTATAAGACTGAGCTTGTGCTGAAACTTTCTAAAATGAAATCTAACTTGAATTAGCAAAGGATAAACAACTACTCTCCTATAGATACTTACTAAGTGGGCCCACTTAGCAAGCATCAACTAATTTACAAAGAAGATTGTACTCAGAACTCCATCAACTTATATTCATAACGTGAAATCATTTACATTGATTGTTCTGCTTCAAAAAACTAACAAAAACTCTGATTCATATTATGTCTCTAACTCTTACATAATTTGCTTCTCTATCTATTTCCTATTTTTCTGTTCTCTTCTCTTGTTCACTCGCACAGGAGGAACACTTACTTAAATCAGGAAAACAACTAACTAACTAACCCTAAAAGAGAAAGACGTGGATGTAAAATTTATCTCAAAATCAAGGAACATACTTCATAAATGAGTTTATCCATTCAACTTGATCCAAAGAGAATATAGCACTCCACTCTTTCTAGATTAACTGACATTTAAAATCCTTCCCAAGAGTTTCGGTCAAAGAGTCTTTGCCAGAGCTTCCTCGAAGTCGTGCAGGAAATGGAATTTACTGTAAGGCTGAGATCAGTTGGGCTTGACTCAATCATACTTTCTTCAACAACCTATGAAACACAAGGTAATAGATGCAAAAGAAAAGACGCATGGAACATACACAATATCCATTCATTAATCACATATTTAAATCTATTTCATCATTCAAAAACTACATGCGTTATACCAGTCATTTGGGGAGTCAAATAGGGTAATAAATATAGAAATGTCAACATGATAGGCTGCAGGGACATGAAAGTGTATTGCTACAAGATATCCCCCAATAAAAGGTTTCTTAAAGAGTTAAACAACCATGAACAAAAAAAGTGAGGGTAGTAAAAGTACACCATGATATCCAAATTATGAGCATATTTTGGGCTCATCATTTGCCCCCTACTTAACCCAATGCTGGTCCTCCAACATTAAACTTTTTGGTGGTCTCTCTGAAATCAGTGGTTGAGGCATGACCCTAAAATGGAGTTTCAAATTTGTAATAAAAACCTCTGAAACTCTGCCACCTTTCATACGTACGAGCTTCTGTATCTTCATTAATATTTGTAGCTTGGTAGGGATAAAGGGGCCACATTAGCACAGGAGGTCTAAATGTCAATGGCAACCATGATTCAAACCTCTTTTAAAGGCCCAATTGTATGTATCTGCTTGATCATTTGAGAGCTTCCGTAAAATTCAGGGGACTGTGAGGCTCAGACCTTCTTAACCCAACAGTTAATCTCTCCCACCTCTTCTCAATTCTGGAGTATGACAACTTCCAAAATGAGTATGTCTATTCTTGAAATTCATCATATACCTATTTTCTAAGATCAAATATTTTCATCCTGATTGTATCATTATGAAATCCATATGCCATAGTAAGCCAAGTTTTCAACATTTTATAGGGGTCTGAACTCTCAGGGCACAATGGAATAGGCTCATTCCTTTCGGCTTCTTCATATGCTTCCCATTGCCTGCCATAATTTCCTTCGTTTGCTGCCCAAGACATAAGTGATCTCAAATGGATGTCACCAATGTATAGAAGGGGATTCCACTCTATTTCAAATGGAATTATAAAGCCATGTAAATAAAATTCACACAAAGAATTCCTTAGCCAATTAGGAGCTGCCTGGTATGCATCGTAGAATTCTTTAGCAGTGTGAATAATAGGATCTAGATTTCTGGAAATTCTCATTAGCTGGAACCACAAAAATTGTTCCTTAAGGCACAAAGCATAAACTCTGGGTGGTGGTCTGTATTCCATAATCTGACCAGTTACCTTCAACATTTCATCCATTTTCTCCTTTAACTCTTGAATTTCCTGATTCTTCCTTTCAAATTCCCTTTTCAGTTTCTTCTTTTCTTCCTCCCAAAGACTTTGTTGCATTTTAGTCTTGGCTAGGTGGCAGAAACTCAGGGTTTGCAATGTAACCAGTCTCCATGTAGCTTTGAAATATTCTAAAAATTCAATCAAAAATGTCTTTTTGTAGACAACAATGGCTTGACAAGTTGCAGGGGGAAATGAAGCTTCATTGGCCACTTCCAATTGTTCAGTCTATTCCTCCTCTTGCTGCAGGATGAATTCCTATTGCTGCAGTGGAGAAGACTGTGCTTCCTCCAAAATCTGCATAGCCATAGCAGCCAAGTCATCGAGAGTTGGTACCCCCCTTTCATTATGGTCAACTTCCCTTGTCTCAATTTGTTCTTCTTCAGGAATAACAAATGAACTCTATGCAGCACTCTCAGACACATTCTGAGAAACATCATATTCAGACTCTATAGATTCTTCTGAAATTATAATAACCTTAGGTTGAGGTGAAGCAGGGGAGACTTTACATTGTTTTCTTGTGGAAACTCTTCTTGGCAATGTTGTGGCTGTCAGAGGTGCTCTCATAGCTTTCCTCTTTCTGAATTTCCTAGAGGGTTCTGCCTTATCAAAGGATGATGGTGAACTAGTGATGGCAACAGGTGTTGCTGTAGGAGAAACTATTGTAGGGAAAGATGCTACAGGAGAAGAACATTTCCTTTTCTGAGAACAAGGGTTATATTCTGGGGTTTTTTTGCCCCAGATGACTCTCTTGCCTTTGTTTTTCCTTTTTCTCTCCTACTGGCAGACCTAGTTTGCACCCAGGCAGAGGACTCTAGTGTGAGAGCTACAAGACTAGGTGCTGCAGGAGCAGATGACCCTTGCCCTGTTCTCCTACTAGTAGACACTATTTCCTCTTTCTTTTTCTAAGGCTATGGAGTAAGTGCCCTAGGGGGTTCTAGAAGTTGCGGGCTCTTTTGGGCAACAAATTCTTGCCAGGAAAGAGGTGATACATCTCTCAAAAAGCGTTCAATCAACAGTTTTATAAGGCCATGGTGGGCAATAGAGTTATCCTTCCCTTGCTGGGTTCTGTGGGCACATTGTTCTAGAAAATTTAACAAAAAGTTTGAGACATTAATAGCCAACCCATGCCTCATATGACTCAGCAATTTAAAATGGTAAGAATGCAGGTAAGAAAAACGGCCTTCACATGTTAAATACGTAATTATGAAAGTAGCCTATTCTAGATATGGAGGAGGCAACGACACTCACTTGCATCCTTGCTTAGAGACTTCCAAGGGTCCATCAGTGGGTATTGTAAATTTTGCCCTTGCAGAGATAGCATCCGAAGAAAAATTCTCTCCAACGGCTGGAAGCCTAGTTACCTCTGCAATTCTGTCTTCAATTATAGCTACTGTTAGACCCCATACTGTAGCGTCTCCTTCAGAAAGGGTTCTTAAAAATTCACTTGCAGCCTCCTCATTGAAAGTATCTAAACTCAAAAAGTAATTCAACCAACCACAGAGGCTGAATGCTTGGACTGTTTGAGGATTTTTCATTAATAACTCATGAGCTACAGGCTCGTGTCTTACCAGTTGACCACCCATATTCATAGTTTTGCCTTAGCTGAACTCAACTCTTTTCTGAAAATCCAAAAATTTTCCTTTCTATTCTAGTTCTTTCTGTCCCACCATCAATTTTCCCCTTCATTTCCAAAAATGAACTACTTAAACAAGCAATTTTAATTGTGATTTACAATGAAAAACATGCAATGAAAAACATGCGATCATATTTGGAAAGTACCAAAAAATAATAAAGAAATATTATCTAAGCAGTTGTGATAGCGGTGAAAGGTCAGGTTTTAAAAGTGGATTATCCTGCCCCCTACTTAAAGTATGACATGTGTCCACACATGTACTAAAGAATAGGCAGAGATCAGGTAATAATGACTAATACAAAAATAGTAGTAAATGAATAAAATGAAATAAATCAATGATGCGACAACAAAAGATATTGCGTACCTTTCAATCAATGATTGTACGTGCTGAGAAAGATGATGGCCTTGGCATGAGATGACAGTTGGGAATGAGATCATAGTTAAGGGTGGTGCAGATGAATGAGGTGGATGGGTGATGTGGGTAGACAAGATGAATGGGTGGAATGGATGGATGAGACGAAAGATAAGGAAGTGAAATGTGGTGACTAGTGGGAATGAAAAAAAGAGTTTCCTTAAAAAGGAAACCTTTATTATGAGCATGCATTACAAAATTATGGTAAAGCTGCAGAAGAAAGGCTAAAGCCTTTGGCTGCAGGAAGATTAGTGGTAGGATCCTGAACGAACTACTGCATGAATTCTTGTTTTGAGACTGGTTTATGGTACAACCAGAGGCGCTGTCCATTAACTAATAGCTTGAATCTAACAAGATCAATTGTAACAAGTTGAACTAAACCATTAGCAAATACATTCTCAATTTTATACGGGCCCAACCATCTGGTTTGTAATTTTCCTGGACTGTCCTTATATCATGAGTCATAAAGCAGAGCCCAATCTCCTACTTTGAATTTCTTTTCCTTAATGTATTTATCATGCCACCTTATTCTCTGATTTTGTATTATCTAAGTGTGTTGTAGGGCATTCTTTTAGAGCTCATCTAGAGCATTGAGCTGCATGATTTTGTCCTTTTGTGCATTTGTTAAATCCATGTCTATCTCTAATGTTGTTCTTAGAGTCTTATGTTCAAATTCTGTTGGCATCATAGCTATTTTACCATACACCATTTCAAAAGGTGTATATCCTGTAGCAGTCTTCCAGGTAGTATGGTAGGCCCATATAGCTTTTGGTAACCTTGCGGCCCAGTCCTTTCTATGCAAATCTATAGTTTTAGTCAAAATAGCCTCTATGTCCCTATTGGTGACCTCAACTTGGCCATTGGCCTGGGGGTGATAAGGAGTTGATTTCTTGTGCCGTATATTGTATTCATTGACTAAAGCTGTGATAAGTGTAGAAGTAAATTGTGCTCCTTGATCTGTCACTATTTCCCTAGGGACACCAAACCTAGTAAATATTTCTTCATAGAGGAATTCAACCACTTTATTATCTCGAGCATGTTTCATAGGTTTAGCCTCTACCCATTTTTTGACATAATCTATGCATACAAAGATGTAGGACTTACCATTGGAAGGTGGATCAATTGCTCCTACAAAATCCAGTCCCCATTTGTTGAAGGGTGTAACTAAAACTTGTGGAAATAGAGGCATCTCATCAAATCAAGTTGGTCTTCCCATCCATTAGCATCTGTCACATCTCCTGGTATATTTGGATACATCTCTACGCAAAGTTGGCCAATAGTAACTAGTATTTAAAATTTTCATTGCTGTCCTTTTAGCAGCAAAATGTCCACCACACGGCTCATCATTCATGAGTGTCCTCTTGTACACATCTCCTCATAACTTGATCTGGCCCTGTATAAAACATGCAATCTGCAATCTAAGAAAAGTTAAAGCTTTTCTCTACCAATAATCTCTTTTCCTTAGGGGAGAATTGATGAGGAGTTCTTCCTATGGCTAGATAACTTGCTATATCAGCATACCATGGGTGAATAACCTTGATTGCAAATAGGTGGTCATCAGGAAAGGAGTCTTCAATAAGTGCAGAGTCATCTTGCCTTTGAATTCTAGAAAGGAAATCAACAACCATGTTGGCTTTATCTGGCTTGTCCACAATTGTAATGTCAAATTCCTGCATTAGCAATAACCATTTTGCTAGTCTCACAGATATTGAGGCTTTGTTCATGAGATACTGAATTGCTGCATGATCAGTATGGAAAAATATCTGATAATCGGTGATATAATGCCTGAATTTATTGAGGGTGTAGATGATCACCAACATTTCTTTTTCTGTAATAGTGTAGTTTAATTCAACCCCTTGCAGATTTTTGCTTATGTAGTAGAGTGCATGTTCTGTTGAACCATCCTTCTGCCCTAACACTGCTCCAATGGCATAATCTGATGCATCAGTATGAATATGAAATGAAAGTGACCAATCAGGTCCTTTCAAAATAGGTGCTTGTGTAAGGGCGACTTTTAAGTCAAGAAATGTTTTTTCACATTCCTCTGTCCAAAAAAATTCTGCATCTTTCTTCAGCAAACTGTATAAGGGGCCTGCTGTTTGGCTGAAGTCCTTGATGAATCTTCTATAGTATCCAACATAGCCTAGAAAGCTCCATACCTCTTTCTGCTTAGCAGGAGAGGGTAGCTTAGAGATGACCTCAATCTTAGCAGGATCAACTTGAATTCCTGCTGCAGAAATATAGTGACCAAGCACTATTCCCTCCTACATCATCATGAAGCACTTTTGACTATTCAGCGATAGGTTATGATCTTCACATCTTTGTAGTACTTTCTTCAAGTTAGCTTGAGCTTCCTCAAATGTCGTACCATAAACAATAAAGTCATCCATGTATATTTCCATGTAATCATATGAGATGTCTGAGAAGATACTTATGACTGCACTCTGGAAAGTTGCAGGAGCTTTACAGAGACCAAAAGGCAAAACTAAATAGGAAAACATTCCCCAAAGGTATGTAAAAGTAGTCTTTTCTTGATCCTCAGGAGCAATCTTGATTTTATTGTACCCACTGAAGCCATCTAAGAATGAGAAGTACTTTTTCTTAGCTAAATTATCTAGAACTTGATCAATGAATGGAAGAGGAAAGTAATCTTTCTTTGTTGCCAAGTTGAGCTCTCTGTAAACTACACATACCCTCCATTTTTCTCCTTTCTTAGGAACAATGACCAATGGGGAAACCCACTGACTATTTGAGATTGGGTAGATAAAGCCAACTGTTAACATTTTCTGTAATTCTTCTTTAACAATTTCTCTCAAAGCTGGATTAATTCTTCTTTGAGGCTACTTGATAGGTCTAATGTCACTGTTAATATATATGCGATGTGTACAGAGTTTTGGGTCTAAACCCTTCATATCCCCATAGTCCCATGCAAAAACTCTGTGGTGGGCTTGCAACATTGTGGCTAGGGAAATTTGTTGAGATAGAGGAAACTTATTATTAATATGTAGACAATGGCCTGGAGATACTTCTATCTGTTTGGTGAGATCATTTATTGAGGTTGCTGATAAAGGTGGTGCTTGTATATCACATAATAGCAAATCATGATGGCTCTCAGGATTCATTTGTTGTAGGAAACATTGTTGAGAACGACTGTCCAAAACATATGGGCTATTCAAACCAGAACTAAACTACAAAATGTGTAGAAGCAAGTTATCTTCACTCCGAAGCTGAGAAAATGGATCAGTTTGTAGCATCATTAATTGAGTTAATGAATTGAATTTTTTAGTTTCCTCTCCTAGATTTGGCCAAATTGGTTGAGACAAATTTTGGC
This sequence comes from Sequoia sempervirens, assembly GCA_007258455.2. Classification (NCBI taxonomy): domain Eukaryota; kingdom Viridiplantae; phylum Streptophyta; class Pinopsida; order Cupressales; family Cupressaceae; genus Sequoia; species Sequoia sempervirens. Next base: position 145,262,770 of record VDFB02271358.1, on the reverse strand, counting down.
AGAGGTTGTGTAGGTGGGAATAATTTCTTTCTTAACTGACCATCAAAAATTGTCATGTCTCCTGAACGACATCCTATAAAGGCATCAACTGTAGCTAACCATGGTCTACCTAGGATAATAGGATATCCTCCTAAGGTTGCCTTAGTGGACAATATGGTGAAATCAGCAGGGTATTCCCAAGATTCAAGGGTGACAATGACATCTTCTATCACTCCATCAGGTGTAACCGTGGAACTATCAGCAAGCTGCAGGACAGTCGGTGTAGACCAAATGTTTGAGATATTCAAACACTCCATAGTGTGCTTGGTCATCACATTAATGGCTACACCAAGGTCAACCAAAATATTTCTTACTACTTGACCATTGATATTTATTTTTACTACAAGACTTCCAGGATCAGTATATTTTGGAATGACAATCTTCCCCAACATAATATCGGCTAATTGTCCTAGAACATGGATAGTTTGGGGATCCTTTTTCTTTCTTCCTTGTTTCTTTAAATAGGCCTCTTTAATGGATTTTCCATAAATTGGAACATCTTTAATAGCTTGAAAAAGAGGAATTTGAACTTGTACATTCTTTAACTGATCCAAAATATCAAAGGTAGGCTCTTTGATGGTCTTGGGTGTATTAATTTGCAATCTCTGAGGAAAAGGTGGTGTAGCCTGAGGCTACAGGATAGGTTCCTTAGAGGCAGTAGCTGATACAAGTATATCTTCTGCATGATCAGTAGGTTGTTCAGCGGCAGAGTCTGGAATCTTTGTAATTATAGGTGGTTGTGGAGCAGGGAGAGTGGTTCCAGACCTGAGATGGATATCATTGATATTCAAGGCATAAGCTAGATACTGATTAGCTTATGTAGAATACATAGGTTGCTATTGTTGCTGCTGCTTATTATTAGGATTTGACAATAGTTGAGCAGGCATAGGCATTTGTTTTGGAGGGCCAGTATTTGCTGTAGGTGTTGCAGGAGGAGGCATAAGGGCAGAGGTTGTGGCTGCTGAGACTACAGGAATCCAAGGGGTTGGTTCTACCATTATTGAGAACCTCTCCATTGAGGGTTCAGCTGCTAGTTTCCTAGAGGTGGAGTCCATTGTCCTTATGGCTGCTGCCAACCTCCTTGAGGGGCTTGCCATTGAGGGCTCTGATAGTTAGGATAGTATGGTTGAGGAGCATTCCAAGGTGGAGATGGGCCATATGTAGGTTGCCATTGGTTATTATAATTAGAGTAAGGATTACCAAAATTCAAAGGATCTTGAGGCATACCTTGTCTTGGAGCCCATGGTCTCCTTTGTGCAACAAAGAAGACTTGGTCATCATCACCTTCTATCATCTTAAAATTAGTAGGTAACTGTTTAGCCTCCATGTTGGCCACCATCTTGCATCTGCAGTCACGTTTCTTTTGTCTACAATGTGGACAGAACTTAGCCAGGATTGCCTCAGCCTCTGCATGTTTCTTGCGAGCTTGCATGGTATGCAACTATGTAGCCATGTTGTTTATGATGTCTTGCTTGAAATCAGACAACAAATTTGTGATCTCCATCTGGGAGACTCCACTGGAAGAAGACTTTCCCACTGTAGCTTGATGACCTCTACCCTTCTTCACATTTTCTCAGGAGTAATTGAGACATATCTTCTTGATATCATCCCAAGATGCTTGGGTGATATCTCTGCCTCCCATCAGGTCCAAGGCATCTATACAAGTATCATTGATTCCCCTTAGAAAAAGTAATTTATGAGATTCTTCATTAAGAGTGTGGTCTGAACTCTTTTTCAAAGAAAACATAAATCTTGATATATAATCCTCCAGGCTCTCATCCTCCTTCTGTTTAATTTTGAATATATTATCACCTTTACTACCACTCATACAATATTACTTGTATTTCTCAAGAAATTTTGTTCCAATGGCTTCCCAACTATCAAAAACACCCCTTCCCAAACTCATGAACCATCTGAGAGCTCCCTCCTTCAAGGTAGCAGGAAACAATTTCAGTTTGTGAGCATCTGAAGTGTAGTCATAACTGTGACAGAGGATATCAAACTCAAACAAGAAGGTCTCTGGGTCTTCTATAACTAAGCCATAGAACTTGGGAAGTAATGAAGAAGGAATATTCTTAAGGTTGTCATTGTCTTGTTGAGCAACAATGGGAAGTTCAAAAGCAGGAGGTTGATTAGATGGATTATGTGCCATGTTCACTTGATCAAGTATAAAAGAAAATGGATTTTCTTCAGGTTCTTCGTCAACTAGGCCGAATAGCAAGTCAACACACAAATCTTTAGCAAATGGGTCAATATCTAAGTCTCCTTCGTCCTCAAATAGGCTATAAGCTAGTTCAGTTTTCTTAGCAATGGATGGTAGGTTAGGGAGAAATCTTCCCTGAGCGTCTCTTCTTCTATGCATGCAACAAAAATGGATGGTATTTTAAAAGAATTTGAAAATACTTGAATAACTAACTAAACTACTGCTAACAATGATTATAGCAGGTTCTTAGATTGACACCATCCCCAACAACGGTGCCAAAAATGGTCACGCCCATAAAAGGATATGAAAATCATGAAAAAACCTATCTTGGGAATTGGACATTCCAGCAAGCGACTAATATCTCTTTGTGGTCGTTCATTTACTTGTCAAACTAGGGAACATATACTTTAAATGGAGCAACACTATATGTGCACTAAGAACCAGTTTCAGTCACAATCTATTGAAAATAAATACTTGGAAAGAAATTCTACCTATGCTACAGAAAGGTAATGCAAATTTCTCTTAACTCAACCATAATTTAACCAAAGTAGAAATCATAACAGCTACAACTGAGAAACAAACTATAAACTGGCCTTATGTTGTAGGAACAAACATAGGGATGGGTTCCTGATGCTACAGGAATAGTATAAGACTGAGCTTGTGCTGAAACTTTCTAAAATGAAATCTAACTTGAATTAGCAAAGGATAAACAACTACTCTCCTACAGATACTTACTAAGTGGGCCCCCTTAGCAAGCATCAACTAATTTACATAGAAGATTGTACTCAGAACTCCATCAACTTTTATTCATAACGTGAAATCATTTACATTGATTGTTCTGCTTTAGAAAACTAACAAAAACTTTGATTCATATTAGGTCTCTAACTCTTACATAATCTACTTCTCTATCTATTTCCTATTTTTCTGTTCTCTTCTCTTGTTCACCCGTGCAGGAGGAACACTTATTTAAATCAAGAAAACAACTAACTAACTAACCCTAACAGAGAAAGACGTGAATGTAAAATGTATCCCAAAATTGAGGAATAGACTTCATAAATGAGTTTATTCATTCAACCTGATCTAGAGAGAATCTAGCACTCCACTCTTTCCAGATTAACTGACATTTAAAATCCTTCCCAAGAGTTTCGGTCAAAGAGTCTCTGCCAGAGCTTCCTCGAAGTCATGCAGGAAATGGACTTTACTGTAAGGGTGAGATTAGTTGCGGTTGACTCGATCATACTTTCTTCAACAACTTGCAAAACACAAGGTAACAGATGTGAAATAAGACACATGGAACATACACAATATCCATTCATTAATCACATATTTAAATCTATTTCATCATTCAAAAACTACATGCGTTATACCAGTCATTTGGGGAGTCAAACAGGGTAATAATATATAGACATGTCAACATGATAGGCTCCAGGAACATGAAAGTGTATTGCTACAGGATATCCCCCAATAAAAGGTTTCTTAAAGAGTTAAACAACCATGAACAACAAAAGTGAGGGTAGTAAAAGTACACCATGATATCCAAATTATGAGCATATTTTGGGCTCATCAGTCACCATAACACCAAATATTTTTACGTGGAAACCCTGTTAGGAGAAAAACCATGGTGGAGATTAATCCACAAATTTTACTCTATTAAAAGTAAAATAAAAGAGGGGAATGCACTTGCATTCATGCGCACTGCCTAGAGCTCACTGCTCAAAGAAAGAGGCTCACTTCCTTACAATTATAATATAGATTACAACAAAATTTGAATTGAGAGTATAGCATCTACAAATTCCTAGATTCAGTTCCACTAAAGCTCACAATTAGACTTTGGACCTTCTATCCAATTCACACTTGTGCTCAACTCTATTTTGCTATGCTCTGCTCTCCTATTGAAAATCATTTTGTAGCACAACTAAAATTTTCTCAACAGTTCCTCTAATATCAATTGTTCTACTATTTTTCACACACACATACCTTTCTTTTCACATCATACTTTTACAAAGTGAATTATTGATCTTCCTTATATATCCGCTAACCCAAAAATTCAATGTATGTCAGCTTCACAACAAGATACAATATTCTTGCTTATGTCAACCGAAATTTCTAATTAGAAATGAAGTGTACCTTCATAAGTCGACTAGAATTATAGTAGGGACCCACACTAAGGTTCCAAACATAAGATGTAGCAAGATAATTACTCCACATACATCCCCAATATACCACATCAAGAATGTCGGCCACAATGAAAAAATAGATCATGAATCATGCCACCGAACCTCTTAACTTGAACTATGATTAATACAATGCCACAAAACTTCTTAAGTAGAATAGTGTACATGCTAAGAAAGCTCCTTGGGAGATCCACACCACAAAATAGTGATATGAAGAAGTAATCAGATCAACTTACCAACCGGATGTCCTATTCTTCACTTTCTTTGCTGGTAGAATATATAGACTTAGATTCTTTGCTAGTATGAACATAACTGATGTTGCGGACCAAACTATAGAATCTAGTTGCCATCAATGACAACACAAGTAGCCAAAACCGATCTCTTAGAGCCATGTTCCAACAAGAAGCACACAAAAAGATCTTCAATAGCAAACCAAAGCAGATCCAAATCCCGAATCCCCTGTACATAGAATCACTGGTATTACCACTTAGTCATTTTTCATTATAGATGCCTTCACTAGATCAACTCTTCTTGCAAAAATGTCTTGCACCAACATCCTAAAACATCATCCAAAATGTTCTACACCTTGATTTCTAAAGAAATGTGCAATGTCTACATCAATGAAAACACTGCAATGCATAATTATATGTACCTTATGCTTATTCCACATGCTCGTGTTACTAACAACAACATCAATGACATATCCTCATTCTTCCAACATGATATTTCCCTAATTTGATGAATGCAGGTTCTTGAATATTTGAGATCTTGATGTTAGGTCTTCAATATTCTCCAAATCCACTTAAGATTCCCAACCTACAAGAAAGAGAGGAGAGAAAGGGTTGTGTCATATAGGGGCTTATCTAAGTCAAACTTCATTTTGGCGTTTCCACCTCCACAACTGTGATGATGTCTGATAAATTATGTCTACCATAGGTCAAACAAAGGAAAATAGATAAAAAAAAATGATAAATCACAAGTGATGTAACTTACCATTCAAATCTGCATTCCTTGATGGACTAAAGTCATGATGCACATCTTCTACAAGGATAATTTTATAGTTGATAAAAGATGTTGCAAGTGCTAGTACTCACAATGATAATAAACATAAAACATGAAATAATCTTACTTATGATTTTACATGAACTTGATGATGCATTGAAACATAATATTAACTAATGGAATCATTGTAAACATGCTACTTATTTTTCTCTTGATTTTCCTTTTAGGATGCTCAATTGATATTAAAATTTGCTAGATTGTTTAGATGTTCAAATGGTGAAAAAGACTTATATTTATGTGCATTTCTTCATTTCCCATAATAATTATTTTGAAAGAACAACAATTGAATCTAAATTTGGAAGCATATTAATTCTGAAAATAAAATATAAAAACTTGGGCTTGAAAAGCTAAAAAATTGTTGTATTTTCTCTTTCACCTTTAGGGTTTTGGACCTAAAAGGAGAGAGGCAATATTCACACTTTTCACTCAAGAACGAACCTTTGAGATTTCAATGAAAAGGATAAGTTAAAATATTGCAAAGGGAATTTCCTAAAGGCTAAATGAAATCTAATGAGAGGTTCACCACCAAGTTTAGACTTGAAAAAGACAATGTAATGCAAGTTGTAAGACAAAACCCTAATTGAATGACCTAGAAATATGAACAAAATGCAAAAAAAAGTTATGAAATAGAAAGTGTGCACCTAGGAGACTCAAGAAGGAAGAATGGAGGTTTGAAATTCTAGAAAATATGTTATCAATACTGATTGGGACTCATTCACCAAGCTGGGTGAATTAGTCCTACTTTTGGGAAAATGTGCAGATACAGGTTTCAGCCAGAAGGGCATCCAGATGTGTGAAAATCTCTATCAAGCCTGTATAGTGGGACTCATTCACCACTTATGGAGAATCAACCCACTTCTTCTTTTTTGAAAGTTTGGGACTTGATTCTATTCTTCTCAGCCTACTCTACTCTTTTTGACTGGTTTCTAGATCCGAAACTACAAATTGCCACCTGTAGATCTTCTCCAAGTTCCTCCAAGGCTTAATTAAAATTTTTGTAACTCTAACCAATTCAAAACTTTTCTTTAACTTTTCTCCTTGAAGAATCTACAACCTATCCCTACAAATCACAAACAAGAAGAGGGAAAAATGTTGTGGGGTTAGTGAATAGGGGTTTGCCTTGGTCAAACCCCTTTTTGGTCATTAAAAATTGAAAAGAAAGTAAATATGAATAGAGAATGATGAATGAAAAAATAACAATGTTGCAACTCACCAAACCATAGCAATAAGGTGCTGCAAATATGCTTGAAATGGTTGCAATGGATGTGGTTCTTCTTGCTTGAAACACTTGCTTGAATCATAAAACTCTACATTACAATTGTTAGCACAATAACAAACATGAAGAATGCAATTTTTGACATGATGATTGACACTTGAATAATGCTCTTAAATGCTTGATAATCTACCCTTGAAATTCCTTTGAATGCTCTTTTGAATGCACAAATTCTCTTGTGAACTCTCTTGCATGCTAGGTGAGAATATGAGTTGAAGAACCTTGTATTTATACCTAATTATACAAGAATTCCCAAAATTACAACACTACAAGCCAACATCAGATCTAGGAGAATAAAATCCTGTCAAAAATTTGAATTAAATTTGAATTTGGGCCACACAGGACTCATTCTCCCAAGGTGGTGAATGAGTCCCATTAGGCATAATGTATGGGACCAAAAATGAAAAATGCTTAGAAATGTGTAAAAACTAGTTTGGGGCCAAAAGACCTAGGTACAAACCATATGCCCATGATGGTGAATGAGTCCCAAACACTAAATTTGGGCCACACAAGCTAGGCACACTTGAATTAGGATTGGTCAATGATTGGTGTGGGGATTATCCTCGAAAAGATGCAATAAATGAGGCTTGTAGATGCAAAATAGGTTCAATTAAAGCATAATAAATCCCAATTATTACTAACAAGCCTAGAGAAATGTGAAAGTGTGTTACAACACTTTACAACACTCCAAATAAGGCAAGATTAAGGTTTATTATGTTTAGTTAATTGATAAAACCCTATAAAAGTGTGAAAGTGTGTTACAACACTTCACAACACTAAATCAAGGCAACATCAAGTCAAAATCCACAAGGAGTGCCTAAAAAAATGTGAACATGCAAAGGGATATATTTTACTACACTACATATAGCCCCAACTTTAGTGAGAGGATGAACTTGCTTCAAACTCACACTAAAGTAGACAATCACACGTCAAGATGGGTTCAAATGTACCAATGCTAGCAAGATGAGATGACAATGATCAAGAGGGGTGATCAAGCCCCTAGGATCAAGATCCCATGATAAACCAACATAGGCACAAAAGAACACACATGAGAATGATATAAAGAAAAACAACAAGGAACAAGCATACATTACCAAAGTTGAAAGAAAAGGAAAGGTGAAATAAAAAGAACCGGATCAAGATTCAACCATTTGACCATCACTTTGTGGATCAGATTTAGGCTTTTTGTCTAAAAAATGCATACTCACTCTGAGGTGATGGAACTCCTGGTTGTCCACTAGGTGAGAAGTCCTAAAAGGTGAGACACATACACTTGTGGCTGGTATGCACTCAAAAACACACAATTGGCTATGGGGAAAGTCATGCCTCAGTTAGAATTCCCATTCAAACCATACCAAAGTTAAACCTCCTGATAAATTTAATAAGGTGCCACACAAAAAATGATTTTCGAGCTTCATGAGGCAAGAAAAACTTTGTATGCTAGGAGCTCATGAAAAAACATGATGGATCTATAGGCATGCAAGTTGTGTTATGCAAGGTGTCCATATAATTACTAATGCAAAAATAAGAAATGTTCAAAAGAGTCTTGATTAGTTCATGTGAGGTATTAACTTAGGAACATTGTGCCTAATGTATCCAAGAGAGAACCAATCAAAGAATATAAAATTTGCAACTTGGGGATGCAGTGCATCATGTCAAGCCACCAAGAGGAATATAATATGCTAAGAGAGATCATGCTCCTGAAGGAAATCACACCCAATGTCATCCATAAAGTGAAAAATGCATCGTATGAAGTAAGAAGACTGCACCAAGAACTAAGAAAAAGGAAAATACAAAAGAATAATGTCAATGTATGCCCCCAGTTTAAATAAATTGCTAAACACCATACTGTGAGAAATTACTTAAAGTAGCAAATGAAAATGCAAACAAGAAAGAAGACATGAGAGCCAACTTGGAAAGCCCTATGCCAAGTCATATGTTTCCAAGTAAAGTTGTGGCATGCAAGAGAAAAAAAAAGAAAAGGAAAGGGGTTTCCCCCAAAATGAAAACATCAAACACTTAAGGGATCTATGGATTTGGGGTCAATATGTTCTTTGCTACAATGAATTTTTTTTCAAAGAAATTGGAAATATCATCATCCCCCAAATACCCATAGAACTGGAAGAATGACATAAACAGAGTGAAAACAAAGAAAAACCTTTTGGGTCAACATGGAAGAGACATGAATGTCTTGACCCCTTGCGTCATTCCCAAAAGGTAAACAAAAGACAAAAGAGAAAAAGAGAAAATGAAAAGGAAAAGGAAAAACAAATCCTTTTGGGTCAACATGGAAGAAACATGAATGTCTCAATGCCTTGCATCATCCCCAAAAGAAAAACACAAGACAAATGAAAAGAAAAGATAAAGATAAAAAAGAAAAATAGATACACGACATAAAGAAGAATGTACACAGAGGAATGTCACAAAGAGAGAGAAAACATCAAACAAAACATCATGAGGGATCACATTACGGACATACAATCACACAAAAGAAAATGAAAAGAAAATACTAGTAAGGAAAATGTGAGTCAACCGATGAGAAATTCATCTACCTCCCAATCTTAGTCTGTATAAGTGGAAGGTGAACAACGTAGCCAAGGGACATCGGTAAATGCATTACTAGGACATGGCTATCAATTTCTTGTGTCTACCAAGTGTGAGACAAGAATGAGCCAAGGTAGGTGATGAGAAAAGTCATGTAATAGTGAGAATAGAATATTCTACAATTATTACATGATAAGGGGTGAAACAGTATTAGGCTACACAATCACACGATGGCAATCGTTTCCATCAAAGTGAAATTTTTTCAATACTAACTGGAATGCATGACACTCATCAATACTATGTCCAAGAGTTTTGTGGTATCCACAATGTGGAACTTTTTCATCTTTTGTATAGAACACTAGTATTTCTTTCATTGGTGGTAATGTTATTAGTTCTTTGTGCAGAAGCAATTATAGTTTCCTTTCACTTTCAAATTGTGGACAAGGAAAATTTAGTTTTTGTAACTTGTAAGGCCTCTTGCATTTTCTAGATTCACCCATTTCTTGAATTGAATGTGGAGGGGGAACCAAGGTGATCCTCTCATCTTTGTCATTGTTATGAGTAATTGGTTGTTCTTTTGGAAGAAAGATATTCATATCAGGAGGGGAATCAAAGATCACCGTACCATCACTTGAAAGTCTTAGATATTTTCTAGGGATCTTGATATCCTAATCCATTTGCACTTTTATTAATTGGTGTTTGTTCTAGGATTGATGGATCTCATGTTAACTTGTTGTATCACATCCTTTTATACTCAATATTGTGAATCTATTTCCATAGGTTTCTTCAAGATTGATGAGAGTGTTTGTTACTTTGTTATCATAAAATGGTTGAGTGATTGCTTGTCTAGAGGAACTAGGTTCACCTGTTTTAGGGAACTTAGGTTCAACATTTTCTTTAGGATGGAAGTAACCAAACATCTCAAGAGGTGGTATTGTAGGAGGATTTGGTTGTTTCATGGATGGGTAAAATGTTCTATTAGCTTCTAGGTTGTCAAGACCATCATTTAGGAAATTATTCATGTTGTCATCATCTTCTCCAATAATGTCAACATCATGAGGACATGCATTAGGAGTTGAGTGAGCATGAGTAGGGTCAATGTCATTAGGGTCATTTCCAAAGGTGCAACTTGACACATCCACTAAGGTCTTTAATGGTATCCAAAGCTTGTTAAAGCACATATCCATGATGTAAATTTTAGATTGTAAACTATGCAACAATGTTGTAAATATAATTTTGATTTTAAGCAATGCACAAGATGAATGAAATTAAGCTAAATGCAATGAATTGAATGAAATATAAAGTCTACATACTAAAATAGAAAGGTAACAATAGCAAACAAAAGCTTAGAAAATGAAGTCTAAATTCCAAAAAATGCAGTGAAAAATGTGCAGAGGGATTGATTCGCCCAAGGTGGTGAATGAGTCCTAGTGATGATTTTTTTGAAATTTTTTAGAATTTTTGAATTGAATTTTATGTTTTTTATGTTTTCTAATATATATGAGATGTAAATGTAGAATTTGATTAATTTTTAATGAAATTAAGTGCAAAAAGGAAAGCTAAATGACCTTTTCACTAATGCAATTTTTGAAACCCTAAAATATAAATTAACCAATGCAAATCTTGATGCAAGCTAAATTTAGGATGTAAATGTTGGAATCAAGCAACATTGAGAGGGGGAGTGAATCAATGTTGTGCAATTCTTCACTTTATTAATCTAATCTCTCAAGTGCTTATAATATTCAATCAAAAGAAAGATGCATGAACATAGAACAATAAGCCACAACACCATAACAATAGGATTTTAACGTGGAAACCCTATTAGGGGAAAAACCACGGTGGAGGTCAATCCACAATTTGAGTACTCAAATATAAGTGAATTGCAAAATGGGAATGCACTTGCATTGAGGCACACTGCTTAGAGCTCACTGATCAAAATCAGGAAGGCTCACTTCCTTACAAAATATTTGGATTACATCAAAAGGTTGAACTGAGAAGATAGCATCTACAAATGTCTGATTATAGTTCTGGTTAGGCTCATAGATTAGATTCTGGACCTTCTATCTAATTCTATAATTTGCTTTGTTCTGCCTCAAATCGCTTCACAAAATTCTCTTCTACTCAAGTGAAAATTGCTCAACTACTCTTCTGATATTCACACACACATCAACACATATCGAATTGTCACACACACACAAAATGAATTAATTGATGTCTTATTTATATTTGCTACCAAGGATTTGATTGCTATATGTCAGCTTTAATAAAATAGAAAATATTTTCTAACCATCGGCTCAAATCATGAATAACATTTAATGTGCATCCACCAAAGTTTTCCATATCATAGTTAGGACCCAAAACAAAATACTCAACATAAAAATACTCCAAATTTTTTTACCTTAAACATCTACAATACCCCACATTCACTTAGTCGGCCTTGTAGCACTGATGAACAAAAAATTGAATGACCGGATCTCCTAACTCGTACACCACTTGATGCGACAACACAAAACTCAAGAATAAGGAATTTAATATACCCAAAGACCTTCCCTAAGATCCACAACCAAAAATGACAAACTGGTAATGCAAACCACTTGATAGATTCAACTTCAGTTGGATACCCTATTCTTTACTATGTCTTTTGGTATGATCAAATACTGAAGTGCAAACTGGATCAATGACTTAGGTTTCAATCAATGACAACACTAGAAGCAATATTCCAACAATCTCCCCCTTTGGCATTGATGGAAACACTTAGTGAAAAATGACTAAGTGTTAGAACCAACATAATACAATCCTTCAAAACTTCAAAAAGCCATAGCTGACAAAACTCCTGATAAAACTCAACAAAATTCCCCCTGAGTTTGATAAGGAATTTTTCACTACTCTCTCTCCCCCTTTGACATCAATGAAAAAAAATAAAAAAATATTTTCTTTCTCCCCCTATGTAGTGTAACCAAAAACTTACTTATTCAAAAACTGATTCAAAAATTCAAAGAAATACAACCGCTATTTGAATATTATTTTGTACTTTTCCTTCATCTCCAGAAGAAACTTCTTCCATGCTTCTACTAAAATATCTATGATTATGATCATGCTATTATTTTCAGATGTCCGGTTGATAATCTTGTTAAGGAATTCTAGAATGGTGAAGGCTTCTTCCAATACCTCTCCTTTCCTCAGTATCTCAATTAATTGTTCCAGCCTGCATTCGATTATGTCCTTCACTTTCCAAAAGGTGTCAATGATCCTGTTCCTAGTGTTCTAAACATTTGTATGCTCTATCTATAATTCTTGAATCCTTTTCCTAATTGCACCATCATGATCCTGAGACATGTTAAAATTTTGTCCAATACTATTTAGTTCTGATTCAATTTGTTGTAGCTTTTCTTTGTACTTGTTGATTGCATGAGGCCATTGAAGAAAATAGTTATAAATTTTGTTTGCTATGCTTATGCATTGCCTTAGTTTATTCAAGTGTCTTTTTAGATTAGAGAGTGAAAATATGTATTGCTTCTTTAGGTGTAGGATGACTTCTTCTTCTTCCTTGTTCTAAGACTAAAAGTTCATGATTTCTTTGATGCATTCAATCATCTCTTTTGGAAAATTGTTCTACAAACTCTCCAATTTGATATGATTGTGCACAAGATGAGCACTTAGTATGCTTAACATCATGTCCTACTCATATGAAGGTCTGATAGACCATATGTTCCCAATTTTTTGCATTCCATCTTCCTCATGAATAAGATGCATTAGCTCTTCTTGGGTTAAATCACCTTCTCCTTCACTTCCTTCTGTCATTTCCTTTTCTTGTTATGGTTCAACTATTTCCAATTATTTTCCTTGGGTGTCCTTAGTTTCCTTATCAGATTCCTCATCTGGTATGTCCACAATCACCTATTCTTTTCCTTTCCCTTCAACTTTTGGAGTCTTGCATGTTGGTGGAGTACATACAACAATTTATTTTTCTCTTTTCTTCTTTCTTTCCCTCTTTCCAGAGGAGGAACCAACTTCAAGTTCCCTTACCGAAATGGAAATACCAATTGACCCAAACTTCCCTAGTAACCCTTTAAAGAAACTTTCATATACTTGATCATAGTTTCCCAAATTGTTAGAGTATATGTAAATCTGCTTGCAAAATGGTTCACTCTCTTCCCATATTACATTATTGTTTAGGGGTAAGCAATTCAAAAAATACATCACAAGGCATATAACAATAGTACCAAACCTGAAAGGGTAATATGTCTTCTTTGTCAATTGCACATTCTCCATCAATTGATCTTTCAGTAATCCGCAAAGATCAAAATCCTGATCTTCCATTATCATCTTGTGAGAAATGTAAACAACACCTACCGAAGTTGCACCTTCTTGGTTCCTGAAAAATATTTTGTAGGATATTCCATGCGCAATGTACCCTATCACTGAATCTTTAATTGTGGATATTATCAATGCCCTTTGATCTCCAATTACTCCAGTTAGGGTTTCAACTTCTTTATTTTAGATTGATTTCTTCCTCGACACATCCCCAACTTTGCATAACCTAGTTACAGTTGCAATCACTTATTTCAAAATAATGTAGGGTTTATCCAGAGCCAAAATATTGTCATACAATCTATCCAAAATAAACTCAACAATTTTTTCATTTCCAAAATAGGGGAATTCACTCCAAATATACAAGCTTTTGTGTTTTGCTTCTTTCATCCATTTCAACTCATTATTCGATAACATGTTTCTTTCAGCTCTAATCTTCTCACTGCTATACTCATCTAGGTTTACCATTCCTTTGATTTGTTCCATTTTCCCTTTCGTACACATGTCTTGAAAATAAGTTCTTCAACCGCACACCAAATTAGACTAAAATTTTAGAAGTACCTAATGGATTAGGGTTTTGCCACTGAATTCTCTTCATGCTTTCAAGATTCTAATGCAAAGTGCTCTCCTTCTTCTTATCTTTAATACAAAATGGAAAATGAGGGTTTCAACTTGCTTTTTATAACTTGCACACCTAAGTTTTGTTGTAATAAGTATTTTTCCCTAACTTATCCGGATGCCCTATTTTCTTAGTCATCAAACAAAAACTTCTATAGACCTTCAACTCAACATAATGTTCTTTCCAACTATTTCCACAGCATTTGTAGATCATCAATGCAATGATTGCACTTATCCACATCTTGGTGTTAGTTACTGGTAGGGGGTTTGAAATATTTTCTTGATAGCTCCCCCTAGGCGAAAGGCCCAAAACTAATTCCTAGAGGAATTACCAGAAATAGGTTTTGGTCCTAGCTCACTTCCTGCAATAGAAAAAATCTTTTTCACATGTCTTCTTCATCTGGTCTCTCATTTCATCCACAACCTCTTTCCCTTTTCCTTTATCATCTTTTTGTGTGTTTCTCCCTTTGCATGTCGAACCTCTTCTATCCATATTTTTGTTTTTGCAGAATCTTGTAGTGTGACCATATTCCTTGCAATTGAAACACACAACACTTCCTTGTCTATACTAGTCATTCCATTTATTTTGTCTTGATTTGCACCAATTAGCAATATGCCCAAATCTTCCACGGGTATAACATTTTACATTCCTTCTATTAAAAAAGTTGTTTGACATATTTCTGCATTCAATTGACTTATGACCAAACTTATTGCAATGGAAACACTGGCCATAAAATGATGGATTACTTAATTTCATTTTACTTCTACATTGAGCAGCCATGTGACCAAGTTTATTGCAAGCAAACAATATCCATTAAACTTTTGAGCATTAGGTTGTCTTACCAGATGCCTTTTTGCTTTATTCATTAGATTCCCTTGCTTGAAATTCCTTTGTTCAGATCTAGTGTAGACACCGAAATTTGGTTTAGGCCTGTGACTTCCATACTCTTCATTACTTCTATTCTTCATGGTCATTGATTAAATAATCTTAATTATTTAATTAATTCACTTTTCTTTATTCTATCTGATTAATTAAATAACCATGTTTTATTTAATTATATTACTAATTAACATTATCCTTCTTGTCAAATTAAATAAATTCTTATTTAATTTATTCTTTATCATATTTCAACTATAATTAAATAAATTCATTATTTATTTAATTATTCATTTAAATCCCTTCATCATTTAATTAAATAAATCTTATTTATTTAATTATTCTTCAAATATCGAGTCTTGAATTAAATGAATTATTTAATTCATTAATTCTATTTTAATGCATTCCTCTATATTTTAGATAATTATGTGAGTTATCTAAGTATTCACTTTTACTCAACTCAACATCTATTTTAATCGCTAAGTTAACTCTTCATTTGATGTCTGAGTGGCATTCTCGAGTAATCTCTTCGTCAAATCATTCAATCCTCCAGTTCTCACTTACTTGTGTGTACATGCAGATTAATTAAATATTCTTATTTAATTAATTAAACCTCGTGCATGCATTCGAACAGAGAGTTGTTATAATCAATCTTCATCTTTGTCATGCAAAGATATTTCTTATGTTTTCGAATGCCGAACTGGAGATTAAATCATTTATTTAATCTTTAATCCTATTTCTAGTTTGTATCACTCATGTCATTACTGTCAGTTATCAAAATGCATGTCCAATCTGTTGATCTTAACCGTCCATTAATCTTTCAATCTCGACTTGTCGTTCGAATAATCAATTTTCTATAAATTGATTTGTCATTCTTCATTCCATTCTCTCTCCCGAATTCTTATGACTTTTGAGAGCACTTTGTCTTAAATATTTGATATTTTTCTAATCACTATCTTAGGCTATACTTGCATGAATTTACGAAAAATCTAAGGGCAATTATACTACACAAGCAAAATGGAGAAGGGCAATCGAGATGAATCATGGAAATACGTTCAAAATTGGTGAGATTGTTCTAGTTTTGTTTAAGTTTTATCTTTCCTTCGTTCTTTGTTGCTTAACATTTAGATTTGCATTTAGATTTAATTTTGCATTGCATGTTTGCTTCTAATGATCTTTTTTTTCTATAGTGTACTTTCTATTGGCGTTACATTTGGTGAACTCGACGTGAAGACACCATCTTCGCGAATCCATAGATCTTTTATTTTTGGTTTTTGTAGGATTTTCGTACGGAATGATGCATCTGAAGTTTCCTGAACCGCAATTGACTTCCTAAACTGCATCTAACAGAGGAAATGACACATTTGAGAATTCCTAAACCGCAATTGATTTCCCGAGCTGCAACTGAAGAAGAAACAACGCATTTGACTGGTAATGAAGCGCTGCAATTGACTGGTAATTTTTTTTTTTTCGGCAATCTAGAATTTTCAATTGATTTTTGTGTTACTGATATCTAATTTTCAGCATGTGGCCATTTGGAGTTAACAAGCTTTTGTAGGACAATTGACAAAGACAATATTGAAAATTACTAACGAGTTTTTCTGCAGGACGTTTGTCGAAGACCCTAGTTAATTTTGAAACAGATTGTTTGGTAGCTTAGCAAATCTTTCGTTTGGTTAAAATTAACAAGTGTTTACTGTGTTTGGTGTGAAAGCACAAGTTTGGTCACCCTTACGACTTGGTACATCGAAGTATCCTCTCCCCTTGCGCATCCGTGCGATCCTGGGTGTAAGAGAAATGGTTACCAACTCTAGAACTTGGGCCTGTTCTGGTGGGAAAAAGTACTCACCCTAGGACGAATCAGACCAATAGCACCCTGAACCTGATGGACTTCTAGCCGGTATATAAAAGTGGGTTCTTGGGGAAACCCCAAGAATCACGAGTGTAGTTTCGACGGGATGGATCTGAAAGGGGACTCGTGCCGTATGGATCACACCCCATGAACATAATGCCTGAATTAAATACCTTTTTTTTTAGAGACCAACCTATTTGTGGCCGTTGCTTGGTATAGTGTAGGGTACAATATCATGCCCGAAGATACTCACTACTGATCCCCTTGAGTAGAGATAGTAGTTCTTGGGAGGTCATTGCCCAAAGAATTTGGAATTGGTGTGCTCAAAAGACATTAATGAGCCGTGGAGGGGAGCCCATGCCACCAAATTCCTAAGCTATCCGCTCTCGAGAAGGAAAGGTGTTCATCACCAATCCAGGGTATAATAGGTGGGCTATACCAAGTATACAAACCCTAGGTCTTTGGCCTATTAGGATGTGCTTGTCTGTTATCACTTTAAACATTCTTTGAGTCCAAAATTGAAACTGAAAACACTTTGTCTTATGATTGTCTTTGATTGTCAAAATTTGATTACGGAAAACAGAGTCAATTTAAATTTCATGTCACTAAAAATTCACAGAGAGTCGCAACTGTTCACCAGAAACTTGCATCTGATTTTCAGAGTCGCATCTGTTAAATTTTGAGTCGCATCTATTAATTTTTGAGTTGCATCTATCATTATCAGTTGCATCTGTTAAGATTGGGTCGCATCTATCAGTTTGGCTCACATTTGCTTTAGAAAACCTGCATGCGTTATATTTTGAGTCGCATCTGTCAGTTAGAGTCGCATCTGGTAAATCTTGAGTCACATTTGTCAGTTTAGACTACAAGTGTTAAACTTGAACCGCATTTATTAAATCATGCGATGCATCTGTCTGATTATCAGAAAACCAGAATTCACTGTCACTGTCCAGTCAACACGGTTATACCAATTTTAGTTGTCTTCACACAAACAGTCTTTGAAACAAAAACCTGAAATGATTGGCTCAATTTTGCATTCTTTCAGTTCATTTAGTAGTTACCATAGTTGTCTTCAGTTAGAGTTTAGCTTCATCGTAGGGTACATATCACCTTGCATTACACTTCTAGAAAGGTCACTTTTACAAACTTTAGGATTGATTTACCATCTATACTCTAGAAAAGTCATAGTGTCAACAAAATTTGTCATTGAACCTAGTCCTATCATCTTATCCTTTGTCCTACATAGAGTCCTCCTAGCTCATCAGTCTAGTTAGGAAACTCAACTTGTCTTTAATCCTCATCCTACATTGGTTCCTTGACTTCACTAAATTGACACCTTGATTAGACTCTAGGTAGTTGGTCCCTTCGTCTTAAGGTTTATAGAATTGATCACTTTAGGGTCTTGCTTAGACTTCACATCTTTAGATTCTAGATTAGTGTCATCCTAGGACACCCCTTATTTTGCATACAAAAATCCCAAAAACATAGACTAGAGTCATACTGTTCATAGATATAGTCTTGCATATCCCGCATATTGAGCTTGTCTTACATGGTTGAAACTAGGTCTAAGAGAAGAGAGAGAGAAAACATGTTGAACCCAAACGAGTTCATTAATCCATTTTCTTCAAGACCTCATAATACTCTATTAGAAAAATTCACCACTAGAAACACCCAAGGACATATTGTAGTAGAGGACATAGAGGCTGCCGCACAGGATCCTGAATTTGCCTCTATTGTAGATGAGTACCTAGCAAATGATTGTCAATGATTTTTAGGTAAATTGTTAGCTGAAGGTGCTACCTTAACTCCAGGATTTGACATTAGCACCTTACAAACTCAACCTACGCAATTGACAAACACAGCGACTGCTAGTACTACTATACCTCAGGTCAACACAACTATGCCATCTAGCACATCTACACATAGTACAACAGTCCATACGTCTCCATTTGGTACATCTAGCATGACATCAGGATTTAACTTCACTGTAGGGGCTTCATCATCCACTCCCTTTAGTCCTCTTGTTGGGAATAAAAGGTCTAAAACCTTAGCCTCTACACCTTATGTTGGTGCCACAAGTTCACAGTCAACAACTATACCCAATGCTAGTGTCACAAGTACGATACCACAGTCGATTACCATACCTAGTGCTCAAGTCACTAGTACTATACCATGGATTACAAAAATAGGGGGAATTCCCTCCTTCCAATATGGCAATCAGAATCCATTCACATAGTTTTTGAGTTAGAATCTACTCTCCCAAAATGGTACGTAGAATCCATTTACATTGATTCCGAATCAAAATCCTGTGTCACAAATTGGTAGTCAGAATCCTTCCACATAGATTCCAAGTCAAAACCAATTTACATCAATTCTGAATCAGAATCCTTTTTTCCAAAGTGTTACTCAGAATCCATTTACACAGATCTCAGGCCAACACCAATTTATGCCGATTCCAGATTAGAACACATTTACCAACATTCCAAATCCAAATCCACTTCAGATGTCAACATTTAATCGAAACCCATCACGAGATTTTGGATTTCATAATACATATTCGGATCCACATAATCCTCCTAGCACATCTTTGACCCAAGTTGATGTCTTACAAACACAAATGAAGGCATTACAAATGCAAATGGATAACATGTCAGTGTCAACCAAGAAATCATTTTCACCAAAAGACATATGCCCATTCCCTTTTGATAGATCATTGTACATGACCCCTTTCCCTCACGGATATGTCATACCGAATCTCCTGAAGTACAATGGCAAACGAAACCTAATAGAACATATAAGGGAATTTTCTACCATATGCATAGATGTCACTTATGATCCCACGTATCTTATGAGACTATTTCCAAGGAGTCTTGTAGGAATTGCACTAGAGTGGTTTTCGGGTCTAGATTCTGGCATTCGATCTTGGGGTGAACTGGTTGAGAAATTTGTGGAACAATTCACCTTTAACATAGATCATGGGATAAATATAGCAACCTTGTGTCACACAACGCAAGACGAAGGTGAAACATTCATTGCTTTCTTCTAGAGATGGAGAACTATCACTAGTAGGTGTCCTGTCGAGATACCTAAAAAACAAAAAGTTACAATGTTTCAAGAAAACCTTCATGCAAAACTCAGGAGCAACTTAAGGGTACATTGTTGTACATCTTTTTCAGAACTAGTAGAAAAAGGGGTGATAATAGAGAAGGATCTCATTGAAAAGGGTGAACTCAAGACATCAACATCTAATAGAAACCCAATTGTACAAAACACCCCCACTGATAGAAACAGATTCTGGTATCGCAACAAGAATGTCACCAATGATGGGGTGGTTGATGCTAAAACACTACAAGCAGGACCCCTCCTCACACTACAAGGACCTCATACTTTTTCCAACATGCTTAATGCTGTCAATCAACCTCCTAATGTGGTCCAAAACACTCAACGTCCACAACCAAGAAGATTTGAAAAATGCGAGTTCACTCCCTTAGGGGAACCCATTGAGTTGGTGTTCAAACAACTGTTACAACATAACCTCATACAGTTGCAGGAACCAAGACAATACGATCCAGGACAGTTTAAACCAGCTTGGTGGGATGACAATGCCTTTTGTGATTATCATAGGACTAAGGGACATAACCTACAAAACTGTCAACAACTGAAGAATATCATATAGGGTCTTGTTGAAAGGAGAATTATTGAAGTTAGTGGACAAAAAAAAAAGACATCGAACACTAATCATCAAGTCTTTTCAGACCCACTACATGACCATGGGAAAGGAATTGTCCCCAGTTCAAGTACTAAGACCAATATGTCAGCCAATTATGCAAGTATCAAACATGATTATGATAGTGTAAAAATCATTCATTGCCTTCGCGTCGCTGATGAAAACATCAATACCATTACTATCAATGCTAATCCTCAATGTGCGGTCAATACTCATCATACTAAGTTCACTATCCAAGGCCCTCCATCACAAACACCCCAGCCTTCCAAGTTACAATATAACCTACTTGACCAATTGGGGAAGACCCCAGCCCAAATTTCAATCTTGGAATTGTTGCGTATTTCTCCTGAGCATCGATCTATCCTTGATAAGGCCTTATAGAACACCATGGTCCCTAATGATCTAGATGTCAATCAGTTCTAGGAATTGGTGGGCTACTTGACCAATAATCACCATGCCACATTTTCTAAACAAGACTATGCCATTGAAAAGATGAACCATAATGACCCTTTACACCTAGAAGTCCTTGTTGATGACACCAAGGTTAGACGAGTTTTGGTAGACGAAGAAGTAGGGTTAAATCTATGCACTTTAAAACTGATTAAGGCATTAGGTATCTCAGAAGCATGCGTAGACACCACCAAGAGTATCATCATTAAGGCTTATGATGATGAAGAACGAAAATCAAAAGGGGTGGTAACACTTCCTATCATAATTGGTCCTACAGTGATGGAGACTAAATTCCAAGTCTTGGATCTCACCCTTCCTTATAACCTTCTGCTCGGTAGACCATGGATTCATGCCATGAAGGCAGTCCCTTCCACATATCATTAGTGTCTTAAATTCCCTTACAATGGCACATAAATAACTATAGATGGTGATCCTGATCCTTTCCAGTATTGCAAAAATGTAAAAGAGATCCCCCAACGTCAAGTACTAGTGAACCAAGAGGCTTCATCGTCTAATCCATCTTCTTATGTTAACCCATCCACACTTACTCAAACATCTATTTCACCCTCACTTCCTGCCACTCCTAGGGTTGAAGTCCAAGACAAGGGTTGTGGAGAGTATTACATGAAGACTTCTTATTGTGTTAGCCATTTGGTTCCTCCTAAGTCATATGGTTTACCTCCAACAAGTAGGTTACAGTCTATGATCACTATACACATTCCTCTCACAACAACTTTCACTAAATGGGGTGAATTAAGCAAAGAGGCTGTAGATGCAGAAGATGTCGCTTCCTGGCTATATAAGGAAGATAATCAGGAACCCCTTTTACTTGCTCATATTCCAACAAGTCTATATGGAAAGGGTTTCAAAATCATGCAAAGCAAAGGATATGATGGACAAAGTGGTTTAGGCTTAAACCAAGATGGCAGAATTGAACCAATATTTGTTTCTCAGTGGCCAAAAGGAGTAGGGCTAGGGTTTCAACCAATCCAGATTGGCGTTCCTATTACTCCATTACCCTTACTTGAGGAAGTATGTGTTTTAGAAGATATTAAGACATCTCACGAACCAGTGGACCAATATTATTGACTCCCCCAACTCTAACGATTATGAGTGGGATTCCCTATCCTCTACTTCTTCCATGGACCTTGACAAGTTATTTGGAGAACTTGACTTGATGCTAAGTTCCTCACCCAATCCCTTGAATTCCTGTCCACCAAAGAAAATGACAAAAGAAGAGTGGTTTAAACACTACTATTGGGAATCACTGGATCCTACCTCTTGGCAACCTAAGCCACCTATTTTCGATAGTCAAACCTTGGCATTAGGCCCACCTATCAATCCACCTAGACCCAAAACTAAGAGAAAAAAGGACTTGGTACAAGACTTTTGTAACCACATGAATAATTCAATCTTTACCTTGACTCCATTAAACTTTGATAACTATGACAATGACATGCCCTTAGTCTATCCCCAACTCATTGATTGGGACCAACAAGACACACTTGTCTTAGATATGTTTGAGAACGACGAAGCAATTGCTAAGTTCTTGGGATTATTGGAAGGCATACCAAATGGTGATCATAAGGCTGGTTTTACCATTGACTTGGACAACAAAGCATATTTCAGGGAATCTGTTCAACCCTCCAGTCGCAAAAATTAGAAAAAGAATAAACAAGATAAAAAGGATGAGTCTCTAGGTGAAAACCGAAAGGCACCTTTAGACAATGAAAAAGTAAAAAGAAAGGACGCATCCGAAGGTGAAAACCTCTCTGAGGTGCCTAAGGATGGAGGTTTGAACATTCTCCCCATTGCATAGGAAAAGTCACCCATGCTTGTGGAAGAATCAGTAGAAGTCAACATAGGTACCAAGGACAATCCTCGACTGGTTTATTTTGCAGCATCATTGACAACTGAAGAAATCCAAAATTTCATAACTTCTTTGAACAGAGACAGATAAATTTTTCTTAGTCATATGCTGACATGCCCGAGTTAGATCCTGAACTTGTTCTACATCATTTTCCCCTACAACCAGGTGCCAAACCAGTGAAATAGAAGTTGAGAAAAATGTACCCACAGATTGCTTTATTAGTCAAGGTAGAACTCAAGAAATTGTTAGATGTTGGTTTCATCAGATCTATTGACTATGCTGATTGGATCTCCAATCTAGTACCAGTCACTAAACCAACTGGGGGCATCCGCATCTACACTGACTTTTGAGATATCAACAAAGCTTGTCCTAAGGATGACTTCCCTTTGCCTAATATAGACATGATAGTAGACATGACAGCAGGATATGAGATGTCCCTTATGGATGGATTCTCAGGATATAACCAGATCAAAATTGTGACCAAAGACCAACATAAGACAACTTTCACTTGTCCTTGGGGAACGTATTGCTAGAATGTTATGCCCTTCTGACTCAAGAATGCCAGAGCAACCTATCAACGGGCCATGACTATTATCTTTCATGATCTAGTGCACACTCTTATGGAGGATTATGTCGATGACCTTATTGAAAAATCTTAGACAAGGGAAGAACATTTACAAGTTTTAGACAAGATATTTCAGAGGCTAGAGAAGTACAATGTGAGACTCAATTCAAAGAAATGGGTGTTTGGAGTCAAGTCAGGAAAGTTGTTAGGTTATATTATTTCTAGACGAGGCATTGAAGTGGATCCTGCTAAGGTGAAAGAAAACATGGACATGCCTCCACCCACCAATCTCAGTCAATTATGAACATTACAGGGAAGGTTGCAATCCATCAAAAGATTTATAGTGCAGCTAGCAGACAAGACACATCTTTTTCAACATCTACTTAAGAAAGGAGTACCCTTTGCATGGACAACTAAGTGTGAAGAGGCTCTTCAACTAATTAAAGAATATTTACTTACACCACCTATCTTAATGCCACCTGTTGAAGGAAGACCATTGATTCTTTATATCACAGCAACCCATTCATCACTCAGAGCATTGCTTACACAGAATGATGATGAAGGTCATGAAAGGGTAGTCTATTATATCAGTCAGACTTTGGTAGGTTATGAGCTCAACTATAGTACCATTGAATGGGCCTATCTTGCAATAGTATTTGCTACCCAAAAACTAAGACACAACATGCTAAACCATCAAACAATGTTGATTGATAAAATAGACCCTCTAAAATATCTTCTCAGCAAGGTACATTAACAGGGCGACTGGCCAAATGGGTTATGATACTTAGTGAGTATGATATCCAGTATGTAGAAAGAAAGGCTATTAAAGGACAAGTCATTGCTGATTAGTTAGTTGACACACCCATACAAGCAGATCACCCCTTAGTTGCAGACTTTCCTGATGAGTTCATATTCACAATTGACACAAACATAACATGGAAGCTGTACTTTGATGGCTCACATACAAATCATGGTTTAGGGGCCGATATACTATTTATTACACCATAGGGTGATTCCATCCCTAAGTCATTCAGAATTTCATTCCCATGCACTAATAACATAACAGAATATGAAGCTCTAGTGACAGGGTTAAGTATGGGAGTCAAGTGGAAAATTAAGATTTTACAAGTATATGGGGATTCTCAACTAGTAATCAGACAGGTAAATGATGATTATGAGACTAAGGATGAGAAGCTTGCTCCATACAAGCGCATTGCCGATAGCTTTAAAGAGTACTTTGACAAAGTCGAGTTTCATCAAATACCACGTGTTTTAAATAGGGCAACAGATGCTATGGCTACAATTGCATCACTTCTAGACATTCCTAACAATGTGCCTAAGTTTGAGTTCTTGGTAGAACAACTTTTGGTCCTAGCCTACGATATCCCAGATTCTGAAATGGTGTGTGACATTGTTGGTCCTGATTCCCCATGGTACAAAGAAATCTATGACTATCTTCATGCCGAAGTCATACCCACTGGCCTATCAAATAACCAATGTAGGACATTCCTCCGCAAGTCAGCCAAATACACCATCGTCAGAGACACCCTATATAGACGTGCCTTAGATAATACCCTATTGAGATGTCTTGATTCTATTGAAGCACAAGCAACCTTGCGTGGGGTGCATGAGGGTATATGTGGTTCCCATTCTAGAGGTCCTACCTTAGCCAAAAGGATTATGAGACTAGGTTATTACTGGCCTACCATGGAAAAAGACTCATATGTCTTTGTAACAAAATGCCGCCAATGCCAAGTTCATGGAGACTTGATACACGCGCCAGCACAGGAGCTTCATCCCATAATGTCACCATGGCCCTTTGCCCAATGGGGACTCGACCTCATAGGAAAGATCCACCCCACATCATCTAATGGACACAAGTTCATTATCACTGCCACTGAGTACTTTACGAAATGGATTGAAGCCATTCCTATGACATACATTATCGACACACAGATTTCTAGATTTATCCTAAACTATATCATCTATCGATATGGTGTCCCTCAGTCCATAATCACTGATAATTTCCGCCCATTTAAGAACCAAGAAGTTCATCATCTGTGTGAAAAGTTTCATATCCAACATCACTTCTCTACTCCATACTACCCACAAGGTAACGGCCAAGTAGAGGCATCTAACAAGACCATCATTTGAATCCTCAAGAAGACTGTCAATGATGCTGGTCATGACTGGCATTTACAGCTTAACGCTGCCTTATGGGCTTATCACACAAGTATCCGCACTCCCACTGGTGCTACCCGATATTCACTTGTATTTGGTTATGAAGCTATTCTTCCTATTGAGGTTGAGATTCCTTCCCTAAGGGTATCCCTGAAAGGCCACATTGATGATGAAGAGTATCGAGTGTCGAGACTCCATAAGCTAGAATTCTTGGATGAGCATAGACAGAAGGCACTTGACCATCTCCAAGCATATTAGAATCGCCTTCGTCATAGCTATAACAGGAAGGTTTTGAACAGAAAATTTGACATTGGTGACCTGTTTTTAATGGAGAACCCAAAGAATCAAGTAGAAAGAGAAAAACCAGGAAAGTTTGAACCAAACTGGTTAAGACCTTATGTTGTTATAGAAGCTTTTGGATCAGGAGTGTATCAACTCTCTACTCCTGAAGGGGAACCATTGTCCTTGCCAAACAATAGTATGCATCTGAAGAAGTTCTACGCATAGCTTCTGGGAGCCTTTGTCTTAATTAGCAAAAATACAAAAAAATTAGAAAATCACAAAAAATCGTTATCAAGGTGAAAACCTGGCAAACAGGCATCTTGGTAACACCAAATTTTTTTTTAGATAATCTAAAAAATAGTAAAGACAAATCATTCATCCAATAGTGAAAACCACTTCAGTGGCACTTTGGATAGGTACCATGGTGAAAACCTGGCAAACAGGCATCATGTGTACTCAACTTTGCTCCTTTGTCTACTATTATTCTAATCTACCCTGTACATAGTCCACTATCTTGTACATAGTCCACTATTTTGTAAATAGTCTGTACCATTGTATATAATCCATTACCCTGTACATAGTCCTTATCCCTGTACAATCTACCGTATCCCTGTACATATACCTTATCTTTCATATCCATCCCTTGTATATACCATTCGTAATAAGTGGTAGTCTTTCCCATAACTTGGAACAATTGACATTGAGAGCATTTAATATCCCTAGTTTTACCCTATTCATAATCAATTGGTCTTATATACTTGACTAGGGGAAAACACTTGACATGTGTCATATTGGTTCTTACATTGGTTGTGTTGAAGACGTAAAACCATGGAAAATCCACAAACGTCACAAAATGACCTGAGAAAACACAAAAACATCAGAAAACTTCAAAAAGACAAAAAAATCAAAACATTTCAAAAATCCAAAAACAGAGTCAGAGTCAGTCCCACTTGTCAGTCTTTGTCGTTTGTCGAACTACATTTTCTCTGCGACTGGACGTAGGCAAGGCCATCTGCCGATGTGCCCCCGAGGCATTAGGTCAATCTGTTTAGGTTTGTTTGTATAAATTCATGATTCAATCCATATGTCTATATGACAAGGTCCTTGGTCGTGTCGAAGTACAAGGTCTCTGCGTGTATAACGTAGGCAAGGCCATCAATCGATGATCCCCTGAGGCTGCACTAGGTCAGTCCATTAGGGTTCGTCGCATTCATTTTCACATACGTCTTCTATTTGTAGTCAGTCTTGTTGGTCAAGTCAAGTCGAACTACGAGGTCTCTACGTGTACAACATAGGCAAGGCTATCAATCGATGAGGCCCCGAGGCTACACTAGGTCAGTCCTTTAGGGTTTTGACGTCACACACAGTCAATTGTCAACATATCATATCAAGTCATGCATTAATCTGGTGAACAAGTCAACAATGTCTCTAAGTCAAATCAAACAACTTGCCAAACAAAACAATCAAAACAGATCAACTACAGTCTGCTACAAGATGTGTCCTTCTTGGAAACAGACGTTATCAAAATAGTCAACCTATGTCTTATTCAGGATGAGTCCTTCCTACATAATCGACAAGGTTAAACATAGCCTTACACAGGTTATCACATCAACGACCTCTGACTCAAAGTCTTATCTGATACATGTCTTTCTGAAACCAAGCTTTGGCATGCCTTATACAGATAGTCATAACATCAAAACCAGACTCACAGTTTTATCCAGTATGTGTATCTCCTGACATCAGGCTCTATCAATCAATCCCTTTATCAATCAAAACAAATCAAACAAACAAGATCAAGTTTTGGAAAATATTTTACTGGCTTTTTTTGACTCTATGGCTTATTTATCTTATCATTTATCTTGAATTGATGACTAGGATTCATGTTACTAGCTTTCTCAAGGATGTCTCATGAAGGATTTAGAGAAGTAATGATGTATCAGAATTCTATTTTCTTTGACTGCTGTCTGTTGACTGTCTTTTAAATTTTATTTTGAGTCATGTTACTAGTTTCCTCAAGGATGTCCCATGAAGGATTTAGAGGAGCGATGACGTCTCATGACCAGTCTTTTCTTTTGTTTGCTGTCTGTGGTTTGTCCTGACAAAAAGACTGGGGCAACTTGTGCCCTTAGTATGAGTTAATGACAATCCTTGTCTACGACTGTCTGTTATTAGCAAGTGGATGACCTTGCACACTTTGATCTATGTCATATCATGGTGTTTGTCTCCATTTGTCTTGGTCCCACCCAATGATGATAAAGTGCAATACCTTTTGTGATACAGCAAAATATCGAAGATTGCTAATACTAACATTTATCTTCTATCTTTCATTCTTTGTCGATCTTTCTTTCCACACTAATAGTTCTTCTTTCTTGCATTATGATGAAGTCCTGTGACACAAAACATTATACATCATCCTACATCAACATACATGTTAGAAACATTTATACATATAGGCATAGTTCATATCTAGATCATCATGGCATAATAGATAATCATCAAAAACAATACATATGATAAGCATATTATAAGCATTCCATGTACAAAGCAACTATAAATGTTGTAATGCTGAAAATGAAATTAGCTTTGCACAATAGACAACAAGGAAGATCATTAGAAGAACACATGCATACAATACTAAATCTAAAATGCAAATTCATTCGTTAAGCAACAAAGAACACGGGAAAGTAAAAACATAATTAAAACTACAACAATCTCACCAATTCCAAACGTATTTCCATGATTCATCTCGATTGCCCTTCTCCATTTTGCTTGTGTAGTATAATTGCCCTCAGATTTTCAAGTTTGTGCAAGTATAGCCTAAGATAGTGATATGCAAAATATCGAAGATTCAAGATATGTGCTCTCCAAAAGTTATAAAATTTGCAAGAGAGATTGGAATGAAGAATGACATATCAATTTATAGAAAATTGATTATTCGAATGACAGGTCAAGATTGAAAGATTAACGGACAGTTGAGATCGATAGATTAGACATGCATTCTGATAATTGACAGTGATGACATGAGTGATTCGAATTAGAAATAGAATTAAAGATTAAATGAATGATTTAATCTTCTGTTCGGCATTCGAAAACATTAGAAATATCTTTGCATGACAAAGATAAAGATTGATTATAACGACTCTCTGTTCGAATGCACACACAACATTTAATTAATTAAATAAGAATATTTAATTAATCTGCATGTACACGCAAATGAGTTAGAACTAGAGGATTGCATGATTTGACGAAGAGATTACTCGAGACAGCCACTCAGACATCGAATCAATAGTTAACTAAATGATTAAAATAGATGTCAAGTCGAGTAAAAATGAATACTTAGATAACTCACATAATTATCTAAAATATAGAAGAATGTGTTAAAATAGGATTAATGAATTAAATAATTCATTTAATTCAAGACTCGATATTTGAAGAATAATTAAATAAATAATATTTATTTAATTAAATGATGAAGGGATTTTAAATGAATAATTGAATAAGTAAAAGAATTTATTTAATTATAGTTGAAATATGATAAAGAGTAAATTAAATAAGAATTTATTTAATTTGACAAGAAGGATAAGGTTAATTAGTAACATAATTAAATAAAAAGCATTTATTTAATTAATCAGATAAAATACATAAAAGTGAATTAATTAAATAATTAAGATTATTTAATTAATAGAAGAATTAATGTTAAGATGAATTAATTAAATAATTAAGATTATTTAATCAATAGAAGAATTAATGTTAAGATGAATTAATTAAATAATTAAGATTATTTAATCATGACCATGAAGAATAAGAATTATGAAGAATATTAAAGTCGCAGACCTAGACCAAATTTCGTGTCTACATTTGCCCCTCTTTGATACAATGTCGTTTCGGCGTTGTGTCAAAGAAAATCGAAAAGAAATATGCCCCAATAATGCTCCAGATTAGAATAGGTGAAGGTATGCCCCCTCGAAAAAATTGACAAATTTGGGAAACGTGCAGAAAAATTTGGAAATGCTCCTGATTAGTCCAGTAGATAGACAGAAATGCAATGCAGTTGACGAATTTCGGATAGGAAATGGGAGGGACGGGTACGAGATGATAGAAAATGGAAGTTTACATGGCTAGTAAGAAGGAAATGCCACCTAAGCCCTAGGTATATATTTGAATTGGGGTGAAAAACTATTCATTTGCACTCACCTAGCTTTGAGATTGGAAAATTTACTCTGACTTTCAGCGAGGATGTCTCCAGTTCCAGCCACTCACCATTGTGCATACAGGATCCGGGCATACCAGAGACCAGCCGGCGCTGACCCCCCGGTATGGACCTAAAACTTGCCTTTTGAATTTTTTTGATTTGCGCATTATTTAATGCATTTAATTCAATTTTTAGTTATGCGTCATTTTTCATTTTGCACCACATGTGTATGTGCGAACGACGCATTTGATTGCAAAAAGCCGCATTTGAAAGTTTACGCCGGTCATCTAGACTAGGTTTAGCGAATAAACGCATGTGTTTATTTTTGCTGCGCATTTGACATTTTGCAACACATGTGCATATTAATAGCCGCATTTGTTAATTTTGAAACGCATTTGTTATTTCGAAACAAAAATGTTATGTTTATGATGCATTTGATTATTATGAACCACATTTGATTAATAATAACACATATAGAATTTGTAAACCGCATTTGTTAAAAAGCGACGCATGTGTAAAAGAATGACGCATGTGCAAAATAACGACGCATTTGCATTTTATGTTAAAATAGTCATTTTTTTACTAGGATAGATGATTCAGGCTAGTATGAGGCATGCATCATGTTGTTGCAAGTTGTACTGGATCTTATCTATACACGGGAGTCGAGACCCACGACGTTTCGATTTAGAGACAGCTTGCGGCCAGCCGAGCAACAGACTCTATAGCATTTGGGTTTGTTGCATGTGATCGATATGCCCTAGATTCGGGCAAATTGGGGACTACTAACGGCATTATGTGAGCGGTGGCACTCGGAGACGTCTTCCTTCCACCTTCCGACTGGAGAGGCGACGGTGACTTTAGAGGATGTATATAGGATATTGAGATTTCCTATTAGAGGGACACGGGTAATGTATGATACTCAGAGGGGGATTGCCGAGATGTGTAGATATTACCCCCATGCCGACGTTAGACAGCTAGGGATTGATGACTATGAGATTAGATGGCAGGTATTGGCCTAGAGATATAGACAGTTAGACTGTCTAGTAGTGACACTGATAGGTGATATTGTACTGCCTGACCGCCGTGGTCATGGATTTCTTGTGGGATGGGGGGAGATGTTAGTGGGCATGCTGGAGCACTGAGTCGTATATGCCTGGGGTTCGTGTGTGCTAGGGATGTTGTACTTCCACTTGCATGACATTGCCTATCGAGAGGCACAGTCGATGAGCTGCGGTACCACGCTCCTGATGGTATGGGTGTGGGAGCATATTGCTATTTTCTGACCACCTATGATAGTAGACGTACCTCATGGAGCTCCATATGCCTTCCGTTATGTGGGGGCAACCACATAGCATCACATTGGAGACACAGGCTACTTCAAACATGCTATAGACATGATGCAGGAGTTCACATGGAGACTGTACCTGGGGTGTGAGCAGTGGTCAGATGAGGATGAGCATCTACCATTTTGTAGACAAACACAGTATTTGGTGGGACAGACAGTGTCCCACATGCACATTATAGAGCGGCAGTTGCCAAACTGGGTATTGAGACAGTATGGAGAGGTATAGGATGTACCTCGAGGGAGAGCAGAGTTTGCTCGGTCATCACGAGAGGTCCTGCTATGGGGGCCAGAGATTCCAATTGCCACTACGGAGGCAGATATTGATGGTTTATAGGCACTTCCATGGAGATGGAAGGATGGACTAGCAGATCCAGGGACCACTCCAGCTTATGATCAGTGGTGGGCAGTGCACAGGCCGATTCCCTTGACAGATCCAGGGCAGCTAGCACCAGTAGAGCAGCGTGGGATAGGTCCTAGAGGCAGACGAGGTAGAGGGAGAGGCTGAGGAGGCAGAGGAGGCCATGGTCATGGAGGGGATGATGGCAGAGGTGGCCGACATGGAGGCAGGAGAGGGAGACGTGGTTGACGAGGACGAGGACCAGCCTTGTCACTGATCTGGGAGGAGAGAGGAGGAGAGGAGGATGTGGCCAAAGGTGGTGAGGAGGAGCAGAGGAGGAGAGGAGGATGTGGCCATGTTAGATGTGGCTAGAGGTGGTGAGGAGGAGCAGCCGGTAGAGGCTATTATCCCAGACATCCCAGATATCCCAGCAGAGGCAGAGGTAGGTGCCGAGGAGGCAGTTGGAGAGGAGGCAGAGCTTGATGCCCTTGGGTTGTTAGGTGCCTACCAGGAGGAAGATGAGGAGGAGGATGATCATGAGCAAGAGATTCAAGATCAGATCCTGGAGGAGCTAGACGAGGAGGAGGATGGGAGAGACAGGGCCTGACAGGATGAGATAGAGGCAGAGGAGCCCGATACAGATATGTTATGAGCTCAGGTTGCTTCCTTGGAGGAGTAGATGAGAGTATTGATGGTAGAGAGGGACAGAGCCTTGATGGACAAGGACCAGGCCATAGCTCGGTGGTAGGAGACAGAGCAGAGGTTCACAGAGCTCGGGGCATTATGCACAGGACCATCAGCTACATTTTCCAGAGAGTTGGTCAGAGCTAGAGAGAGGGAGAGGTATTACCGAGACTTATATGAGGCAGAGGTTCCCCTAGAGAGACGGGCTCCCAGTTTTCAGCGGCACACAGTAGCAGGTCTCAGACCAGGACCCACACTCAGACAGTCAGCACAGAGGGGGTGGGTCAGCCACGTAGAGCAGGGCCATATGACAGACCTCCCATAGCTTAGAGATCAACGGGTTCCTAGCATCATTCTCCCACACACTCCCGGCATGATGGCAGTGGCAGTTCGGGATAGAGATACTACTTGAGATTATTTTGAGACATTGTATTTTGATCTTATAGCCTGCAGGCTTCCATGTATTATTGATACATTATGACATTGTGATGTGACACATTTGAGCGATATATATATATATATATATATATATATATATATATATATATATATATATATATATATATATATATATATATATATATGATTTTGGTGGCGATTCTCATGATTATGTATTTCTATGTATGGATTATGCAGTCTTTATTTATACATGTGATGTTTATATGATATGCCTATGTGATGGATGAGTGTATGCATTTTATGATGTTTATGCAGATAATGAGATAATGTTGATTCTATGTGATATTTAATTCTATATGATTTTGAGCTGCTATATGATATTATATGTATGATGCAGATGACATGTAATGTTATACAAATGTAATTTGATGCCTATATTTACAGTTGATTTGTACATGGAATGCTGATGAGATGTATAGTTTGATGATTATCTATTATGCCATGATGATCTACAGATGAACTATGCTTATATGTATGTAGGATTCTAACATGTATGTCGATGCAGGATGATGTATACCATTTTGTGTCACAGGACTCCGTCATAATGCAAGAAATAAGAACTATTAATGCGGAAAGAAAGATTGACAAAGAATGAAAAGATGGAAGATAAATGTTAGTATTAGGAATCTTCGATATTTTTCCTTATCACAAAAGGTATTGCACTTTATCATCATTGGGTAGGACTAATACAAATGGAGAAAAACACCATGATATGACATAGATCAAGATGGACAAGGTTATCCATTTGCTAATAACAGACAGTCGCAGACAAGGATTGTCACCAACTCATACTAAGGACACAAGTTGCCCCAGTCTTTTTGTCGAGACAAACCACAAACAGCAAACAAAATAAAAGACGGGTCATGAAACGTCATGGCTCCTCTAAATCCTTCATGGGACATCCTTGAGGAAACTAGTAACATGACTCAAAATCAAATTTAAAAGACAGTTGATAGACAACAGTCAAAGAAAATAGAATTCTGATACGTCGTTGCTTCTCTAAATCCTTCATGGGACATCCTTGAGAAAGCTAGTAACATGAATCTCAGTCATCAATTTAGAATAAATGATAAGATAAATAAGCCATAAAGTCAATAAACCCATGAAAATATTTGCCAAAACATGATATGTTTGTTTGATTTATTTGATTGATAAAAGGATTAATTGATAGAGCCTAGTTTCAGGAGATACACATACCAGATAAGACTGTGAGTCTGGTTTCAATGTTATGACTATCTATATAAGGCATGACAAAGCTTGGTTTCAGAAAGACATGTATCGTATAAGACGTTGTGTCAGATGTCGTTGATGTGATAACCTATGTAAGGCTATGTTTGATTGGTTTGACCTTGTCGATTATGCAAGAAGGACTCATCCTGAATAAGACATAGGTTGATTGTTTTGATAACGTCTGTTTCCAAGAAGGACACATCTTGTAGCAGACTATAGTTGATCTATTTTGATTGTTTTGTTTGGAAAGTTGTTTGATTTGACTTAGAGACATTGCTGACTTGTTCACCAGATTGATGCATGACTTGAGATGATGCGTGGACAAATAGCTGTGTGTGATGACAAAACCCTAAAGGACTGACCTAGTGTGGCCTCGGGGGCTCATCGATTGATGGCCTTGCCTATGTTGTACACGCAGAGACCTCGTAGTTCAACTTGACTGCGACCGACAAGACTGACTACAAATAGAAGACGTGTGTGTGAAAGTGAAAGCTACGAACCCTAATGGACTGACCTAATGTAGCCTCGGGGGCTCATCGATTGATGGCCTTGCCTACGTTGTACACGCAGAGACCTTGTAGTTCGACACAACCAATGACCTTGTGATATATATATATATATATATATATATATATATATGGATCAATGCATGACTTTATACAGACTGACCTAATGCCTCAGGGGCACATCGGAAAATGGCCTTGCCTACGTCCAATCGCAGAGGCAATGTAGTTCGACAAACGACAAAGACTGACAAGTGCGACTGACTTTGACTCTATTTTTGGATTTTTGAAAATGTTTTGATTTTTTTGTCTTTTGAAGTTTTCTGATGTTTTTGTGTTTTCTCAGGTCATTTTGTGATGTTTGTGTATTTTCTATTGTTTTACGTCTTCAACATAACCAATGTAAGAACCAATATGACTCACATCAAGTGTTTTCCCCC
This sequence comes from Sequoia sempervirens, assembly GCA_007258455.2. NCBI lineage: Eukaryota > Viridiplantae > Streptophyta > Pinopsida > Cupressales > Cupressaceae > Sequoia > Sequoia sempervirens. The sequence continues at coordinate 145,227,552 of VDFB02271358.1, read as the reverse complement.
AGTCGAGTATAAGACCAATTGACTATGAATAGGGTAAAATGGAGGATATGAAATGCACTCGATGTCAAGCGTTCCAAGTTATGGGAAAGACTACCACTTATTATGAATGGTATATACAAACGATGGGTATGAAAGATAAGGGATTTGTACAGGGAAGTGGACTATGTACAAGGATAGGTAATATGTACAGGGCTACAGATTATATACAATGGTGTGGAATATGTAGAAGATAGATTAGAATAATAGTAGACAAAGGAGCAGAGTTGAGTACACATGGCGCCTGTTTGCCAAGTTTTCACCAAGGTACCTATCCAAAGCGCCACCGAAGTGGTTTTCACCATTGGACGAATGATTTGTCTTTACTATTTTCCATATTAACTAATTTTTTTGGTGTTAGCAAGATGCCTGTTTGCCAGGTTTTCACCTTGATAACGATTTTTTGTTTTCTGATTTTTTTTGTATTTATGCTAAATAAGACAAAGGCTCTCATAAGCTATGCGTAGAACTTCTTTAGATGCATACTATTGATTGGTGAGGACAGTGGTTCACCTTCAGGAGTAGAGAGTTGGTACGCTCCTGATCCAAAAGCTTCTGTAACAACATAAGGTCCCAACCAGTTAGGTTCAAACTTTCCTGGTTTTTCTCTTTCTGCTTGATTCTTTGGGTTCTCCATTAATACTAGGTCACCAATGTCAAAATTTCTGTTTAAGACCCTCTTGTTATAGCTACGACGAAGGCGATTTTGATATGCTTGGAGATGGTCGAGTGCCTTATGTATACGCTCATCTAGGAATTCTAACTCATGGAGTCTCGACACTCGGTACTCTTCATCATCAATGTGGCCTTTCAAAGATACCCGTAGGGAAGGAATCTCGACCTCAATAGGTAGAATGGATTCAAAACCAAAGACAAGTGAATATTGGGTAGCACCAGTGGGAGTACAGATACTTGTACGATAGGCCCATAAGGCAGGGTTAAGCTGTAAATGCCAGTCACGACCAACATCATTGACAGTCTTCTTGAGGATTCAAATGATGGTCTTGTTAGACGCCTCCGCTTGGCTGTTACCTTGGGGGTAGTATGGAGTGGAGAAGTGATGTTGGATATGAAATTGATCACATAGATGACAAAATTCTTGGTTCTTAAATGGGCAGCCATTATCAGTGATTATGGATTGAGGGACACCATACCGACAGATGATATAGTTCAAGATAAATCTAGAAATATGTGTGCTAGTAATGTATGTCATAGGAATAGCTTCAATCCACTTCATAAAGTACTCAGTGGCAGTGATAATGAATTTGTGTTCATTAGATGATGTGGGGTGGATCTTACCTATGAGGTCGAGTCCCCATTGGGCAAAGGGCCATGGTGACGTGATAGGAAGGAGCTCCTGTGCTGGGCCATGTATCAAATCTCCATGAACTTGACATTGGCGAAATTTTGTTACAAAGACATATGAGTCTTTTTCCATAGTAGGCCAGTAATAACCTAGTCTCATAATTTTCTTGGCTAAGGTAGGACCGCTAGAATGGGAACCGCATATACCCTCATGCACCCCACGCAAGGTTGCTTGTGCTTCAGTAGAATCAAGACATCTCAATAGGGTATTATCTAAGGCACGTCTATATAGGGTGTCTCCGACGATGGTGTATTTGGCTGACTTGCGGAGGAATGTCCTACGTTGGTTATTGGATAGGCCAATGGGTATGACTTCGGCATGAAGGTAATCATAAATTTCTTTGTACCATGGGGAATCAGGACCAACAATGTCACACACCATTTTAGAATCTGGGATATCGTAGGCTGGGACCAAAAGCTATTCGACCAAGAACTCAAACTTAGGCACGTTGTTAGGAATGTCAAGAAGTGATGCAATTGTAGCCATAGCATCTGCTGCTTTGTTTAAAACACGATGTATCTGATGAAACTTGACTTTGTCAAAGTACTCTTTAAAACTATCAGCTACGGAGCAAGATTCTCATCCTTAGTCTCATAATCATCATTTACCTGTCGTATTACTAGTTGAGAATCACCATATACTTGTAGGTTCTTGATTTTCCACTTGACTGCCATGTGTAAACCTATCACTAAAGCTTCATATTCTGCCATGTTGTTAGTGCATGGAAATGCAATCCTGAATGACTTAGGGATGGAATCCCCCTACGGTGTGATAAACAGTATACCCGCTCCTGAACCATGATTTGTATGTGAGCCATCAAAGTACAGTTTCCATGTTATGTTTGTGTCAAATGTGAATATGAACTCATCAGGAAAGTCTGCAACTAATGGTTGATCTGCTTGTAGGGGTGCGTTAGCTAACTGATCAGCAATGACTTGTCCTTTAATTGCTTTCCTTTCTACATACTGGATATCATACTCACTAAGTATCATAACCCACTTGGCCAGTCATCCTATTAATGTTGCCTTACTGAGAAGATATTTCAGAGGATCTATTTTGGCAATCAACATTGTTTGATGGTTTAGTATGTAGTGCCTTAGTTTTTGGGTAGCAAATACTACTGCAAGACAAGCACGTTCAATGTTACTATAGTTGAGCTCATAACCAACCAAAGTCCGACTGATATAATAGACTGCCCTTTCATGACCTTCATCATCATTCTGTGCAAGCAATGCTCCGAGTGATGAATGGGTTGTGTTAATATAAATAATCAATGGTCTTCCTTCAACAGGTGGCATTAAAATAGGTGGTGTGAGTAAATATTCTTTAATGAGTTGAAAAGCCTCTCCACACTTAGCTGTCCATGCAAAGGGTACTCCTTTCTTAAGTAGATGTTGAAAAGGATGTGTCTTGTCTACTAGTTGCTCTATAAATCTTTTGATAGATTGCAACCTTCCCTGTAATATCCTTAATTGACTGAGATAGGTGGGTGGTGGCATGTCCATGATTGCTTTCACTTTAGCAGGATCCACTTCAATGCCTCGTCTTGAGATGATATAACTTAATAGTTTTCCTGACTTGACTCCAAACACACATTTCTTTGGATTAAGTCTCACTTTATACTTTTCCAACCTATGAAATATCTTGTCTAAAACCTGTAAGTGTTCTGCCCTTGTCTTGGATTTTACAATAAGGTCATCGACATAATCCTCCATACAAGTGTGTACTAGATCATGAAAGATAGTAGTCATGGCACGTTGATAGGTTGCTCCTGCATTCTTGAGTCCGAAGGGCATAACATTCCAGCAGTACGTTCCCCAAGGACAAGTAAAAGCTGTCTTATGTTGATCTTCAATTGCAATTCTAATATGGTTATATCCTGAAAATCCATCCATAAGGGACAACATCTCATATCTTGCTATCATGTCAACTATCATGTCTATGTTAGGCAAAGGGAAGTCATCCTTAGGACAAGCCTTGTTGATATCTCTAAAATCAGTATAGATGCGGATGCCCCCAGTTGGTTTAGTGACTGGTACAAGATTGGAAATCCAATCTGCATAGTCGATAGATCTGATGAAACCAACGTCTAACAATTTCTTAAGTTCTTCCTTGACTAATAAAGCAATCTGTGCATGCATTTTTCTCAACTTCTGTTTCACTGGTTTGGCACCTAGTTGTAAAGGCAAATGGTGTAGAACAAGTTCAAGATCCAACCCTGGCATGTCTGCATATGACCAAGCAAAATTTATCTGTCTCTATGCAAAGAAGTCATGGAACTCAGGCTTCTCTTCTGTTGTCAATGACGCTGCAAAATAAACTAGTCGAGGATTCTCTTTTGTGCCTATGTTGACCTCTACGGTTTCTTCAACAAGCATGGGTGACTTTTCCTGTGTAATGGGAAGAATGTTCAAACCTCCATCCTTGGGTGCCTTAGAGAGGTTTTCACCTTCGGATGCGTCCTTTCTTTTTACTTTTTCATTGTCTAAAGGTGCCTTTCGGTTTTCACCTAGAGACTCATATTTTTTATTTTGTTTATTCTTTTTCTCATTTTTGCGACTAGAGGGTTGAAAAAATTCCCCAAAATATGCTTTGTTGTCCACTCAATGGTAAAACCAGCTTTATGATCCCCATTAGGTATGCCTTCACGTAATCCTAGGAACTCAGCAATTGCTTCGTCGTTCTCAAAAGTGTCTAAAACGGGTGTATCTTGTTGATCCCAATCGATGAGTTGGGGATAAACTAAGGGCATGTCATCGTCAGAGTTATCAAAGTCTAATGGAGTCAAAGTAAAGATTGAATTATTCATGTGGTTACAAAATCCTTGTACCAAGTCCTTTTTGCTCTTGGGTTTGGGTCTAGGTGGATGAATAGGTGGGCCTAATGCCAAGGTTTGACAATCAGAAATAGGTGGCTCAGGTTGCCACGAGGTAGGATCAAGTGATTCCCAATAGTAGTGTTTAAACCACTCCTCTTTTGTCATTTTCTTTGGTGGATAGGAATTTAAGGGGTTTGGTGAGGAACTTAACATCAAGTCAAGTTCTCCAAATAACTTGTCAAGGTCCATGGAAGAAGTAGAGGATAAGGAATCCCACTCATAATCATTAGAGTCAGGGGAGTTACAATGATTTTGGTCCACTGGTTCGTGAGATGTCTTAATATCATCTGAAGCACGTACTTCCTCAAGTAAGGGTAATGGAGTACTAGGAACACCAATCTAAATCCGTTGAAACCCTAGCCCTACTCCTTTTGGCCACTGAGAAACAAATATTGGTTCAAATCTGCCATCTTGGTTTAAGCCTAAACCACTTTGTCCATCATATCCTTTGCTTTGCATGATTTTGAAACCCTTCCCATATAGTCTTGTAGGAATATGAGCAAGTAAAAGGGGTTCTTGATTGTCTTCCTTATACAGCCAGGAAGTGACATCTTCTGTATCTACAGCCTCTTTGCTTAACTCACCCCATTTAGTGAAAGTTGTGGGGGCAACATGTATATTGATCATAGACTATCCCCTACCTATCGTAGGAAAACCATATGACTTAGGAGGAACCAAATGGCTAACAAAATAAGAAGTCTTCATGTAATATGCTCCACAACCCTTGTCTTGGATCTCAACCCTAGGAGTAATAGGAGGTGAGGGTGAAATAGATGTTCGAGTGAGTGTGGATGGGTCAACATAAGAAGATGGATTAGATGATGAGGCCTCTTGGTTGACTGGCACTTGGCGTTGAGGGATCTCCTTTAGATTTGTGCAATACTGAAAAGGATCGGGATCACCATCTATAGTTATTCCGGTGCCATTGTAAGGGAATTTAAGACACTGATGATACATGGAAGGGACGGCCTTCATGGCATGAATCCATGGTCTACCTAGCAGAAGGTTATAAGGGAGGGTGAGATCCAAGACCTGGAACTTTGTCTCCATCACCGCAGGACCAATTCTGATAGGAAGTGTTACCACCCCCTTTGATTTTCATTCTTCATCATCATAAGCCTTAATGACAATACTCTTAGTGGTGTCTACACATGCTTCTAAAATACCTAATGCCTTAATTAGTTTTAAAGTGCATAGATTTAACCCTGCTCCTCTGTCTACCAAAACTCGTCTAACTTTGGTGTCATCAACAAGGACTTCTAGATGTAAAGGGTCATTGTGGTTCATCTTTTCTGTGGCATAGTCTTGTTCAAAGAATGTGGCATGATGATTATTGGTCAAGTAGCCCACCATTTCCTGGAAACGATTGACATCAAGGTCATTAGGGACCGTGGTGTTCTGTAAAGCCTTATCAAGGATGGATCGATGCTTAGGTGAAATACGCAACAATTCCAAGATTGAAATTTGGGCTGGGGTCTTCCCCAACTGGTCAAGTAGGTTATATTGTAACTTGGAAGGTTGTGATGTTTGTTGCGATGGAGGGCCTTGGATAGTGAACTTAGTACGACAAGTATTGATGGCACACTCAGGATTAGCATTGATAGTAATGGTATTGATATTTTCATCGGCGGCGCGAAGGCAATGAATGATTTTTCCACTATCATAATCATGTTTGATACTCGCATAATTGGCTGACATATTGGTCTTAGTACTCGAACTAGGGATAGTTTCTTTCCCATGGTCATGTAGTGGGTCTGAAAAGACTTGATGATCCGTGTTTGATGTCTTTTGTTTTTGTCCACTAACTTCAATAATTCTCTTGTCAACAAGATCCTGTATGATATTCTTCAGTTGTCGACAGTTTTGTAGGTTATGTCCCTTAGTCCTATGATAATCACAAAAGGCATTGTCATCCCACCAAGCTGGTTTAAATTGTCCTGGATCATATTGTCTTGGTTCTTGCAGCTGTATGAGGTTGCGTTGTAACAGTTGTTTGAACACCGACTCAATGGGTTCCCCTAAGGGAGTGAACTCACGTTTCTGGAATCTCCTTGGTGGTGGACGTTGAGTATTTTTGACCATGTTGGGAGGTTGATTGGCAGCAGTAAGTGTGTTGGAAAAGTTATGAGGCCCTTGTAATGTGAGGAGGGGTCTTGCTTGTAGTGTTTTAGCATCAACTACCCCATCATTTGTGACATTTTTATTGCGAGACCAAATTTTTTTTCTGTCCGTAGGGGTGTTTTGTACAATCGGGTTTCGATTGGATGTTGTCATCTTGAGTTCACCCTTTTCAATGAGGTCCTTCTCTATTATCACCCCTTTTTCCACTAGTTCTAAAAAAGATATGCAACAATGTACCCTTAAATTACTCCTGAGTTTTGGATGAAGGTTTTCTTGAAACATTGTAACCTTTTGTTTTTCGGGTATCTCGATAGGACACCTACTAGCAATAGTTCTCCATCTCTGGAAGAAAGCAATGAATGTTTCACCTTTGTCTTGTGTTGTGTGGCACAAGGTTGCTATATTTATCTCATGGTCAATGTGGAAGGAGAATTGCTCCACAAATTTCTCGACTAGTTCTCCCCATGATCTAATGCCAGAATCTAGACCCAAAAACCATTCTAGTGCGACTCCTACAAGACTTCATGGAAATAGCCTCATAAGATACACGGGGTCGTAAGCGACATCTATGCATATGGTAGAAAATTCCCTGATATGTTCTACTGGATTGCTTTTTCCATTGTACTTAGGAAGATTCAGTATGACATATCCGTGAGGGAAAGGTGTCATGTACAATGATCTATCAAAAGGGAATGGGCATATGTCCTTTGGTGAAAATGATTTCTTAGTTGACACTGACATGTTATCCATTTGTGTTTGTAATGCCTACATTTGTGTTTGTAGGACGTCAACTTGAGTCAAAGATGTGCTAGGAGGGTTATGCAGATCCATGTATGTATTCTGAAATCCAAAGTCTCGTGATGGGTTTTGATTGAACAGTGGCATTTGAGGCAGATGTGGATTCAGAATGTTGATAAATGTATTTCGATCTGGAATCAGCATAAATTGGTGTTGACCTGGGTTCTGTGTAAATGGATTCTGAGCACCACTCTATGAAAAGGGATTCTGATTCAGAATCGGTGTGAATTGGTTTTGACTTGGAATCTGTGTGGACGGATTCTGACTACCAATATGTGAAAAAGGATTTTGGTTCAGAACTGATGTAAATTGATTTTGACGTGGAATTTGTATAGATGGATTCTGACTACCAATCTGTGAAAAGGGATTCTGATTTGGAACCGATGTAAGTGGATTTTGTGTACTAGTTTGGGAGAGTAGATTCTGACTCAAAAACTATGTGAATGGATTCTGATTGCCATATTGGAAGGAGGGAGTGCCCCCAGTTTGTGTAATACGTGGTATGGTACTAGTGACTTGAGCACTAGGTATGGCAATTAACTGTGGTAGTGTACTTGTGATACTAACATTGGGTATAGCCGTTGACTGTGAACTTGTGGCATCGACATAAGGTGTGGAGGCTGAGGTTTTAGACCTTTTATTCCCAACAAGAGGACCGAAGGGAGTAGATGATGAAGCCCCTGTAGTGAAATTAAATCTCAATGTCATGCTAGATGTACCAAATGGAGACGTATGGACTGTCATACTCTATGTAGACGTGCTAGATGACATAGTCGTGTTGACTTAAGGTATAGTAGTACTAGTAGTCGTAGTATTTGTCCCTTGTGTAGGTTGAGTTTGTAAGGTACTAATATCAAACCCTGGGGGTAAAGTAGCACCTTCAGCTAGAAATTTTCCCAAAAATTGTTGACGATCATTTGCTAGGTACTCATCTACAAAAGAGGCAAACTCAGGATCCTGTGCGGCAGCCTCTATGTCCTCTACTACAATATGTCCTTGAGTGTTTCTAGTGGTGAATTTGTCTAATAGAGTCTTATGAGGTCTTGAATAAAATGGATTGATGAACTCGTTTGGATTCGACATGTTTTCTGTCTCTCTTCTCTTAGACCTAGTTTCAACCATGTAAGACAAGCTCAATATGCGGGATATGCAAGACTATATGTATGAATAGTATGACCCTAGTCTATGTTTTTGGGATTTTCTGTGCAAATAAGGTATATCTAATATGACGCTAGTCTAGGATGTCAATATCTAAGTATGCAAATTCTAAGCAAGCTTCTAAGGTAATCAATTCCGTAAACCTAAGAAGAGGGTACCAACTACCTAAAGTCAAACCAAGGTGTCAATTTAGTTAAGTCAAGGAACCAATGTAGGATGAGGATCAAAGACAAGCTGAGTTTCCTAACTAGACTGATGAGCTAGGGTGACTCTCTGTAGGACAAAGTATAAGATGATAGGACTAGGTTCAATGACAAATTTTGTTAACACTATGACTTTTCTAGAGTGTAGATGGTAAATCAACCCTAAAGTTTGTAAGAGTGATCTTCCTAGAAGTCTAATGCAAGGTGATATGTACCCTATGATGAAGCTAACACTCTAACTGAAGATAACTATGGTAACAACTAAATGACCCTAAAGGATGCAAAATTGAGCAAATCATTTTAGGTTTCTATTTCAAAGACTGTTTATGTGAAGACACCTGAAACTAGTATAACCGTGTTGACTGGACAGTGACTGTGAATTTTAGTTTTCTGGTAATCAGACAGATGCGGTTCAAGTTTAACAGTTGCGGTCCAAACTGACAGATGCGACTCAGAATTACAAGATGCGACTCTAATTGACATATGCGACTCAAAATATAATGCATGCGGTGTTTATAAATCAGATGCGAGCCAAAATGATAGATGCAACTCATAAATTTACAAATGCGACTCAAAACCTAACAGATGCGACTCTAAAAATCAGATGCGTGTTTTTGGTGAACAGTTGCGACCCTGTGAATTTTCAGTGACATGAAATTTAAACTGACTTGGTTTTCTATGATCAAATTTTGACAATCAAAGACAATCGTAAGACAAAGTGTTTTCAGTTTCGATTTTGGACTCCAAGAATGTTTAAAGTGACAACAGACAAGCACATCCTAATAGGCCAAAGGCCTAGGGTTTGTATACTTGGTATAGCCCACCTATTATACCTCGGATTGGTGATGAACACCTTTCCTTCTTGAGAGCAGATAGCTTAGGAATTTGGTGGTTTTGGCTCCCCTCCACGGATCATTAACGTCTTTCGAGCACACCAATTCTGAATTCTTTGGGCAATGACCTCCCAAGAACTGCTATCTCTACTCAAGGGGATCAGTAGTGAGTATCTTCAGGCATGATACTATACCCTGCACTATACCAAGCAACGGCCACAAATAGGTTGGTCTCTAAAACAAAAGGTATTTAATACGGGCATTCCATTCGTGGGATGTGATCCATATGGCGCGAGTCCCCTTTCGGATCCATCTCGTTGGAACCACACTCGTGATTCTTGGGGTTTCCCCAAGAACCCACTTTTATATACCGGCTGGAAGTCCCTCGGGTTCAGGGTGCTACTAGTCTGAGTCGTCTTGGGGTGAGTACTTTTTCCCACTAGAACAAGCCCAAGTTCTAGAGTAGGTAACTGTTTCTCTTACACCCAGGATCGCACGAATGCACAAGGGGAGAGGATACTTCAATGCACCAAGTCGTAAGGGTGACCAAACTTGTGCTTTCGCACCAAACACAGTAGACACTTGTTAATTTTAATCCAAATGAAAGATTTTCTAAGCTACCAAACAATCTGTTTCAAATTTAACTAAGGTCTTCAACAAACGTCCTGCAGAAAAACTCGTTAGTAATTTTCAATATTGTCTTCGTCAATCGTCCTGCAAAAAGCTTGTTAACTCCGAAAAGGCCACACGTTGAAAACAAGATATAAGTAACACAAAAATCAATTGAAAATTTTAGATTGCGGGAAATGAAAATAAAATTTTACCAATCAATTGCATCGTTTTGTTACCAGTCAGATGCGTCGTTTATTTTTCGGTTGCAACTCGTAAAATCACTTGCGGTTCAAAAACTTTAATTGCGTCATTTTTCTATCAAATGCGGTTCACAAATTTAATTCCGGTGCATAAAACTTCACATGCGTCGTTCCGTACGAAAAACCTGCAAAAATGAAAATTAAAAGATCTACGGATTCGCGAAGATGGTGTCTTCACGTCGGGTTCACCAAAATGTAACGCTGAAAATGAAATTAGCTTTGCACAATAGACAACAAGGAAGATTGTTAGAAGCACACATGCATACAATACTAAATCTAAAATGCAAATCCATTCGTTAAGCAACAAAGAACATGGGAAAGTAAAAACATAATTAAAACTAGAACAATCTCACCAATTCCAAACGTATTTCCATGATTCATTTGGATTGCCCTTCTCCATTTTGCTTGTGTAGTATAATTGCCCTCAGATTTTCAAGTTTGTGCAAGTATAGCCTAAGATAGTGATTATGCAAAATATCGAAGATTCAAGATATGTGCTCTCCAAAAGTTATAAAATTCGTGAGAGAGATTGGAATGAAGAATGACAGATCAATTTATAGAAAATTGATTATTCGAACGATAGATCAAGATTGAAAGATTAACGGACGGCTGAGATCGACAGATTAGACATGCATTCTGATAATTGACAGTGGTGACATGAGTGATTCAAATTAGAAATAGAATTAAAGATTAAATGAATGATTTAATCTTCTGTTCGGCATTCGAAAACATTAGAAATATCTTTGCATGACAAAGATAAAGATTGATTATAACGACTCTCTGTTCGAATGCACGCACAACATTTAATTAATTAAATAAGAATATTTAATTAATCTGCATGTACATGCAAATGAGTTAGAACTGGAGGATTGCATGATTTGACGAAGAGATTACTCGAGACAGCCACTCAGACATCGAATCAATAGTTAACTAAACGATTAAAATAGATGTCGAGTCGAGTAAAAGTGAATACTTAGATAACTCACATAATTATCTAAAATATAGAAGAATGTGTTAAAATAGGATTAATGAATTAAATAATTCATTTAATTCAAGACTCGATATTTGAAGAATAATTAAATAAATAATATTTATTTAATTAAATAATGAAGGATTTTAAATGAATAATTAAAATAAATAAAAGAATTTATTTAATTATAGTTGAAAATATGATAAAGAGTAAATTAAATAAGAATTTATTTAATTTGACAAGAAGGATAAGGTTAATTAGTAACATAATTAAATAAAAAGCATTTATTTAATTAATTAGATAGAATACATAAAGTGAATTAATTAAATAATTAAGATTATTTAATTAATAGAAGAATTAATGTTAAGATGAATTAATTAAATAATTAAGATTATTTAATCAATAGAAGAATTAATGTTAAGATGAATTAATTAAATAATTAAGATTATTTAATCAATAGAAGAATTAATGTTAAGATGAATTAATTAAATAATTAAGATTATTTAATCATGACCATGAAGAATAAGAATTATGAAGAATATTAAAGTCGCAGGCCTAGACCAAATTTCAGTGTCTACAAATGCATACATCACATTATGTCTGTATAACATACATGTAGTATCCATCATACATATTCACATCATATTGCATCTCATAGTTCTAAATTGCATACATCATATAGATTCATACATCACATAGAATCAACATTATCTCATTAGCTGCATAAACATCATAAAATACATATAAACATCACATGTATAAAGAAAGACTGCATAATCAATACATAGAAATGCATATCATGAGAATCACCACCAAAATCATATTTATATCGCTCAATTGTGTCACATCACAAAGTCATAAATGCATCAATAATACATGGAAGCCCGCAGGCTATAACATCAAAATATAGTGTCTCAACCAATGGTACCCCTATCCTGAGTTGCCACTGCCATCATGTCGGGAGTGTGTGGGGGAATGATGATGCAAACCTGAGGATCTCTGAGCAGAAGGAGGTCTGTCATATGGCCCTGCTCTATGTGACTGATCCACCCCCTCTGTGCTAACTGTCCGTGTGTGCGTCATGGTCTGGGACCTGTTACTGTGTGCTGCTGAAAAACTAGGAGCCTGTCTCTCTGGGGGAACCTCTGCCTCATATAGGTCCCGATAGTATCTCTCCCTCTCTCCGGATATGAACAACTCTCTGGCAAATGTAGCTGATGGCCCTATGCACAATGCCCTGAGCTCTGTGAACCTCTGCTCAGTCTCCTGTCGCCAGGCTATAGCTTGATCCCTGTCCATCAAAGCTCTATCCCTCTCCATCCGATAGGCATCCCTCTCGGCCATCAACACTCTCATCTGCTCCTCCAAGGAGGCAACCTAGGCTCACAATATATCTGTGTTAGGCTCCTCTGTCTCTATCTCATCCTGTCGGGCCCTGTCTCTTCCATCTGCCTCCTCATCCAGCTCCTCCAAGATCTGATCTCGAATCTCCCTCTCATGATTATCCTCCTCCTCATCGTCCCCCTGGTAGGCACCTAGCAGCCCCAGAGCATCAACTTCTGCCTCCTCTCTACCTGCCTCCTCGACACCTGCCTCCCCCTCTGCCGGGATCTTTGGGATATCTGGTATTACTGCCTCTGCTGGCTGTGCTTCCTCACCACCTATGGCTACATCCTCCTCTCCACCTCTCACCACATCTAGCATGGCTACATCCTCCTCTCCTCCTCTCTCCTTCGGGATCGGTGACAAGGCTGACCCTCATCCCCTCTGACCACGCCTCCCTCTCCTGCCTCCACGCCGTCCCCCTCTGCCATCATCTCCTTCGTCACCACGGCCACCTCTACCTCCTCGGCCTCTCCCTATGCCTCGCCTGCCTCTAGGACCTGTCACACGCCGCTCTACCGGCGCTGGCTGATCTGGGTTTGTCAAGGGGATTAGCCTGTGTGTTGCCCACCACTGATCATACTCTGGCATGGTCCTTGGGTTTGCTGGTCCATCCCTCCATCCCCATGGAAGTTCCTTTAGACCATCAATATCCACCTCTACGGTGGCAACTGGAATCTTTGGCCCCCATAGCTGGACCTCTCGTGAAGACCTGGCAAACTCTGCTCTCCCTCGAGGTACATCCTGTACCTCTCCAAACTGTCTCAGGACCCGATTGAGTAACTGCCGCTCTATAATATGTACATGAGACACTGTCCGTCCCACCAAGTACTGTGCCTATCTACAAAATGGCAAGTGCTCGCCCTCATCTGACCACACCTCACAGCCCAGGTATGGTCTCCATGTGAACTAATGCATCATGTCTATGGCATGTCTGAAGTAGCCTGTGTCTCCAATATGATGCTGTGTGGTCGCCCTCGCATAACAGAAGGCGTATGGAGCTCCATGAGGGAGGTCTACTGTAATAGGTGGTCTAAAAATAGTAATATGCTCCCACGCCCATACCATCAGGAGCATGGTACTGTAGCTCATCGACCGTGCTTCTCTGTAGGCAATATCATGTAAATGGAAGTACAACATCCTGAGTAAACAAGAACCCCAGGCTTACACAATTCGCCGCTTGAGCATGCCCACTAACATCTCCCCCCATCCTATAGGAAACCCATGGCCTCAACGGTTCGGTAATACTATACCACCTATCAATATAGCCAATAGACAGTCTAACTGCCTATATCTCTGGGCCAACACCCGCCACCTAATCTCATAGTCATCGAACCCCAACTGTCTAATGTCGGCATGGGGGTAATACCTACACATCTCAGAAGAACCCCTGTGGGTATCATATGCTATCCGTGTGCCTCTAATCGGTAGTCTCAGTATCCTGTACACATCCTCTAATGTCACTTTGGCCTCTCTAGTTGGTAGGTGGAAGGATGACGTCTCTGAGTGCCACCTCTCACATAATGCTGTCAACAATCCCCGATTTGCCTGAATCTGGGGCATATCAGTCACATGCAATAAACCTAGATGCCATAGGGTCTGTCGCTCGGCCGGTTGCAAGCTATCTCTGAATCGGAAGGTGGTAGGTCTAGAATCCTGGGTATAAATCATGTCCAACACAACCTGCAATGGCATTATACATGCCTCATGTTAGCCTCAATTATCTATTCTAGTGCAACATGACTATACTACATGAAATGCAAATGCGTCGTTCTTTTGCACATGCGTCATTCTTTTTCATATGCGTCACTTTTTAACGCATGTGGTTCATAAAATGCAAATGCGTCTCATAACATCACATGCATTTTACCACATTCATATGCATTGGAAAATAAAACATGCAGTGCAGTAAATTCAAATGCATTTCACAACAATCAAATGCGGCTATTCTAAATGCATATGCGATTCATAAAGTCAAATGCGTTGCAGAAATCAACAAATGCGGTTAACCGCAGAAACCTATTCAAATTGGCCGACGTTAAATTACAAATGCGGTTTTTTGCAAACAAATGCATCGTTCGCGCACACATATGTGGTTCCTAACTAAAACGACGCATACGTAAAAAAATGCATTAAATGCCTTAAAATGCATGCAAATCAAAAAATTTCAAAAGGCAAGTTTTAGGTGCATACCGGGGGGTCCGCGTCGGCTGGTCTCTGGAATGTCTGGATCCTGTATGCGCGATGATGGGTGGCTGGAACTGGAGACATCTTCACTAGAAATTTAGAGAAAATTCTCAAATTCTCAACTAGGTGGGTGAAAATGAATAGGTTTTTACCCCTATTCCTATATATACTTAGGGCTTAGGTGGCATTCCTGTCCTTCTGGCCGTGTCAACTTTCAATTTCAATCATCCCGTACCCATCCCTCCCATTTCTGAACTCCATTCTGTCAACTCCACTGCATTTTTGCCTATCCTATGGACTAATCGGGAGCATTTCCAAATTTTTTTGCACCTTTTGAAAATTTGTCAATTTTCCCGAGGGGGCATACCTTCACCTATTCTAATCTGGGGCATGACTGGGGCATATTTCTTATCAATTTTCTTTGACACAACACCAAAACGACATTGTATCAAAAGAGGGGCAAATGTAGACACCGGAATTTGGTTTAGGCCTGCGACTTCCATACTCTTCATTACTTCTATTCTTCACAGTCATTGATTAAATAATCTTAATTATTTAATTAATTCATCTTAATATTAATTCTTCTATTAATTAAATAATCCTAATTATTTAATTAATTCACTTTTCTTTATTCTATCTAATTAATTAAATAAACACGTTTTATTTAATTATATTACTAATTAACATTATCCTTCTTGTCAAATTAAATAAATTCTTATTTAATTTATTCTTTATCATATTTCAACTATAATTAAATAAATTCATTATTTATTTAATTATTCATTTAAATCCCTTCATCATTTAATTAAATAAATCTTATTTATTTAATTATTCTTCAAATATTGAGTCTTGAATTAAATGAATTATTTAATTCATTAATTCTATTTTAACACATTCCTCTATATTTTAGATAATTATGTGAGTTATCTAAGTATTCACTTTTACTCGACTCAACATCTATTTTAATCGCTCAGTTAAGTCTTCATTTGATGTCTGAGTGGCGTTCTCAAGTAATCTCTTCGTCAAATCATTCAATCCTCTAGTTCTAACTTATTTGCGTGTACATGCAGATTAATTAAATATTCTTATTTAATTAATTAAACCTCGTGCATGCATTCGAACAGAGAGTCGTTATAATCAATCTTCATCTTTGTCATACAAAGATATTTCTTATGTTTTCGAATGCCAAACTGAAGATTAAATCATTTATTTAATCTTTAATCCTATTTCTAGTTTGTATCACTCATGTGATTACTGTCAGTTATCAAAATGCATGTCCAATCTGTTGATCTTAACCGTCCATTAATCTTTCAATCTTGACCTATCGTTCGAATAATCAATTTTCTATAAATTGATTTGTCATTCTTCATTCCATTCTCTCTTGCGAATTTTTATGACTTTTGAGAGCACTTTGTCTTGAATTTTTGATATTTTTCTAATCACTATCTTAGGCTATACTTGCACGAATTTACGAAAAATATGAGGGCAATTATACTACACAAGCAAAATGGAGAAGGGCAATCGAGATGAATCATGGAAATACGTTCGAAATTGGTGAGATTGTTCTATTTTTGTTTACGTTTTATCTTTCCTTTGTTCTTTCTTGCTTAACATTTAGATTTGCATTTAGATTTAATTTTGCATTGCATGTTTGCTTCTAATGATCTTTGTTTTCTATAGTGCACTTTCTATTGGCGTTACATCTAGAACTTTCTCCTTTCTCATATCCAAGACCTTGCTTTTCATTTCCATTCTTCTATCCTTGAGTCAGCTCATCAAGGTTAACTGAGCTAATTTTGAACTTCTCTTTGTATTCATATGCAGTAGTAAGTTCATCCCTAAGAATAATAATCTATTTTTCAAGCCCTTCTTCATTGTTTCTAGATATTTGTAGTTCCATCTCCAGCTGAATGAATTCTCCATTAATTTTTTTGCATTCATCAGATCTCTCTTCTAAGGACTACGCAAGATTTTCCTCATTCTTCTTTCTTCCATTAATCTCCTTAGTCAGCTTCATCACCATAGATTCCATCTCATGTTTTAGGGTAGCATTATCTCTGGAAAGATTTTCACATTCTTCAGTTATTTCCTTCAATGTTTCATTTAGGTTAGCATCATCCATGCTTTTGCTTTCTTTTTGCTTAATATGATCACAAAGATCCTTTCTCTTCTCCCTAGATTTAATAATATGATCCTTCAACTTCTGAATGAATTTCTCAGCATCCTTAAGATTTTCTTTCAATTCCAGGACTTCTGCTTTAGATTGATCAAGGTCATCAAGTGCCACCAAATGTTGTATCTAAAGACTACCAGAGAACATCACATTCCAAGATCCACCTCAAGTTGTTAAACTCCTTTTGAGGAACTTAGCTCTGATACCAATTGTTGGAATCAAGCAACATTGAGAGGGGGTCAATCAGTGTTGTGCAATTTTTCACTTTATTAATTTGATCTCTCAAGTGCTTATAATATTCAATCAAAAGAAAGATGCATGAACATAGAACAATAAGCCACAACACCGTAACAAAAGGATTTTTACGTGGAAACCTTGTTAGGGGAGAAACCACGGTGGAGGTCAATCCACAATTTGAGTACTCAAATATAAGTGTATTGCAAAATGGGAATGCACTTGCATTCAGGCACACTGCCTAGAGCTCACTACTCAAAATAAGGAAGGATCACTTCCTTACAAAATATTTAGATTACATCAAAAGGTTGAACTAAGAAGATAGCATCTACATATGCCTGATTATAGTTCCAATTAGGCTGATAGATCAAATTCTGGACCTTTTATCTAATTCTAAAATTTGCTCTTTTTTGCCTCAATTCGCTTCACAAAATCCTCTTTTGCACAAATGAAAATTGCTCAACTACTCTTCTTATATTCGCACAAACATCAAAAAATATTGAACTCTCTCTCTCTCTCACACAAAATGAGTTAACAGATTTCTTATTTATATCCGCTACCAAGGATTCGATCGCTATATGTTGGCTTTAATAAATTAGAAAATATTTTCTAACTGTCGGCTCAAATCATGAATAAAATTTAATGCACATCCACTAAAGTCATCCATAGCATAGTTAGGACCCAAAACAAAATCCTTAACATAAAAATACTCCAAACATTTTTTCCTTAAACATCTGCAACACCCCACATTCACTTAGTCGGCCTTCTAGCATTGATGAACAAAAAATCAAATGACTAACTCATACACCACTTGATGCGATGGCACAAAACTCGAGAATAAGAAATTTCATATACCCAAAGACCTTCCCTAAGATCCACAACCAAAACTAACAAACTGGTAATGCAAACCACTTGACATATTCAACTTTAGTCGGATACCTTGTTCTTTACTTTGTCTTCCGATATGATCAGATACTGAAGTAAGGACCAGATCAACGACTTAGGTTGCCATCAATGACAACACTAGAAGCCATATGCCAATAGTAAATGCACTCCAAATCACAATTATGATGCTTTATATGCAGGCTCACCAAAATGAAAGGGTGAATTTTTTTTGTATTCTCTCTTTCACCTTTAGGGTTTTGGACCTAAAAGAAGAGGCAATCTTCACACTCTTCACTCACAAACAAACCCTTGAGATTTCAATGCAAAGGAGATTGAAATATTGCAAAGTGACTGTCCTAAAGGTTGAATGAAATATAATGAGGGGTTCACCACCAAGTTTAGACTTGGAAAAGATAATGTAATGCAAGTTGTAAGACAAAACCCTAATTGAATGACTTAAAAATATGAAAAAAATGCAATAGAAAGTGTGCACCTGGGAGACTAAAGAAGGTAGAATGGAGTTCTAGAATTTTGGAAAATTTGATGTCAATGTTGATCGAGACTCATTCACCAAGCTAGGTGAATTAGTCCTTTGTTTCGGAAAATGTGTAGATAGAGGTTTCAGCCAAAAGGGTATCCAAATCTATGAAAATCTTTGTTAGGCCTGCACAGTGGGACTCATTCGCCACTTGTGGTAAATCAGTCCACTTTTGATTTTTAGAAAGTTTAGGACCTGATTCTATTCCTCTCAGCCTACTTTTCTCTTTTTGACTAGTTTTCGGATCTAAAACTGGAAATTTCCACTTGTAGGTCTTCTCCAAGTTCCTCCAAGGCTTAATGACAACTTTTGTAAATCTAACCAATTGAAAAATTTTCTCCAACTTTTCTCCTTGAAGAATCTACAACCTAGCCCTACAAATCACACACAAGAAGAGGGAAGAATTTTGTGGGGTTAGTGAATAAGGGTTTGCCTTGGTCAAACCCCTTGCTGGTAATTAAACCTTGAAATGAAAGAAAATATGAATGGATAATGATGAATGAACAAATAACAATGTTGAAACTTACCAAACCCTAGAAATAAGGTGCTGCAAATATACTTGAAATGGATGCAATTGATGTGTTTCTTGAATCTTGCTTGAATGATGTTGATCTTGCTTGAAACACTTGCTTGAATTATAAAACTCTACATCACAATTGTTAGCACAATAACAAACATGAAGAATGCAATCTTTGACATAATGATTGACACATGAAGAATGCTCTTGAATGCTTGATAATCTGCCCTTGAAATGCCTTTGAATACTCTTGTGAATACTACAAATACTCTTGTGAACTCTCTTGAATGCTAGGTGAGAATATGAGTGAAAGAACCTGATATTTATACATGTGACATAGATTTTGGGAACCTAGATACTTGCTCTTGCACTTCTAGGGTTTTCACCTAAAAGGAGAGTGATTTAGGCCCAAAATGCTTATGTAACACTCAAATTAGGATGTGTGCAATGTGTTATGATGTAAATGAACTTGACTAAATGCAATTGACTGATTAAAATGAACTAAAATGAATGCAAAAGTGTAATTTAAAATATGTTTGAAAACATAATGTGATATGAAAAGAACTATAAAAATGAAGAAATTATCCAGAACAAAAGGTACAAGGGTAAATTTGAGTGCACCTGGATGCAATGTGAGCTATCTAGAGTGTCTGGAATGCTGATGAATTTTACTTATTTTTCACAGTGGGACTCATTCACCTAGGGTGGCGAATCAGTCCTCCTACTAATGGAAAACTATCGAGTGCTAATTTTTGTTTGTCAAGATTTGAAATCTGACAAAATTCAAGTTTCTAGTCATAAGGTGGGACTCATTCACCACAAGTGGTGAATCAGTCCTCTCCCAAATTTCTAAAAAACTAGGAGACAACTCTGCAACACCAGATCTGGAAATGTCTGCTTGTTAGGTTGCCGAAGTCAAATCTGTAGAAAACAAACAAATAAGTCTCTCCAAGCTTGAATTTGACTTATGTTGACTTGAAGCACCTAGTATACATGAAAATCAATCTTCAACACCTAATAACCTATCAAATCTACAGAAAAAAGGTTACCAATACACAAGCAAAAGGGGGAAAATGATTAGGGTTAGTGAATAGGGGTTTGCCTTGGTCAAACCACACTTTTGGTAATTAAACCCTTGAAAAGATAATGAAATGTAAGAGAAAGATAAAGTAATAACATGAAAATGATATCAACTCACCTAACTCTTGATCTTATAAGTTTGAAGTAATGTCAATGGCAGATTCAAAGTGCTTGAAAAGTGCTTTAATTGTTGATGTAAAATACTTGAATGCTTGAATGTATAGGTGGATAAGTGAACCTGGTAAATGGGGGTTAAAATGAGATGAAAATCACTTATTTATACAATTCTTGTGCCTTACTATCCGTTCATACCTCATCATAGGCCGGCATCAAGTGTTTTTGAATAAAATCTCAAAAGGAAATTTAAAATATTTTGAATTTGGGGCCAAGGGGGACTCATTCGCCACCCAAGGCGAATGGGTCCCACCTAGGACCTAAAAACAAGTGTCAAGAATAATGTTGTATTTAATGTTATTTGTCAGGTTAACATTAAAAAATACACTTAATAAAGTCATATGAGGGCATAAAGAGACAAAATAAAGCATGAGAAAGGTGTAAATAGTGAAGATGTGCCTAGAAAAGCGTGAAGGCTTGTTACAAGACTTTACAACACTTCAATATAGGACTTGTTGATGAGAAAAAAAGGTGATTTTTAGGTGAAATGCATTAAATAGAGTCTAGAAGAATGTAGAAAAGTCTTACAAAACTTCACAACACCTTCACAAGACATCGTTCTTTGAGTTTTAGGACCTAAATAAGCATGTTCAAGCCATGTTACAACATAAAATAAAAGAAACATAGTTCCAACACAATGAAACAAGACCTAAAGGCCACGAAAATGACAAATGGACATTTTTCTATGGCACATTTAGCCCCCACTTTAGTGAGGGGATGAACCAGCTTCAAACCCACACTAAAGTAGCCATGAACATTGAGGGGAGGGTTCAAATGCACTTACACTATCAAGATGGAATACAAAAATCAAGAGGGATGATCAAGCCCCCAAGATGAAGATCCCATGGAAAAATAAACATAAGAACAAAGGAACACACAAGTGTTGAAATGAATTAGATGAAGCTTCGATCATCAATCCAACTAGTTGTGAAAAGAGATCTAGGTTGATTGTTTGGAAAAGATAATGTGTACTCACTATGGGGCCATGGAACTTCAGGTTGTTCATGGGGTGAGAAGGCCCAAATGTATACTCACTTTGGGGCCACATAACTAGTTGTATGCGGGGTGAGAAAGCCCAAAAAGTAAGATACATATGCTAGTTGGTATACACTCACAAACACAAAGGTGGCTATGGGGAAAATTCATGCCGCTAGTTGGGCTTCCTACTCAACCATGCTACAACTATACCACTTGATAACTTTAACAAGGCACCACAAAGAAATTAAAATGTAAATGTTAAGCTTTAAACAATATGACACTATAAGAATGCAAGTTGTGTTATGTAAGGTGGCCAAGAAATGAAAAAATATAAAATGCAAAAATTTAATGTAAAAGATTGTTCAAAGGAGTCTTGTTTAGTTTATGCAAGGTCAGTCACTTAGGGAACATTGTGTCTAATGTCTCCAAGAGAGTACCAATCAAAGAATAGTATATTCACAACTTAGGGGATGCAGTGTCTAGCATTAAGCCACCAAGAGGAATGTAATATGATTAGATAGATCACACTTATGAAGGACATCACACCCAATGTCATCCACAAAGTGACAAATGCATCACGTAAATGACAAGGATACACTAAGAATCATGAATGTACATGAGATAATGGTAATGTATGCCTCCCACTTTAAATGAATTGCTACACATCGTTTTGTGAGAAATTACTTTAAAGTAGAGAATAAAAGAAAATGCAGAAAGAAAACAAGACATGAGAGCCAACTTGGAAAGCTCTATGCCAAGTCATATGTTTTGAAGTGAGGTTGTGTCATTTCAAGGAAAAATGAAAAATAGAGAAAAGGAGTTTCCCCCTAGAAAAGAAAATACACCAAACACATAAGGGATCTATGGATTTGGGTTCAATATGCTCGTTGGTGCAATGTTTTTATGAAAGAGCTTAGAACTATCATCATTCCCCAAATACACATAGAACATGGAAGAGACATTGTGGTCTCGACACCTTGCATCGTCCCCAAAAGGAAAACACAAGCAAAAAGAAAAAAAAAGGTGAAATAATATAAAAATAAAATAAAGCTTTTGGGTCAACATGAAGAAGACATTTTGGTTTCAATGCCTTGCATCATCCTCAAAAGGAAAACACAAGAAAAATACAAAGTAAAAAGAAAAAGGACTGATTGGGTCAACATGGAAGAGACATAGGGCATCTCTACACTTTGCATCATCCCCAAAAGGAAAACAAAAAACAAAAATGAAAAAGACAAGGACCATTTGGGTCAACATGGAAGAGACATAGGGCATCTCTACACTTTGCGTCATCCCCAAAAGGAAAACATAAAACAAAGCACGATGAATAGAAGAATAAAGGTATGAATAGAAGAAGTTTACAAAGAGAGAAAACATCAAACACATGATATGGAGGAACACAATACACACATGAAAAGAAAGGAAAAGATAAAAGTTTAGCTAGGAAAATGCAAGTCAACCATCTAACAAGTCATCTGCCTTCCAATCATGTTCAGTGTAATGCAAAGGCGATTGACTGTCCAAAGGAGGAATCACAAGTTTTGAACTAGGATTTGTATCAGGTTCTTCACTTGGTGGTAAGGATTTATCATTTAAACTCGTTGTAGACAAAAATAAAGAGTTCAAATCATTGTGTACTTCTTTGTCTATTTTAGCAATCATCGCATCATCATCGTCATCATCAAGATTAATAACGATGGGAGGATGAAGGGTGATTTCTAAGGATAGATGTATCAAGAGTGTTGGTTGTTGGATGGGTTCATTTTGTTGCAATTGTTGGGTTGAACTATCATGTGGTAAGTGAGGAGATGGAAGGTGGTCATCTATTACTTTTTTCAAGGGTGGAGGTTGGTTTACTTTATTGTCTTCCATACGAGATTGATGAGCAAGGAGATGACGACGATGCCTACGTTCTTGAGCACCACGGTTTTGTTTAATTCTATTTTGGAGTTTTTGAGATGTAAGAGTAGATTGAGTCATCATAGGTTCTTCTACATTCAAAGGGGGAAGAACAAGAGAAACTGAAGAGGATGGATCAACCACTTTCTCTTTTTCTTTATACACGTGTTTGATTCGAGGAGGTAGGACATGAGTTATTTCATTTTCCCTTGGTCATTTAAATGATGGTGGGGAAGTGTCAAGAGGGATTTGTTCAGAAGGTTTGGTGGTTTGTTCAATATTATATTAGAGTGTAATCATGGTTTCATCGAGGATAGGATGATTGGAGGTGGACGGAGATGTGTTATGAAGAGATAATTCAATGATCTTTTCGACTTTAAACTTTTGATAAGCAATGTAAAAGAAGTCCTTACAATGGGTGATAGGTTCCATGGGTTCAAGCCAAAAGGCTTCTAATGAAAAGTTACCTTTGGAAGATAAAGGATTAAAGCCACTATGGTGTACGATGAATACCTTATTTCCATGTGGAAACTTCAAGCACTTATGAACAACGGATGGGACCGCTTTTATTGAGCAAAGCCAAGGAAGGCCTAGCTGCAAGCGAAATTGGTCAGATTGTGGAATAATGGAAAATTTTACCTCCAAAGTCTTAGGTCCTATTTGTAAAGGTAGCACAATCAATCCAATCGTAGGGCATGCAAAACCATTATGTGTTTTAATTCATGCAATCGTTGTTTTATAGTCATCTTGATATAGATCATGTAATACTAGAAATTCCTATGTGATCATGTTCTCACCACAAGTGGGATCTATTAATATCCCATTAGTAGGTTTATCATAGATTTGGCCAACTATGTAGAGAGGACCATTAGGAATCTTTTGTAGTATTTCTTTAGCAGAAAAAGTAATATCAAGAGATTTAGTGGTTTGGCCCTTGCGAGGGATAATGTCTATCATAGCTACAAGTTTATCCATAGGACTAGCTTGGGTAACAATAGGAGTTGTATCAAGTTGGTAATCGTGTGTATCAATAGTCATTACATCAAGCTTTGAAGGTTCACTATCCTTGACAAACGAGGTAGTGTGTTTAGGCATAGGGTTGGTGAAAATTTGTAGATTTTGGTTAGGGGGTGTGATGGATTTATTGCCTTGATCATTAACACCCATAATGGTCAATTCACCTAAATCAAAGAATTCTTGAACTAAATGTTTAAGATGCTTGCAATGTTTGGTGTCATGGTCATTTTGATGATGAAAATGGAAATAAGTGTTAGGTTTGAAGGTAGGTCATAAGGGTTGGTTAGGATCAAGTGGTCATACCGGTGGTAAGGTGAGCATGCATTTTTGAATTAAACGGTTCATTGTATGGAGGGTGTCGAGTAAAGGGGTGAAGTGTCTATTTGGATCACCATAATGATAAGGCACAACTTTCTTAGAAGCAGCCATTGAATTTTGAACTTGTGAAGTTGGTTGCGGTTGGGGTGAAGGAGGTGGATTAAACTATAAAAAGCCTCGGTTAGGTTTGTGAAAATTTTGCGTGTTGTTTTGGTTTTGATTGTTATGTTCAAGTTTTTCAACTCAGATAGAAGTGGATTTTGAATCACGACTTGAAATCAAATTTTGATAATCACATAAGGTTGTACATAAATGCATTAATTAAGGGAATTTCATCATGGTAAGTTTATCTTGAAGGTTGGTGTGCAAATTCTCAATAAACATCTTCTGCAAATGCAGATCTGGAACTTTGACACCAACTTGAGCATATAAGGATTGGTAATAGGAAATGAAATCTGTCACTTTTTCATCTGTGTTTTGTCTACATCTCATAAGGTTAGCCATTGTCTTTTTAGGTGTCATGTGCACTTGAAAGTGACTAATGAAAGCTTCCACCAATTCATTAAATGAACGAATGGAATGATTGGGCAAGTTGGAAAACCATTCTAAAGCAGTATCTTTCAAGGTCCTTGGAAAAAGTTTTACTAAAAGTTTATCGTGAAGGACAAAGTCACTACACAAAGTGGTATAAGCATTGATATGGTTGATAGGGTCTCCTTTTCCTCCTTATTTCTCAAACCTCAAAATTTCTATCCCTTGTGGCATTGGGGTACGTAAGATTTCTAATGATAAGGGGTTGTTGCAGACAAGATATGTGGGTGGAGCGATTTGACCTTGACTAATGGTGGAAAGTTGGTGTTGCCTGGATGGAACAGTGTTAAGAAGTTGTGTAATAAAAGGATCAAGATAATTGGGTTGAGGTGGAAGGGAAAATGGTGATGGAGTGTAAGTGATAATAGGGGAGGTGAAATGAATGCTAAGGGGTGTGAAAGTGGTGGAAGGAGCTTACGATGCCACAAAAGAAGTAGGAATGCTAGTGGAAATTGAGAAAGAAGTAGCCACATAATTAGGTTGATGCATAGTTGTGTGGACTTGCAGATTGGTGTAAGTTGGTATGGAAGCTATAGTTGAAGGGGGAGGAACTTGAGATGCTCCTTGGCGTATAGGAATGTTTGCGGATTGGGTATTTGAAGAGGCATGTTTATTGTAAATCTCAGCAATTTGTTTCAGCACTTTCAAGCCATCATCACTCTCAATTAAGCGATGAAGGTTCTCGATAGCAGGTATAACAGTGGTGGAAATGTGCAAAGTCCTCATGAATATTAATGACCTTTTCTTGTGGGAGGGATTTGTTTTGGTTGTCAACATGCATAGTATGGAAAGGTGAAGGCATGGAAGTGGTATTTTCAGGGCCTAATGTACCATTGTCCATACTAGGAGTAGGAGCTCGTGAGATCCCAAGGTCCACAATGAAAGTGCTATCATGGGATGCCATGAGTCTAGAACTTCTTCTCACTAAAGTATTATCAATGGGGCAGCAAACACTCATGCAAGTACCACAAAGGAAGGGTTGATGGAAATGCAAGCTAATCTAAGAAGTTGAAATGAAAACAACATAAAATCTCCTAACTGTAACAGAGATGCAAATACAAAAAATAGAAATCTAGGAAAATGCCAAAAAAAAGCACAAAACTACTGTCTAAAAAGTGCAGAGGGACTAATTCGCCCTGGGTGGCAAATGAGTCCTAGGATGCAAATTTTTTTTTTCTTCAGAATTTTAAGGATGATTTAAATGTTCTACAGAATGCAATTACAGATGCAGAATGCAGATTTTTACTATTTTCAATGAAATTGGATGCAAAAATGAAAGCCAAATGAATGTTTCACTAATGGAAAATAAAAGGTCGTAGAATGCAATAACAAATCAATGCCCTAATTGAATGCTAATGCAAATGAAAACTATGATGCAAGATATGAATTCAATTAGAAGTTTAAAGTGTTCAAATGTTGGGTTCACCAAAATGTGACAAATTTTGGGAACCTAGATACTTGCTCTTGCACTTCTAAGGTTTTTCACCTAAAAGGAGAGAGATTTAGGCCCAAAATGCTTATGTAACACTCAAATTAGGATGTGTGCAATGTGATATGATGTAAATGAACTTGACTAAATGCAATTGACTGATTAAAATGAACTAAAATGAATGCAAAAATGCAATTTAAACTATGTTTGAAAACACATTATGATATGCAAACAACTATAAAAATGAAGAAATTATGCAGAAAAGAAGGTATAGGGGTAAATATGAGTGCACCTGGATGAAATGTGAGTTGTCTAGAGTTTTTGGAATTTTGATGAATTTTACTGATTTTTCATAGTGGGACTCATTCGCCCAGGGTGGTGAATCAATCCTCCTACTAATGAAAAATTGTCGGGAGCTGATTTTTGTCTGTTGGGATTTGAAATCTAACAAAATTCAAGTTTCCAGTCCTAAGGTGGGGCTCATTCACCACAGGTGGTGAATCAGTCCTCTCCCAAATTTCTAAAAAACTAGGAAACAAATTTGCAACACCAGATCTGGAAATGTCTGCTTGTCGGGTTACCAAAGTCAAATCTAGAGAAAATGGACAAATAAGTCTCTCCAAGCTTGAATTTGACTTATGTTGACTTGAAGCACCTAGTTGACATGAAAATAAATCTTCAACAGCTAATAACTTGTCAAATCTGTAAACAAAAGGTTACAAATACACAAGCAAAAGGGGGAAAATGATTAGGGTTAGTGAATAGGGGTTTGCCTTGGTCAAACCCCACTTTTGGTAATTAAAACCTTGAAAAGATAATGAAATGCAATAGAAAGATAAATTAATAACATGAAAATGATATAAAATCACCTAACTCTTGATCTTATAAGTCTGAAGTAATGTCAATGGAAGCTTCAAAGTGCTTGAAAAGTGTTTTAATTGTTGATGTAAAATGCTTGAATGCTTGAATGTATAGGTGGATAAGTGAACTTGATGAATGGGGTTAAAATAAGATGAAAATCACTTATTTATACAATTTGTGTGCCTTACTATCCATTCATACCTCATCACAGGCCGACATCAAGTTTTTTTGAATAAAATCTCAAAAGGAAATTTAAAATATTTTAAATTTGGGCCCAAGGGGGACTCATTCACCACCCATGGCAAATGGGTCCCACCTAGGACCTAAAAACAAGTGTCAGGAATAATGTTTTATTTAATGTTATTTGTTAGGATAACATTCAAAAATACATTTAATTAAGTCATATGAGGGCATAAAGAGACAAAATAAAGCATGAGAAAGGTGTAAATAGTGAACATGTGCCTAGAAAAGTGTGAAGGCTTGTTACAAGACTTTACAACACTTCAATATAGGACTTGTTGATGAGTGAAAAGGTTATTTTTAGGTGAAATGCATTAAATAGAGTCTAGAAGAATGTAGAAATGTCTTACAATACTTCACAACACCTTCACAAGATGTCATTATTTTAGTTTTTGTACCTAAATAAGCTTGTTCAAGCCATGTTACAACATAAAATCAAAGCAACATAGTTCCAACAGCATGAAACAAGACCTAAAATGCCATGAAAATGACAAAGGGCCATTTTTCTATGGTACAATACCCAATTATGCAAGAATTCATGAAATTACAACACTATAAGCCAACATCAAATCTAGGAAAATAAAATCCTACCAAAAATTTGAATTCAATTTGAATTTGGGCCACACAGGACTCATTTTCCCAAGGTAGTGAATGAGTCCCATTAGGCATAATGTATGGGGCCAAAAATGAAAAGTTCTTAATGTGTAAAAAATGGTTCAGGGCCAAAATATATAGGTGGAACTCATTCTCCCAAGGTGGAAAATGAGTCCCATACACTAAATTTGGGCCACACAAGTCGAGAACACTTGAATTATGATTGGTCAATGATTGGCGTTGGGATTATCCTCAAAAATATGCAATAAATGAGGCTTGTGGATGAAAAATAGGGCCAATTAAAGCATAACAAATCCCAATTATTAATGAAAAACCTAGAGAAATGTGAAAGTGTGTTACAACACTTTACAACACTTTAAATAAGGAAAGATTAAGGTTTATTATGTTTAGTTAATTGATGAAACCCTAGAAAAGTGTGAAAATGTGTTACAACACTTCACAACACTTTAGCAAGGCACCATTAAATTCCATTAGTTCACAAGGGCCCAAGACCTAATGTGAATGTGTTATCCACATTACAACACTAAATCAAGGAAACATTAAGCCAAAACCCCCAAGGAGGGCCCAAAAAAGTGCGAAAATACAAAGGGATACATTTTACTACACTATAGGGCCAAAATAGGGTGGTGAAGGGTGAGGGTGCCCTTGACCAAGCCTAATGTTTGTTAAATAAATAACTAATTTTAAGCCCCAATTTTAACTAGATTTTTTAAAAAATTGGAAAATAATAAGCATAATTAGGTCCCAACACATAAGGGGGAGCCAAACATGATGTGAAATTGTCAGGGGTGAAATTTTATAATGCTACAAACAATATTCTACCTACTTCAAGGAACACTAATATCATATTCCCTTACATATCTACAACAAAATGAACTATAAAGGCAAAGGCCTTGGCCTCAAAGATGAAAACCCCCTTGATCCTATTAATCTACCAACAAATGATGGTACTTATAGCATTGGATATAGTGCCTAAGATAATATTATGATTCCCTTGTACACTCTCCCTATAATGCTAGGTATACCTCTTCTCTAGTTTTAGATAGTGAGGCAAATGTCATTCCAAGTACCTTTCAATGAGCTCATTGTTACAAAACTTTTTCAAAATGATACCATTCTTAACATCCATTTTGATCCCAAACACCTTGATTGGGACCTCTAATAGCTTTCATTATTTAATGTGAATCATTACTCTAATGTAAAATATTGCAATCAAGTTTCAAAGAAAAAGTAAGTGCAAAATAAAAATCAAGCACAAAATCGATATAAATGTCAAAAATGACATGCATACAAAAATATAGAAGAAATAATAAAAGAAATATGGATCCCAAAGAAAAATAACTTGGTGAACCCTACCAAATTAAAATATAAAAAATAAAGCACCAAATCAAAATCCAACACCAACTATAGCCACCTTCGTCAAATATGACATATGAAGCTTCACAATCTTATAATGTTGTTTTAATAATAATATTAAACCCAAATCCCCATTTTTATCTACCACATCCAATCCCACCTTCCCAACATCCCCTACTTTAATCCAAATCTCCAAGTATCTAATCCAAACACACGTTTATCCAAATTCCAAATACAAATCCTTGCATCTACAATACAACTCCATGCACACTCATCTTCATTCCATGCCCCTTGGTGACACACTCTATTCTAGTGGTTAGGAAATTTATGTACACATATCAACTTAGACAAGGGATATCTAACACATCCAACAAATCTCATTGCCATACTTAGTTCTCATGTACTATTACAATGACGAATGGAAAACATGAACATTTGAAGATGTTGGGATTAGGATAATAAAAGGAAGCTACTATATATGGCCATAAACTAGATGATCCCATTTATATTATATATCTAAAGTTATTTTATGCCAAAATCATCAACACTAGTCTTACAAAGAAAAAAAATAAAAAAAAATTCAAAAAATCAATTTTTTTTTTGAAAAAATAGTAAAGATAAATAAATTCATGCAAATGGTGAAAACCACTTCTTATGGTGCCTTAGGTAAATACCATGATGAAAATTTGGAAAATAGGCATCATGAGTTGTAGGAAACCACTCTAGTCTATGAGCATGTGTGGTTCCACATTATCTCATTCATTGTCCTTTCATCCATCTCATTTCCTTTATCACAATCCATCCATCCCTTCATCCCATTTCCCTCAAATTGTTCACTCACATTCCCTATCCATAATTTTTTTCTTCCCCTTCCATAGTTCATCCCATACATCTCAATTATCCTTTCTACATGTATCACCTACTCATGCCATCATTTATCAGCTTGCACACCTGTTAATACTCCATCTCATTTTCATCCCTATAAACCTATCCTCCATGTAAGGAAAGCTAGAAGCGTAAGCAACTCTCGTAACGTCAAAAACTCAGGGAAGAATGCAGAGATACCTTTTAAAATTTACAATTACAGTCCAATTAAGATGCACTAGAAAGAGATTACTAAAACAGAGAAATAGACACACATATGAACATTGGATATACATGGGAAAACCCTTACGGGAGAAAAACACACCACACAAAGAGAAATCACTTTGTATTATAGTAATAAAGATTACAAACAGAGTTCTGACTTATCTTTCTGATGTCAGTTTACAGTAGCATTCACCATGGACAACCTTGTTAAAAAACATTCACATTATAGTCTTCACAGAATAGAATTCATCCACTGATCATACAACCACACAGCAATCTGTTGATCGATCAAACCCGTCACAAACTGCAATCACTGAGTATATACATGTCACCCTTGTTTATTGACTTTCCTCTCAGAACTACCACAACAAACTGTCTTCCAACGATTCCCATTCGACTTCTCTGATTGGTCAACTACAAGCCACATAGGATATTCTTCACTCGATCAAAAGGCTTCAATCTGTGTTGGCATGTCGGTGAGACACTAACTGTGTCTCCCCGATGCCACACATCCAGCATTCGATATCGCTAAGAGTTCATCCTATCGGCAAGATGTCATACCGAGTCTAGAAGACTATCGCTAAGACTTATCGCTTTCGCTGAGAGATCATACCGAGCCTTTATGTTATATCAAAACATTCAACAGTCGGCAAGACTTATCGCTTTCACTAGGAGATCATACCGAGGTTCAAAGTTACTCCGAAGTCTTAAGTCATACCGAGCACCAAACAACAGTTGGCAAGACTTCTTTCCATCGCTAAGACTTCATACCGAAGTGTTTGTCTCACCGTGAAGAATCCAAGTGTATCCCCCTGTTGGCGAGACCTTCACTTAGTCGCTGAGAGTTCTTCTCGAGACCTTTAAGTTACCTTGAGTGAATACTGTCAGTGAGACATTCCTATCGGTAAGATTTCTTAACGAACACCCAAGACTCTCCCCGAAGGCTTAAACAAAAAATGTTGTCGGCAAGACTTTAGCTATTGCTGGGACTTCACACTGAAGTAAGCCTTTCGACCAAGGGTCTCCCCGATATACGATATGAATGGCCTGTCGGCCAGAAATCTCCACTAGGCATAGGGTTACAACGACTATCAAAAGTCACAGTGATAAGCTCCTTCAACATGACTTAAACATTGTCTCAGCGACCTGTACAAATCACAAGATCCAAAGCTGCTAGTCAGCCAAACCTAAAGCATGTCACACCGACTTTCCTCTCTTAGAGGTTTCAGCATGTGAGATTGAGGCATATATTTCCAACAATCTCCAACTTGATGAAGATCACACAGGCACCTCCAGAGCACAACGAACCTACTAAAAATCATGGGCACTAAGGCCCATTGAACTGGCACACCAACTGAACTTGTTTGTGCTCACTGACTTCGTCAATGCATCTACAACATTCTCTAGAGTATCAAATTTTTCCAAGTTGACCTTTCCATCCTCCACCATATCTCATACAAAGTGGTACTATACATCTATATGTTTTTTCCTGGCATGGAAAGTAGGATTCTTTGCCAGAAAAATTGCACTCTGATTGTCACAAAAAATAGTTATTTTCCCTGCATCAAAATCATGTTAGAACACAAACGTTTTAATCAAACTGCTTCTTTGCAAGAATGTGTAGCTGCCATGTATTCAACCTCTATAGTGGACAAAGCAACTACAGCCTACCGCTTACTCATCCAACTCACTGCACCACCATTCAAAATGAAAGTATATCCACTGGTGGACCTCCTGCTATCAATGTCCCCTGCCCAATCAGAATCCACATAGCCTCAAATACTGAGAGTCCTCTATGATTCAACAAAGTTCCCATGGTAACATAGAGCAAACTCTGAAGTTCCCTTCAAATATCTGAAAACTCTCTTTACAACATCCCAATGTGTCCTAGGATTAGCCATAAACCGACTAAGAACTCCCACTGCTTGAGCAATGCCTAGCCTTGTATAGACCATTGCATACATAAGACTGCCAACCGCACTAGCATAGGGTACACTAGTCATGTCCTCCATCTCAGTAGGAGATTTTGGACAGTCCTCAACAAATAGCTTCATTCCCTGCAAGACTGGAACAACTAGCTGCTTGCAATCATTCATGCAAAATCTCTCTAAAACAATCTTGATATACTTACTATGACTGAGCCAAATTTTTCTACTATTCCTGTCCTTAGTTATCTCCATCCCCAGAATATACCTTGCTGCACCAAGATCTTTCATTTCGAACTTAGCAGACAACTGAGACTTAAGATCATAAATTATCAACTTACTATTGCCTATGAACAACATATCATCAACATAGAGAGCAATAATAAAAACTTGATCACATTTAGCTTTGTAATACACACAATGATCAGATTTTGATCATACAAATCCAAAAGATAATACAAAAGTATCAAACTTCTGGTACCACATTCTAGGTGACTGCTTTAACCCATATAAAGACTTCTTTAACTTGCAAACTAGTTTTTCTTTACCTTTTTCAACAAAGTGCTTAGGCTGGGACATATAGATTTCTTCTTCAAGATCACCATGAAGAAATTTTGTCTTCACATCCATCTGTTCGACCTCTAAGTCATACGCTGCTGCAAGTGACAAAAGAAATCTAATAGATGTTAGCTTAGCTACAGGAGAAAAATTTTCCCCATAATCAATTCCCTCTACCTGGGAATAACCCTTCACAACCAACCTCGCCTTATATTTTTACACACTGCCATCCAGACTAATCTTCTTTTTAAATACCTATTTGCAGCCAACAACTTTTTTGCCTTTAGGCAAGGGCACCAAACTCCAAGTGTCATTCTTTTCTAATGATGCCATTTCTTCATTCATGGCTTCCAACCAAGAGTCTAAATCAGACATTCTAAATGCCTCTTTCATAGTCCTAGGCTCATTAGTGCTAGAAATTAAAGCATAGGCACAAGTAGAGTCTATCAAAGAGAACCCATACCTATCAGGTTGTTTTCTTTCATGGGTTGACCTCCTCACTTGCTGAGGCTAAGGTTGTTCTTCTTCTTCTGAACTTTCAGAACTACTTGAGCTCTCCTCAGTTTCAGGTATATTTTGAATTTTCAATTCCTCTTTCTCTGGTGTCGAAGGAATTTCAACTACATCCTTATTATTTTCTAACTTTGTCTCTAACTGCAAATCCAAGGTAGAAGGATTCAGCTCACGAAAGATTACACTTCTACTGTATACAACCTTCTCAGTATCAGGATTCCAAAGCTTGTATCCTTTTATGCCAACACTATAGCCAATAAAGATACATTTGACAACCTTGTTCTCCAACTTAGATCTTTTCTCATACGACACATATGCATATGCCTCATAGCCAAAAACACGAATATGTCTCAGAGAGGGCTTCTTACTAGACCACGCTTCCAAAGGTGTTTTCTCAACAAGAGCAGAATTTGGAGAATGATTAATCAAGTAACATGTAGTAGCAACAGCCTTAGCCCAGATCTTCTCCTCCAAGCCAGCACTACTTAGCATACTTTGTGCTCTCTCCATCACTATCCTATTGAACCTTTCTGCAACTCCATTTTTCTATGGAGTATAAGGTGTAGTCTTATTTCTTTTAATCCCATGGTCTTTACAATACCTCTCAAAATCATCATAACAAAATTCACCGCCATTATCAGTCCTTAATATTTTATTTTTCTTCCAGTCTGATTTTCTACAAGGTTCTTAAATTCCTTAAACTGACTGAACACTTTTGATTTACTTTTCAAAAAATAAAAAAATGTTCTTCTCGAATAATCATCAATGAACGATACATAGTACCTTGACTTAGACAAAGAAGGAACATTGATTGGACCAAATACATCAGAATGAATATAATCAAGCAAACTAGAAGATTTATGAGGACTGGAATAAAATGAAACATTGTGTTGTTTTCCATATATACAATGTTCAGAAAATTCAAATTCAAGGTTACAATCTTCAAGCCTCTCAACCCGGTTTTATTCTTTAAGATTTTTAAACCTTTATCCCCAATGTGGCCTAGCCTATGATGCCAGAGAATAGTCTTTTCTGCTAGAAGTTTAACTTCCATAGAGTTTACATAATTAGGAACATTTTCCTCTTTTCCTCCATGAGTAGCCTTCTATGACTTTATAGAGACACTGTTGCATTGAACAACATGTGCATCTAGCTTGTACAAGGTACTAATACGAGCACCCCTCACTAGCACCATTGAGCCTCTAGTCATCTTACAACCATTTCCAGAGAACGTGACTTGCACTCCAATATCATTCAGCTTACTAACAAAAATTAAGTTTCGAGCCAGACCTGGTATATGCATTACATCATTAATTCCCTTCACTCTTCCATCAGGGAATTGAATTCTAACTCTTCCACAGCCAACAATTTCCAAAGTTGAATCACTTTCCAAGTACACCTTTCCACCATCGTATTCTTCATAATTTGTAAACCAGTCTCTATGAGATGTCATGTGGAAAGATGCTCCAGAATCAATTAGCCAGACATCATCTGATGCCTGCATAGCCAAGGCTGCAATGAAAGTGTCTACATCACTCTGAGAAGAGTCATTGTTAGAAGAATACTTCTTCTTCTTCTTCTTCTCCTCTTTACAATCCTTTCAGACATGACTAGGTTGCCCATAGTTTCAGCACTTCACCTTGGACTTCTTTCCAGGAGACTTTGATCTCCCCTCCGATTTTGATTTAGATTTCTTGTCCTTCTTCTTGCCTTTCTCTTTCAACCTTCCTCTAACAGTAAGAGCCTCCTTCGCCATCTCAAAATATTTTCTTCTCATCTCTTCTGATAACAAAGAAGCAACAACATCTTCCATGTTCAAACTAGATGTTGTACTCCCAATAGCCATCACCAGGTGATCCCATGAATCTAGAAAAGAACACAATATCAGCATACAACAATCCTCTTCATCAATCTTCACACCAACAGATGTTAACTATGCAATCAACATGTTGAATGCGTTCAAATGATCAGCTACAAACCCTCCTTCCTACATTCTCAAAGTGTACAACTTCTTCCTCAGAAATAGTTTATTCACTAAGGACTTCCCCTGATAAATAGATGCCAGTCTCTTCCACAAGGAAGATGCAGTCTTCTCTTCATGCACATTTAGAAGAATGAAGTCTGCCAAACAGAGCCTTATCAGCCCATTAGACTTTCTATCTGCAAGGTCCCAATCTTCTTGCTTCATGCCTGTAGGCTTCACTCTAGACACAACAATCCAAAGATCACGATCAAGAAATAGATCTTCCATCTTAAGTTTCCACAACTCAAAATTGCTGCCATTGAACTTCTCTATTTCAATCTTTCCTGAAGTGCTAGCCATCTCAATCTG
Source organism: Sequoia sempervirens (assembly GCA_007258455.2). Classification (NCBI taxonomy): domain Eukaryota; kingdom Viridiplantae; phylum Streptophyta; class Pinopsida; order Cupressales; family Cupressaceae; genus Sequoia; species Sequoia sempervirens. The sequence continues at coordinate 145,191,425 of VDFB02271358.1, read as the reverse complement.
TAATTAGAATTAGAAAACTTCTACAAGACTTCCATTGAACAAAAATTGACAAAAAAAACCCAATGTACCCACAAGGATAACACAACTGGCCAGGCTCTAATACCACTTGTAAGGAAAGCTAGATGCGGAAGCAACTCTCCTAACGTCAAAACCTTAGGGAAGAATGTAGAGATACCTTTTAAATTTTACAACTACAGTCAATTAAGATACACTAGAAAGAGATTACTGAAATGGAGAAATAGACAAACACATATGAACACCAGATATACGTGGGAAAACCGTTACGAGAGAAAAACCCACCACACCAAGAGAAGTCACTTTGTATTATAGTAATAAAGATTACAAACAGAGTTCTGACTTATCTTTCTAATGTTAGTTTACAACAACATTCACCATGAACAACCTTGTTACAAAACATTCACGTTACAGTATTCATAGAATAGAATTCATCCACTAATCATACAACCACACAACAATCTGTCGATCGATCGAACCCATCACAAACTGCAATCACTGAGTATATACATGTCACCTCTGTTTTTCGAGCTTCCTCTCAGAATTGCCACAACGAACTATCTTCCAATGGTTCCCATTCAGCTTCTCTGATTTCTTGACTACAAGCCACATAGGATAGTCTTCACTCGGTCAAAAGGCTTCAATCTTTGTTGGCATGTCAGTGAGACACTAACCGTGTCTCCCCGATGCCACACAGCCAGCGTTCGATATCGCCAAGAGTTCATCATATCGGCAAGATGTCATACCGAGTCTAAAAGACTATCGCTAAAACTTATCACTTTTGCTGAGAGATCATATCGATCCTTTATGTTATACCGAAATGTTCAACAGTCGATAAGACTTATCGCTTTCTCTAGGAGATCATACCAAGGTTCAAAGTTACTCCAAAGTCTTAAGTCATACCAAGCACCAAACAACAGTCGGCAAGACTTCTGTCCATTGCAAAAACTTCATACTGAAGTCTTTGTGTGACCATGAAGACTCCAAGTGTATCCCCATTGGCGAGACCTTCATCAGTCATAGAGACTTCATATAGAAGCCTTCACCTTCGGCGAGACTTCACTTAGTTGTTGAGAGTTCTTCCTGAGACCTTTGAGTTACCCCAAGTGAATACTATCGGTGATACATTCCTATCGGTAAGACTTCTTACCGAACACCCAAGACTCTCCCTGAAGGCTTCAACAAAAAACGCTGTCGGTGAGACTTTAGCTATCGTTGGGACTTCACACTGAAGTAAGCCTTTCGACCAAGGGTCTCCCTGATATATACTATGAATGGCCTGTCGGCCAGAGATCTCCACTCGGCATAGGGTTACAACAACTGTCACAAGTCACAGTGATAAGCTCCTTCGGCATGACTTAAACATTGTCTCGGTGACCTATACAAACCACAAGATCAAAAGCTGCTAGTCGGCCAGACCCAAAGCATGTCACACCGACTTTCCTCTCTTAGAGGTTTTAGCCTGTGAGATTGAGGCATATATTTCCAACACTCCATCCATAAATATACCTCCCTCCATATATTAAATTATATTTGCATCCTCATTCAATCCACAACCTTTCCTTTATTTTGTGCTTAAATAGGGAAATCCCCTTGCTAATGTTTCTTAGGGTAGGGTTACCACATATATCTCCATTAGGGAATGATATTTTCACCTTCTTCTATTATCACATCACATCCATTCTAATACTTATACTATGATTTAGTCCTTTTTGGAATTTATAATCTTCTCCATTCCCCCATCCTTCCCTCTCACTCCTCATCCCATTTATGCCCTTGGCTTTAATATGTCACTGGGTACTCAAGCATTCTTCCACTCCTCCATCCCCTCATTATTACATTAAAAACCCTCAGGTTGTTCCAATTTTTCCACCAAGTATTATTTTTTATATAAATTAACCAACCACCAAGTATTATTTTTTATATAAATTAACCAAATTTCTTATCTCTTCATTCATATTTATACTCAAGAACACTTCTACCAATATAGGATAGGTATCCATCCATACAATATAGGCATCTATCCATCTAGGATAGGCATTTATCCATATAGGATAAGAATGTTTCTTTTTCCAAATACTTTGACTCATTCAGACATTCATTGTATTGATTCTCTCACTGATGACTATATTTCCCTTATTGAAGTACAACAAGGTCACTATCATTCAGGAGTATATAATAAAAGGCTTGAGTCTTGCCTCAAATTTGACCTAAAGCCTTAAGGATTCAAGAAAATCTATCCAATATATTCTTTCAATTAAATAGTAAATTTTATTTTTATCTTTATATTTTAATTAATGATTTAATTTTTTTAAATTGAGTAACTAAGTCAACTTATTTATTTATTTGGCATAAGTTGGTATATCCAATACCTTGAAAAAATTACCATTAAAAATGTATGTTGTGAACTTCCTTTGTTTATCTAAATTGCATGCATACCATATCAACAATATCAAGGTGTAATATATATGTAGTTATATTTTTGTCTAATTTTTGGTTTGAACTATTAAGAGTGGCTACAAATCCCTTTCTAGGACCTCTTTCCCAAAATAATTACTCTTCAACTACTACCCACTAAGGAAAGCATTTATTTATTAAGTTCTTAGTCATTGTTTTTATTATATAGGAAGGGAAAATGACCCTAATCTCACCAATACAAAAAATGTTGAAACAAAAACAAAAAATTAGGTTGGGAAACAACACCAACTGAACCAATAGAAACAACAAAACCAAACTAATTACTATTTAGCATCCACATTAGAACACACTAGCCAGAGTAACAGAAACCCACATCTAGCAGACCACTTAACCATACATAGTATAATAAAAAACATAAGAGGAAAACTTAAAAATATCCCATCTAGGGGAATGCAAATCAAAATTAAAATTAGCCATAGGCTTGCAGGACACATAACCATTCATACCAATAAAAAAAAAAGGTCTGAGATGAACACCAAAACACATAAAATTTTAAAGATAGACATAAAACCGAAGTACCCAAAAGTCATAATAGAAAAAACCAAAACCACAACATAAGGAGCCATTATTTGGCTTTGCAAATTAGCTCCCAATTTTCCCCAATTTGGGAGACAAAATCTCTCTAGTTAGGAACACCTTATGTAGAAAGGTCCTTAGTCTCTCCCTACTTCCCCACCTTTTTGAGTTGTTTCTTGATTATGGTTTGGCCAAAAACCACACCAGCTATAGTTCTACGCATAAGTTCATCAGTAACCTTCATGAGAGTGGTGATGGATTTCTCCATATCCTCCACTTGCACTTGCAAAAAGTAATTTTATTTTCCAAACATCAATGTTAGTATCTTTTGTATAAGTAACAATAGGGGTGTTATATTCATCCTCCCACGTGTCCATCCCAAAAACCTCAATAGAATTGTCCCCTCTCATGTCCTCGTCCTCCTTGTTATCCTCCTCTTCCTCCACCTCATTTCAATGTCATCACTTTCCATTCTATCACTATCCTTTTCCAACTCAGGTTCAAATTCCTCAATTGATAGTGGTTCCTCTTCTTCTTCCACTATATATTTCCATTTTCCTTTTTTCCTTTTTATCTATGGAGGCCACCTTCACCAGCCTAGCCAATCTTTTGACACCTCTTAGAGGTCCTCCAAGCCCCTTTGCATTCTCCTCCTTTTGAAGAACTTTAGTTCCATGCTTCTAATTCTTGTTTGGATTTTTAGTTTTAGGGGATTCTAGTAAAGGAGGAGAGTGGTTTATTTTTCCCGACATGGCTTTTAGCAACTCGAGCTCAAGAGAGTTTTCTTCAAGAATAAGCTTAGATTTAGAGGGATATTTTTTATATGGGGAGTAGGGTTTTTAGTAGTAGTCGAGGGGCTTCCTTCTCTAGGCTCAATTATAGGAGTAAGGAGCCTAGAGTTAATCATAGGAAAATGTTGAAAATTTTCCTCAGGAATAGCATTATTCTCATCATCATTTCTAGGAGGGTCTTCCTACCTAATGATTAAGGGTGTACCATGCAGGTTATTAGCTAGAAAAAACTTGTAAAGGGCCATTATAAGCCTTTGGTGCAGGGGAGGAGAAGCACCTTTCTCAATATTTTGTTGTAGAGAAGAAAGAAAATAAAAAGGAAAATGTATTCTATCATTTTTCCTAATGTGAGTCAAGATCGGGGAGTGGTAGGTGTGCACATTCACGTGCCTTCCTTCTAAAGTAAAATAGTGCATGACAAACATACTAATCATGGTTAAAGGCAGAGGAAGATCAAGCCGAGCATAGCCATTATGGAATCTAGTCAACACCTCCCCATCATTGAAGAAATTTTCAAAAAGCCTTAATATTCCCCACTACCTTTTTTCACTACCCTCCTACCTTCATTTTCCAAGCCCATGGCCTCAACAATAAGCAAGGTCATCACTTAAAACTTCATTGCTCCTATTAACACATGACCGCTCTTCCAAGAATTGATAAACTTGGAGGTTAGCTTCTCACTATAGCCATGTATGGATTCAAAGAAGGAATCCATGCCAACATTTTTGAAAATCCTCCATAGATCAGTGTTTTGCTTAAGGGAATCACAATTGGGTGGTTTTGTGTGCTTCCTTAGACCTCCCATTTTAGTAGAATGTAGATTTTTTAGACCCTTCTTCAATTTGGCACCCTTCTTCATACCACGCCCTAACTCTTCGACACTCATGTAGAAAGAAATGCTACCGCTTAACTTGCAGATAGAGAAAATGTTAATAGCGAGAATTAAAAAGATACTTATGATACTTTGATAAATTTTCTAGATAATAATTGCAAGACTCATGAGCCCAAGGATGATCAAAAAATGATTATTCGTCACCTTAAAAGAACATTCCAGATTAGAAATAGCAAGACTAGCCTCGAAAATGAGGTATGAAGAGACATGTGACATGTCGATTAAATTTGAAAAGAACAAGGCATTACAATTATAAATAATATTTTGATATGGGAGATACTTGAAAATGATGGTATCATTAATAAAATCCGCATTTATGCCACCCTTATAACTATCCATCATTTGAAAAATGTGGATCCTACTATAATTAGCATGTGAGTATATCCTGTCACCTTTCATTATAATGAGATATTTCAAACTAGCAAGTCCCCCTATCCAATACTTAGATATTGTAAGCATTTTCATATTTTTATTTTAATAAAATGTCTTTTATCCACCCTAGCAATGTCCCATACTCCCAATGTATCCAACTTTGACACCTTAGAGCTTCATTAGTAGCAACATCTGCAGAACAATTACCTTCTCTATAAACACGTTGAGTTCTTACAAAAAGTAAAATTTTCAATGAGAAGTTTGCAATTATCAATAATATCCCTTATTTCCCAAGGGACAACACAATCACCTTTTATAATGTCAACAATAGGTTTGGAGTCTCCTTCCAAGATAACCTTTTCATAGCCTAGTTCTTTCAATTGATTGATACCTCCCCAAACAACCATTGCCTCATCCATATTGTTTTAGCAGATCCCAAGGTTTTTCCCATAACCCACTATAAAATTTCCTTGGTGGTTTCTTAAAAGACCTCCAACCCTTGCTAAACTAGTATTATTTTTAGAGAAACCATCAAAGTTACACTTAACCCAATCAATCTTAGGAGGAGACCAAATAGTGTTTCTTCTAGTGATATAATTGGACCAATTGACTTTCATGAGGTCATGTTTGAGGCCCAAAATTTGCTTAATTATGATCTCCTTGTAAGAAGGAATCACATTTGAGAGGGAGTACCCCCTACTTCCACCTTTTCTTGAATTTCATTCTTGATAGCCATGCATAATTCTTTGTTTTTTCTTGCTATCTCCTGAAAAATCCCATTGTTTCTCTCCTTCCATATCTCCCAAGTTATGAAAGGGGACTTGACTCCAAATTTCCTTAATAATTTTGGAAGAGTAAGGTAAGATAGACTAGCTATCAATAAAAACCTTCATTGAGGGAGGAGAGAAAGAAAGACCATATTTCTATGGAATATGAATAGTGAAAGAGCAGATGCATTATGGTCCCCTCCTCCTCTTTGCAAAGGAATCATATGTTAACAAATTGGAGACCTCTTCTGATTAGATTATCAATAGTGAGGATTTTTCCATGGGTAGGCGCCCACCAAAATCATTTTACTTTAGGTATTAGGTTTTTTATCATATTAGAAGCCATTGTTGGAAAATAAAGTTTTTTCTAACTCATCATAGGCTATCTTTATAGAAAAAAACCTGAAGGACTCTTGGTCCATATCCATTGTCATATCTCGATTTTGTTGCTTGCATTTAAAATGATGAGAAAATTGGAATATTTGAAAAGAATAATTTTTCATTTATTTTATTTATGGAATTGATAAAATGCAATGACGAAATTGAAAATGAATATTATGAAATTTTCTAATTTAAGAAATTATTTTATAAGATTATTGGTTAAATGTTACTGATAAGTGGGCAAGTGTAAGAATGTGTGTGCAAGAGCAAGTTGAAGGATGTGAACTTGATTGAGGTAGGCTTGCTTAGCCAGATGACCACAGTAAGCAAGAATGGAATTTGGAATCTCACACACCACCATAGAATCATGACATCTGCATATGTTTGAAAGTTGATGAATTTCATTTATATTCGGTGTGAGAATTCTGATTGGTGGGAAGAATAAATTAATGCATTCTCATCTTACTTTGTCGGTTTCAAAATTTGATATTCAATGGAATTGAATAGGAAACTCTTCTCATCAAATATAATTATCATATGGGAAACGATTGCAATGTTTGTCTTTTAGATTGATTTGAAATATATTTTGAACAAGGAAATGAAATGGATAAATTAAACATGTAAGTTTGAAAAATACTTTTGAATGTATGTCTATATGAATATAATCTTACAGAGATAAATTGATTATGTATATATATAAATATGTAAATATATATGTATATGTATATATATGTTAAAATATATATATACATATACACATATATATGTGAATGTTTTTTTTCCTCGAATATTAATTTTTCTTTTCATAGAAAATAATGAAATCATGGATAAAAATCTATAACTCCCATCATTAATGGGATAGGGGCCGACCCCCTCTCATGGAAAAAAGCTTCAGTCAATGCTGAAAAAGAGGAGGAAGTGGGCATCTAGGACAGGATATTGAGAAAGGGAATTCAAGACCAGTATCTCCTAAAATTATTAAGGATATATTCAAAGAGAAAAGGGAGGAAAAATGCAAAGGACGAGGGGAGAAAAATCAAGGAAGAATCAAGGAGGATCAACAAAGGAGAAAAAGAAGAGGAACTAAAAATTGTTGCCAAATTTCATCAGGGAAAAACACCAGTTTCGTAAGGAAATGAGGTAATACGAAACCCCATATTCATGTTACTTGAAAGATTAGATTTACCTTCATTGCATCTATGTTGAGCATATCGTGCAAGCTAGCATTCATGTGTTTACCTCAATGGTCAACTTATGTCAAACCTTGTTGGCTCAACTAGGGCCGAAGCCTCTACATCGAGCTTATTCCTTGCTATGTTTTGCATGCGAAAGTATCAACTAGATTCCCTTAACAAATTTTACCCAATTGCTCTTCTTCTTGAGGGTTGAGGCCATTTGGCTGACCTATATTAATGTATTCATTTTATCATCCCCTATGAAATAATGCATTTATTTGCATGTCACCATATGGTGATCGACTTGAATTGTATTATCATCGCCTTGTGGTGGTTATATTTATATGGCCGAGTGATCTTATTGTTTCTATTTCTAGGAAGTGAATGAATGACATCATATCCATATATCACCCCACCAAATCGATGGTAAAATTTGGTGATAACAATGTATGGCCGAGCTCAGGCTACCACTGTCATTTGTTGTGAACATTTATCGTACTCTATGGAAGATAAAAAGTGAGGACCAAAGTATCGTTCTATGGAAACCTTGGCTAAATGATGTCATTGATTGGCAGTAACTCTAAATAAATGTACCATCATTTAGTGCATGTTTAAATTTTAATGAATTCTATGAAATAGTATTCGGCCTCACATGGCCGCAAGGTTAAAGAACCCAATGATTTATCATGAATGATTTTGTGCCTACGCATACATACATACATACATATATATATATATATATGTATGTATATGCATATATATTTTTGTGTATCACAGTCAATTTACTCCAATGCTTAAATCAGGGATAAAAAATGACTTACTCTTTTTTTATAAGAAATTTGAAGGGTGCTTCCATACTATCAAAGACCTAGTAGAGGCTTAAATGCTATCATTTATAATGATAACCTGTAGTGGAATCAATAGCATGTTATCATCCTTATGATAACATTTGTTGTGAACATTTATCGTACTCTATGGAAGATAAAAAGTGAGGACCGAAGTATCGTTCTATGGAAACCTTGGCTAAATGATATCATTGATTGGCAGTAACTCTAAATAAATGTACCATCATTTAGTGCATGTTTAAATGCTAATGAATTCTATGAAATAGTATTTGGCCTCAAATGGCCATAGGGTTAAAGAACCCAATGATTCATCATGAATGATTTTGTGCCTACACATACATACATACATATATATGTGTATATATATATATAACCATATATATGTATGTATATGCACATATCTTTTTGTGTATCACTGTCAATTTACTCCAATGCTTAAATCAGGGATAAAAAATGACTTACTCTTTTTTATAAGAAATTTGAAGGGTGCTTCCATACTATCATCCTTAACTGTCATTTGTTGAGAAAATTTATTGTACTCTATGGAAGATAAAAAGTGAGGACCGAAGTATCGTTCTATGGAAACCTTGGCTAAATGATGTCATTGATTGGCAGTAACTCTAAATAAATGTACCATCATTTAGTGCATGTTTAAATGTTAATCAATTCTATGAAATAGTATTTAGCCTCACATGGACGCAGGGATAAAGAACCCAATGATTCATCATGAATTATTTTGTGCTTGCGCATACATACATACATACATATATATATGTATATATATAACCATATATATGTATGTATATGCATATATCTTTTTGTGTATCACTATCAATTCACTCGAATGCTTAAATCGGGGATAAAAAATGACTTACTCTTTTTTTATAAGAAATTTGAAGGGTGCTTCCATACTATCAAAGACCCAGTAGAGGCTTAAATGCTATCATTTATAATGATAACCTATAGTGGAATCAATAGCATGTTATCATCCTTATGATAACATGCTAATTGACTACTCCCATTATTTTTCTTGTGGAAACTTTTTTTTTATTCATAAATATTTTTTGTATTGATATGAAGATAAATATTACATTTTAGATCATTTTTTTAGAATAACACCAACCACCCTAAAGAAACCCAATGACCATCAAAACTCGATGAAGCCAATAGCCAAACGTCCAAACAAGACACCTAAAGAAAACCCCTACATGAGCTACCAACTCACAAACCCTAATAGCCCATACTTTAGACAAAAGGTCAAGCTTTAGATACAAAATGCAATAGAAAATGCACTAGTCAATCCACCCATAGCACACCATCTGCAACCAAAAAGTATATGAACAACTGATGCCAATCTACCCCACTAGATGACTCCAAATAGAGATAGTGCTTTAAGAATATCATATCGCATCTAGCCCATTCATGATGCCTTTGAAGCTCCTTGCCTTTAATGTCCAATATAAAAGGATACAACTTAACCTATTCGCTAGGAATCAGAGCTCATTGCAGGCCGCGAAGATAAGGAACCCCAACACCTAGATCGACAAAAAATATGACATCCATTGCCCCTTCCAAGAGATTGTCCCAAACTAGCTTTCTAGCCATGAGCATCACCATAGCCCACAACACCCCCAAATCTAAGAGTACTGCTAAAAATATCACTGCTATGTATGTATTTTTCCTCCATTGCTCAGTCGTACTCATGAATTCTTCTCCCAACAACACTTCCACCACTCCCAACACCAACTCATTGGAAACCTTGAACATAGACTTCAATCTACAATGTCAAATTCTCCCATAAAACACACACAATCCATTGAATTTATTTGGAGGAATGAATAATTTCATCATTCGAAGAACCATTTAACTCTAGGACAGGCATAGAAATCCCATCAACCACATTTTCCAATTCCACCCCGTCCTTCCACAAACTGTCGCATTAATAAGGCTGAACGGATAGTCAATACATACCCTTCCCCACCCTTCAACAATTAATTCATGTCATCACCTACCTCATCCTCCAACTGTGCTAGACAAACCTATGTCATCGTTCAACCC